>CM046332.1:27541861-27928555 GCA_025403435.1 Artocarpus heterophyllus | reverse complement strand
ATTTGCAAGAGTATTACTTATAAAAAATTCAGGGGAGGCATATGCCCGTATGGGCCTAAGCTCCCTCCGCCGTCGAACATGGGATGTTAATGATTACAAGCACTCTTGCCCACTTGGAATAAACATAAATAGCTATTTGCATATTCAAAGAATAAATTATATACCAGACTTTCGAGTTTGCCTTCAACAAGAATGACGATTTCCTTTCATAGATCAAAGAAAAAAAAAGGCATCAATATGGTTAAAAAGGAACAAAAATCGAATAATATATAGTGATTAAAACAGTTGAATACAAAGCAAATGAGGAAATTAGTACCCTTGGCTCGAGTAAGTCGAATGAATCTTCAGAGCCCGACATGTCCTGCTTTTATATATATATGTGTGTGTGTGTGTGAGAACGATCGGAATATGGCATCTTGCTATATTTCGTATCAAAAGAAACGTCCTTTATTCACCTTTAATTCTAAAAGTAAGTAACTAAACCAAACTATCTTTAACAGGGCATGCTAACTAGATATTTAACACGGAAGTACCGTAAACAAACATGAAACTACTCAAGAACTAAATAATCGATCAAAACAAACCCTCTTTAACGGTCTCTGGCCGTGCCTTCTTCCTCGTCTGGTGTTGTAAGTCAAGCCCAGAAAGCTTATACTATGAGAGAGACAGAGAGAGAGAGGAAGGTGAAGAGGTTGTGGACACTTAAATATATATAAAGAGAAAAATTAGGAAGGGAGAGGAAAGAAATACGCGTACAGCAAGTGACAAATGATTATAAGACCTATGTAAAAAAAGAAAAATAATGAGTGGCTGAGCAGCCTTTTATTTCAATAAAGCGGTGTATATTAGTTTTTTGTTTTGAAATAAATAACATAAAATTATAATTCCTCAAAAAAGAAAAAAAATTGTAGCATAAATTAGGCTATAAAGAATACTCTATTGGTACAGACTTGTCTACTTAAAAAGTTAGATTTTTATGAAAAAGAATGTTTGTTTTACATGGTTTTTATTTTGATGTGATTTTGTAAGATCTTAACATTTAGAAACATGCACTATTGATAATATATTCTCTTATAAATTTCTTTATTTAAAATCCTACATTTTGATGATTAAAAAAACTCACCTTTTATATTTCAGATTGAAGAACATCTACCTTCAGATTTTAAAGTTGTGCTTTATTTTTACCTTTTCTTATAACGAACAATTTAACTACAAAAAATTTAAATGCCCTTAGTAAAATAAAAGAGTTAGAAAGGTAAGAGTTTAATATGAATTAAAAATGTAAATATATAAATGTAGCGTAATCTTGTATCACAAAACATAATATAATAACTTCTGAGTAATTTGTATAAAGTTGTTTATAAAAAAAAAAAATACAAGAACAAAAACAACAACAACAACAATAATAATAATATCAGTGCATCATATGTGAAAATATTAAATTTTAGTGGGGTGAAAAAATAAATCATAAATTTTTGGACTCAAATTTTAATTTTTAAAAGTCAGTGGGGACAATAGCCCTCACCAGACCTAGAAGAGCTTCGTCATTGTAAATAGTTCCTAAATTTTTTCTTCTAAAATTAGTTGTTGTAAATTAATTTCGCTCCGTAAATATTTATTGAACTCAAAAAGTGTTCAATGAACGATCTATCTGTTAAAGCTTAAATAAAGACCATTAATTTTGTCATATTAAAAGGTTCCTTGACTTTTTTTTCTCTCTAAAAATAGTATTAATATTAAAGTTGTACAAATTTAGGGCCTGTTTGTTTCAAGAACTTTTTAGATTCTTTAGACTTAAATTTAGATTTGAGTATTAGGAATCTTTTAGATACGTGCTTGTTTCTTTCAAAATCTGAATCCTTTAAGTATTAAGAATCTAATTTAATCCCAAAAAAAAAAAAAAAGTCGCCTTTACGGGGATTAGACTCCTTATAGATAAATAATAAACTTGATCATTCCCTATCGTACAGTTTATGCGCATTTGATCTCTTAGCAGTTCTTTTTGTTTGTCCTTCAACTGGCACAAATGATTAAAATTTTAATGCTTAAAGGTGTATCTTAAACAACACAACCTTCTTATACTTTTGACGATGTGAATGGCTAATGAGTTATAAATGGGTATGAATCATGTTCCTATGTCCAGTTACATTAACATTTTATGCTTCAGAGTGCGGCTTTGGATCCAATTTGGTAAAATTAATGTTCACCATTTGTCTTTATTGCTATTAAAAGGCTTATATTTAAAAATTGATATAGGCTAAAGGGGACAGTATGTTATAATTAAAGTTTATATTAATATTTAATATCCAGCTCAATTTTGGCTTGCTGCGAGAAATTCATAGTGTCGAAATGTCATAAATCCCCAAAAATTTGGGTTTCTTTTTGCTTTATTAGTTGTGATAAAATAAAATGGTTCTTAATAAATTTCTTTATTATTTGGCTCTCGTAAATATGTAACTTACATATTGCATGCATAATTCTTTGATTAATTTCTTTAATAATTGAAAATTTTAGATCAGCATATTTTTTTAGTTTAGCAATTACATTTTGTACAGCTTTTAAGGTAAGGACTATTTCTAAAGGGAGAAAATAGTTCAAGGACTTTTTTACATAAAAAATAACAGTATTCCTGAAAAAAATTAACAGAAAAGTTATGCATGAGACATTTTTTAAATTTAAAAACTATTTATCGGGCAATATTAAGGATAAAAACTGATTTTAGAGAGAAATTTAAGAATTATTTTTGTATTTATCCCTAAAACAATAAAAACATTCGATATAAAAAAAATAAATAAATGTTTCCGACCACAGTTGACACCTGCCCAGAAGGACATTGAATAGAAGCGCTTGACATAAACAATAGAGTGTAGGAGGGGCAGGGGGATCGTGTGTTCGAAGAGTAACCCTATTTAGTTCTTATTAATAAACAATTTAAAATATATATTATATAATAGACTAAAATCTACAATTTTATAAATAATATTATTTAGTTCTTATTAATAAATAATTTAAAATATATATTATATAATCGACTAAAGTCTACAGTTTTATAAATAATGTGATTGAAAGCCATAGAAGAAAAAAAAAGATATATTCGGGTTTGAATTTCCGAGTAAAAGATGACGATAGTAGCAGGCACGATGAAATGGAAGTCATTCATCGAGAAAATGAAGCAAGACATTACTAGGCGATCATTTTCATCGAGAACATGTAATTTGTTTAATGAATTTCATTCACAGCTTAGGGCGGTCCTTTACTTGCGCCCTTTTTTGACCAACTTGGCCAACACCCTCCAAAATTGCTCCAATAAATAATAATAAACAAATGAGAAAGCTCTCCATCCATATTGAATTTTTTTTTATTTTTTTATTTTTTTTATTTTAATTTTCATATCAAACAGTAACTATTGTCACAATCTACCCCTATAACTTAAAAATTAAAATGACAAAAAACTTCTCTTAGTTTCCAATGAGTTATAATTTTAATACTTTTATCATTAAAGTGTCTCTTTGATAACGGTTTTGGTTACATGTGGTGTATAGGGTAAAAAACCACAAGTCTTATATTGTTACAATATAAAAACCAACACTAATTTTTAAGAACATTGGGTCATCTCACTTAATAAATTGATCTTTTAAAATAAAAGTCAACTCTCTAACAAGTCTAGATTCTATCATGTTAGCCCCGACAAATTCGGCGATTACTTTGTACCATTTTAAGTTAGAGGGGTATAAAATAAATTAATCCTTATCATGTAAGGGTCAAATATGAATTTAAACCTTTTACGAAAGAGACGTATATTTTTCTTTTCTTTTTTTTTAATAATTGAATATTTTATTGGTTGCGAAACAAAAAATCAAGATTCCTGCTTTTATTTAAAAAAACAAAAATAAAAACAAAAAAGAGAGACAAGAAGAAAGAAAAGAACCCCATCCCCTCTCTCCTGGGACGGCTCTCTCTTCATAGGCACCTCCACCAGCCGACCCACCCACCAGGGCCGCCAGCCCCCTCTCCCCCTTTTTTCTCACTCGTCTTTGGAAGTAGTAGTTTGGACTTTTCAGCTAATTATCCAAAAAATATCTTTATGTATGGAAAATTCTGATTAGCACTCTCAAGTCTACTACCTACATCTTATCAATAACAGACTTATTAATTTTTTTTTAATCCTAAGTGGACTTATTAGTTTTTTTCCTAATCAAATGGAAGAATACAAATATTAGTGTACAACATTTTTATTAATAACATACCTATAAAAAAATAATAATGATTTTAGGATTATTTGTGGCGAATATTATTGACGCACACGATGCATATTCTTTTTTATTTTGAGTGGCAAATTGAGATACAAAAGTTCAATTACACACAAAATGACTTATTTCCCATCCAATCACTAAGACAAAGAAATAAAATGACATCGCGTTATGGCTCTCTATTAGTTAATTATGTTGTAAATGAAGTTGTTACGAGCATTTCTCATTCAAAATAGTAAACTTCTTACTCAATTTACTAATTTGCCCTTCACTTAAGTACTTGCATGTAGTTCATTGTTAATTTTGACTCTTCCATTGACTTTAAGTGAATAATATTACAACATTGCCCTCTCAACAATAAAATAATAATAATAATAATAAAGAAAACACATACAGAGCAACCAAAAAACTGGCTGTGGCCGGCTGGCTTACATTATAGAATGGCAAAGTTTGTCTATACGTAGCAATCAGATTGGTGGGTCCAGGTACCAAAAAAAATTATGGGGGACCGAACAAAAGGCCATAAAATCTGGAGAGAAGAAAAGAAAAGAATGCATCTCTATTGGCTGTCTTTGTGCCCTGAAACCTCATTTAGGCAACAGGCATATATGTCACTTCCCTACTAGATCGCTGGTTTAAATTTACACATGCAAATATATATGTATATATATGTACATATTTTTATTTATTCATTTTCTATACATATTGGCAAATTTTCCTTATTTATTTTTTTTTACAGACTGATCAATCTTTGGTGTTTATTTTATTCTTATACAAACAGGTTAATCTTCAGTATAGGGATCATAAGAGGCCCTAAATGACCTATACAGAAGAGGCCATGAATGACTGAAGGGATAAGAGATAAATAATAGTACTCACGTATGTGAACTTACCCTATACAGTTATCTCTCAGCTTTAGACGGGCAACTAATCACTCATGAGATTATTGTTTAAAAGCACTTATCGCTGAGACGCTCAAGTTCCTAATCTCTCATGAAGGATCTTCTATTATGACTACTGAGAATTTCTTGTAGAAGAAATTTAAAAAGTCATGGTTTTATAAAATATTCTTTTTTATTTGATTTCACTTTGAATAGAAACTTAAGACGAAGGCCCTTATATAGCATTCTTTAGAAGCTAAGGCTGGACACATGGTCTAATTACAGCAAAAGGGAAAAAGCACTCATTACAAAAGTGAAAGCACACCTTACAAAGCATGAAGAAACAAAGCACACACAGTACAAAGTAGATATCATGAGCGAATTATTAAAGTCACGGGAGTGGACTATAAAGTCATGGGCGAGTGGTCTGTAAGGTCACGGGCGAGTAGACTGTGATAGGGAATCTTATTTATTGATGAGCTCATAGTCCCAGTCTAGATTCACCACATCTTCATTTTTAAGACCTAATGTGTCTGTGAAGGCCCATGGGTCCTTGGAATCTTGAAAAGCAGATCCTTGGTAGTCCATAACTGTCAGCTGAGTGGGTGTTGTTTAGGATTGGGAATCTTGTATCAAGGATGAGTCTCATTGTTCTTCATAAAGATTATGGAACTACAAGGCGCTGTGTATCCTTCGGGAGTATTTAGGAGGATAATGTTCCCATGGGGCATCATCTTCTGGTTTGGACCAAATCTCTTCAGGGATGATATATTTTTCAAGAATAATTTTATCTCCAACTCCCTGTAGGTTGAACTACCTATCTAGCCAACTAGACCTCTAGAAAAGCCATAGATTTCAACAAAGGGTGCGAAGGCAGTTGATTTTTCTTTTTATCATAATTAGGATTGAGGCCAACGAAGTGTGTAGTATAACATTCATTTAGATTGATTACCCTATCTTTTGTTTTTGAACGATACACGAATGCACATGGTTTGTTTCTTACCTTCAGCCGTTCTTCTATCAATATATTGTCCCACCATTTAAGGTTGCTATTAAACCAGGTCAGCATGCAATTTGGGTTTGGTAAGCTAGTCGGCAATCTTCCTTGTCAATGAAAGACCAAATAGTGGTCCTCAATGGGATCATATGAATTGCAATGGCGATAGTGTAGGCGTTGGCAAAATACTAGATTATATGGGTGACCTGTTTTGGCATAAAAAAGGTAGCTTAGATCGAGAAGACCTTAGCAAAAGAATATTTTGGGTGGAATCCTAGCTTTTCAAGGATTGTCCTTCCTGTATGTTTAACAACTAGACCTCTAGAAAAGCCATAGATTTCAATAAAGGGTGCGAAGGTTATTGATCTTTCTTTTTTATCATAATTCGGATTGAGGCCAACGAAGTGTGTAGTATAACATTCATTTAGATTGATTACCCTATCTTTTGTTTCTGAATGATACACGAATGCACATGGTTTTGTTCCTTTTACCGTCAGCCGTTCTTCTATCAACATATTGTCCCACCATTTGAGGCTGCTATTAAACCAAGTCGGCATGTCAATTTGGGTTTGGTAAGCTAGTCGGCAATCTTCCTTGTCAATGAAAGACCAAATAGTGGTCCTCAATGGGATCATATGAATTGCAATGGTGATAGTGTAGGCATGGCAAAATACTAGATTATATGGGTAACCTGTTTTGGCATAAAAATGGTAGCTCAAATCGAGAAGGCCTTAGCAAAAGAATATTTTGGGTGGAATCCTAACTTTTCAAGGATTGTCCTTCCTGTAGTTTAACAAGTGATGTTTGGAAAACAATGGCTCATTCTAAGGCCTTTTCTTTTGAGGTATTGCTTTTAAACTTTCAAGGCATCATTTGGGAAAGTACACAAGTAATTTTCAATAAGATTAGTGGATGAGGAGGCCATTGTGTATATAAAGGAAATATGCTTAGGTGGATGTTTTTATGAGAGGGATGCATCTAGATGAATGGACCGTGGCTATATTTATAGTATTTTTGGTTGGTCTGAACAGAAAATCAAGAATTATATTATCTTTGCCTTTAATATGTTTAATTTCAAAGAGTATTGTGCAAATCACGCAGCTAGTCTCAATAGCTGTGCATCTACTACTTTGTTTCTTTTGAAATTTAACATACCTTTAGAGGCAACAAGATTGTTTCGACCACAAACTGATGTCCGATCAGATGAAATTCAACTTCCTGATTCCCATTTTGATTGCCAGCAATTCCTTAAGAGTGAAGTGATAATGTTGTTGGGAATCTTTGAAATGGCCACTTTTGTATCCACATATTTTCATTTTCCCTGTGTTGTCTTCTTCAATTAGAACGGCTCCCCTAGTATTCATTGCTTGCATCAGTCTAGAGGATTCTTTTACCATGCAAGGGAATCTGCATTGGTGGGTAGGTCTTGCATTGTCTTCCTTAACCTTTTTACTATTGCACTCTGTGTCTGTGACCATGTCGGTGGGTTCTTTTTTAGTATGTTGCTGAGAGGTCTTGTTAGCTTTGACAGATTCGGAACAAAGTCTCTCAAATAATTGAAAATCATCAAAAACGTTGGATTTGGGCCTTAGTGAAAGGTCCATCAAGAAATTTTAGAAGCACCTAGACTATATGAGGCTAGGCGTCATACTATCCATCAAACAGTTTCATTTCCAAGAACTCTATCTTAGGCTGGCTAATAACCATTTTCTTCTCTGATAGCATGATTCCATAATTTTCAATGATGGTTGAAAACTGGGCCAAGAGTTCTTCATGGGCCTAGTCATTTGGAGAAAATAGGAGGATGTCATCTATATAGATGAGGGCATTGTTTAAGATTGGGCCATAAATCTGGGTCATGGCCTTTTGAAATAAAGAAGGGCTGTTTTAAGGCCAAATGGCAAGACCATCCATTAGTAATAATGGTTGAGGATGCCAAAGGCTGTTTTAGGTCTGTCTTCTGGCTTAATCCCAAGCTACCAAAACCCTACTTTAAGGTCAAACTTAGAGAAGACTTTTACTTGAGAAAGGTTGGAAAATAATGAATTTCTATTTGGTAGGAGTATTATGTCATCTGCTAGAAACTCATTAAGGGGTTTATAGATGATAACCAACCTCTGTTTTCCTCTTGCCTATTCTGACCTTTTGTTTACGTAGAATGCATGATACGCCCATGCTGATGTGGTTGGTTCTATAAGCGCTTGTTGTTGGAGCTCAAGGCATTCAGCAGTAGCCATTTGCTGGTGTTCTAGATTCATTCCTGGGTGGCTTGCTTTTGTTGGATTGATATCTTCATTCATCTTGAAGGGAAGGCTAACAAAGAATTTGTCATTCTTCCATAAGGGATGGTCACATTTTCTTAGGAATTCAGAATGTGAATTAGCACAGGACTTTTGGATGAGCCTTTGTTGAATGGCCTGAAAAGGTTTTGTTGGTAACAAGAAATAGTTGGGGATGGACTCCCATGGAGTGAATTGCTGCTTATAGGCAAACCCTACTGGGAGGATTCTTAAACCTCTCTTTTTTGTGTATACATCAAAACCAATAATCAAATCCCTCCTTAGCAGTTTTGATCCTAGGACTTGATGATTTATTGAGCACCCTGGGAAGAATTGTAATTTGGTTGGCTAGCTATGAGTTTAGTGTAGAAAATATTATTATTAGTAGCATGGAAGTACTACTTCTTTTCTTTCCAGTTTCTGTTGGTAGGATATCTGGGTTCATTACGGTATATGATGCTCTTGTATCGAAGAAGGCAGCAACTTTGATTGGCCTAGCGTATTTAGATAGGATGATATGCATTTTGATGACTGGCACTGGCTAGATTGTATTGACTATTCATCTGATAAAATCCATCTGAATCTGAGCCACCATATTGTTCAAGAGCACTAAAGACTCCGAATTAATTTCATCGTCTGCAGATAAGATAGACTCTAGGTCATCATCAGAGAGTGAGATTCTAGTGACATCTTTAATATGGGAGATTAACTTTGCTACTTTTCCTTTTGGGCATTGTTTAGCAAAGTGTCCCTTTTGGCCACATATGTAGCACCTATCAGATTTCTTCCCGAATTTCTTCCTTTTCTGTAAGAATTTCATAGGGCTCTTCTTTTTCAGTCGTCGTCTGAGCTTGAAGGTTGTGAAGGCTAGCCTTTGTTCTTACGGGATTTCATTTCACAAGAGCAAATTGATGGGAGGGACATTTGATGAGAAGATCCTTCTGATTGCATACCTTTCCCAATTGCTTTGACTGCTTCATATATTCTTGTAAGAATTTATTTTAAGAACACATTCTTTAGGGCTTGAAGAACTAGTTTTGAAGAGTTCTCCCAACGTAGTATTTTGAGGTCTTTCCTTGAGTTTGAATGTCTCTTCTTCCAGGGTTCTGGGATTGAGGAGAGGAAATCCTGCTTGAGATTTGGATCATCAATGCCTCCGATTTGATGGAATCGCTGTGTCATTTTCTTGAAATGCTTTTCAAGATCCTTTTTGTTCATTGAACAGTGTTTCATTTTGAAAAATTCTACTCTTAATCGTTTCATGACTTGTGCATCCTGGCCACAGAATTCTAAGTAGACATGATTCAGGGCTATTTCTGCCGACTCTATTGGGAGGAATTGTAGCTGTTTGTATTCTCCAAAGCTATTCAACCTGTCTTGTAACATCCCAGTGAATCTAAATACAAAGCTAAGGAGGACATCTTTAGTCTGCATCTTTGGCTTTTGTGCATGAACAGAATCTAGGCTTTAAACTCTTGAAATTTTTCGTGCCATCTCGATGGAGGAAGGTCATCAAGTGTGAAGACATGAAACTTGGATGATTTTCCCAATCTTTGTTGCTCTAGTCCTAGGGCTGTGGTTGAGGCTGTATCAATCTCTTTATCCTCCATAATTGGTTGCGTGTGGGAAGTAGCTGTTGTTTCTTGAGCCATAAAATGTACTGGAGCTTCCTTGTTAGAAGAAGTTTCTTGTTTTGAATCTATAGATTTAGTCCATGACTCTAAAGAGGCGTCATTTTCTGACTTAGCAACTTCTTCACTTAATTGGATTATGGCAAGTTTTTTAGGCAATGATCTTGTATTATTTGTGTCATAGGATTTGTAGCAACTGCAGTAGTTTTTTGGACCATCAACTGTTTTTTTTGTGGAGATCTGGTCGTTGTGTTTCTCTTTCTTTCATTTTGATCTATCTTCTTCTTCCAAAATTTTTTGGAGACGAAGAAGAGAACTTTCGGGTGGAAAGGACTTGAGGCCATCAAGGGTTATGAAGCCTTTGTCATGGTGGAGAATTTCTAGTGTGTAATATCATCATTCCTAGAATAATGTGTTGCTGTTGAAGTTGTGCCTTGAGAGAGGCATATTGGGCCTTTTGGCTCTTCATTTCTTCTTGTTTAGCTAAGAAGACTTGCATTGATACTGTGTTTGTGTCACGCCCCGAAGTACGGGATGTGACGTGGCGGAATATTTAGATTAATTAAAAGAGGATTTAATTAAAATTAAGAGTTTAAAAATCAATTTAGTAAGAAATAAAGAGATTTTCCACCACATTTGATAAACGAATTTATAAAATATTAAGCAAATAATAATAATTAATTAAAAACCGCGAATATGGGTTCCACAACCCACAACTTGTGCACACACATAGTACTGACAATATCATAAATACAATTACAGTCCAAGTACAAATAAAGTTAAGTCTTACATGCCTTGATTAATAATACAGAATGTAAATAAGTTCTCCTATTGCTCCTGAGTTCGGTCCGAAGAATCTTCTCTAAACCTAAATGGGAAACCACCTAGAAGGGGGGAATTTAAAACAATAAAACGTGAGCGAAAGGCTCAGTAGGACTATGTTTTATAAAATAGTTTAATGCAAAGGAACATAACATTATTAGAAGTTATTCGAAAGGAAACTTGAAATAAATAAATAAATAAATAATTTGAGTAGAACCGTTCTGACACAGAACAATCCACTTGTCAAATCAAAACACCATTTTACTTTTACCTAGGCAAACCATGATATCACCACCGTAGTGGCCCAGCTGGGTTTCGGACCTGCCCCCAAGGTCGATCGCTACACGACCCGATCTCTGATATGGCATCATGCCATGTGTTTATTATCATTATCATTCAAAACCCAATTACCGAGTGTTGTCAATTACATTTATTATGAATTCATTTCATATCACGGTATATTAAAATATAACCGATAAAACCATTTTCAAACAACCGTTGAAACATTTTGATAGAAATCATTTTCAAAGCCAAATCATTTCAAAAACCAGGCTACCAAAGAAATAGGATAGAAGTCCTACCTCAATACTCATGCCGGTGCCCCACACCGTAATCCCGGTCCGCTATACGTTAGCTCACGAGAACCACGAACGATCCTAGATACAAACTAAGTCGATCAATATCTAGTTCGAGGACATTCTATGTTACTAAATCAGTTCATGATGTCCTAGTGTGCCATTTGTACCTTTAAAATCATCCTATAAGGTTGGGATTTAAATCAGGGTTCAAAATCAGTGAAAACGGGTAAAAATCACAAAAATTTCCATGCCTCGGTCGGCCTGCCGGACGTCCTGCTTCAGCCCACCGAACTGCACAGTTCGGCCTACTGGAAGCAAGGTTCGGCCTACTGAACATTTCCCCAGATTCGGCCTGCCGGTCTGAAGAACACCGGCCTGCCGATCAATCACTCCGCCCTGCCGAACACGAACTTCGGCCTGCTGACTGGGAAAACCCAGAAATTTCCAGCCACGGTTTCGATTCCCCAAAACCAAATCTGGATTCCAACCTGTTTTTCTCAATTCCCAGGCATGAAAAATAATCATAGTTGATAGAAAAACATTTAAAACATGTTTGGACTCATTTAAACAAGATTGAACTCGAAATCCTCAAAAATTCGAAAATGAGAAAATGAGGGGAAAAATGAAAAATCTTGAACTTCAATCCGTTTTTCTTCAATATAAGCTTAGATTCTAGTTGTTCTAATTCATCTAACTCAAATCCAAGGTTTTCTAAGCTTAAACAAGCTTAGATTTCAAAAACACACAAAATTGAAAGTTTTGTAAAAAGTTTAGAATTTTCGAATCTAACCTCGAATCGAAGCTTCAATCTGCGTTCTCAGTTGCCGAATCACGTCCCCGAGCTTCCTCCTCGCTAACCCGAAGCTTGGATTCGAATGTGGTTTCAAAATTTGTGAAGAAATTAGAGAGAGAGGGGCTGCCGAGAAAGATGAGAGAAAAGAGAGGGAGAGATGCGTGAGAGAGGAAGGAAATAAATAAATAGAGAAAATTGGTAGGCGGTTTTACTGTGAGAAAACCATGTGCCGCCCACGGTTTTGCAAAACGGAGTATTTTTAACATTTTACAAATTGTTGTGTTTTAAAACTCAAAACATCCTTTTAAAACAATAAGAAATCTTTTGAACACATCAATTTAACAAAACAACCAAAAATTCAAAATCCAACCAAATAATCTAATTAATGTTAAAACGTTAATTATGGCACATTAATCCACCATTTACATTACATTAACATTAAATAAATTTCGAGGCGTTACACTCTCCACCCCTAAAAGAAATTTCGTCCTCGAAATTTACAACTCACTTCAAAAACAAAACAAATGCGGATACAATTCCCGCATACTTGACTCTAACTCCCAAGTGGCTTCATCAACCCCATGATGCTGCCACACGACCTTTACCAACGGGATCTCACGACGACGCAAGCTAATCACTTTCCGGTCGATAATCTGAATCGGCACTTCTTCGTACGTCGTATCTTCCTGAACCTGCACATCGCGAAATGAAACTATCTTGTCCTGCCCAGGTGGACATTTCCTAAGCATCGACACATGAAATACATCATGAACGTGAGAAAGTTGGGCGGAAGATCAAGCCGATAACCGACCACAGCCAACACGTTGAGTGATCTCGAACGGCCCAATATACCTCGGCGCAAGCTTCCCACTCACCCTTGAACCGCATAGTTCCCTTACGAGGTGACACCCTCAAGAGAACAAAATCTCCAACCGCGAACTCTAAGGGTCTACGTCTCCTATCCGCGTAGCTCTTCTGACGACTCTGAGCTGCTCTCAACCTATCCCGAATCACCGTGACTTTCCGTTGCTATCACGAATCTCATCCGGCCCAAGAATAACTCTATCTTCCGGCTCGGCCCAACACACAGGTGATCGACACGGTCGGCCCATACAAAGCCTCAAATGGTGCCATACCGATACTCGCCTGATAACTGTTGTTGTACGCGAACTCCGCCAAATGCAAACATTGCTTCCAATTCCCGCCGAAGTCCAACGCACAGGCACGCAACATATCCTCGAGAACCTGAATAACCCGCTCAGACTGCCCATCAGTCTGAGGATGAAATGCCATACTGAAGTTCAAAATCCGTACCCAAAGCCTCCTGAAAACTCCTCCAGTACTTAGCATTAAACCTGGTGTCTCGATCAGAGGTGATGGACAAAGGAACTCCATGCAACCTCACAATATTCTGCATATACAACTCCCCAAAAATCTTCCTTGAACACGTCGACCTAAACGGAATGAAATGCGCCGATTTCGTCAACCTGTCGACCACAACCCAAACTGCATCATGCCGCTGCTCCGTCCTCGGCAAACCTGTGAGAAAATCCATTGTACATGCTCCCATTTCCATCCCTGGAATAGGAAGCGGCTGAAGCTGACCTGCAGGCTTCTGATGCTCAGCTTTCACCTGAAGACACGTCGAACACTTGGCCACGTACTCTCGAACATCTTTCTTCATGCCTCTCCACCAATATTGCCTCTTCAAATCACGATACATCTTGGTGCTCCCCGGATGAATAGCGAACTGAGACCTATGAGCTTCGTCTAGAACGGCTTTCGTCACCTCGGCAATAACTGGAACTGCAAGGACGCTCCCGGAAGTACAACGATCCATCTGCATGCACGCTCCATTCTTCAAACTGCTCCCCGTTCTGAATCCGCGACCAAATCCCCTTGCAAATGTCGATCCTGCCACTGACTTTGCTTCACCATCCGAACAAGAGCTGGAGTCGCTTCCACATGATATAACAAACTCGATCACCGTCTTCATGATACAGTAGCCGATACTCACTCACTGTCGCATCCCTGCTCCAGTCCTCAAAGATCAAACAAGCGAGAATCCCTGAAGACTTCCTACTAAGCGCGTCCGCTACCACATTAGCTTTCCCGGGATGATACTGCAAGCGTAATCATAATCCTCCATGTACTCTACCCATCTGCGCTACCTCAGATTAAGATCCCTCTGAGTGAACAGATACCTCAAACTTTTGTGATCAGAGAAGACCTGAAACGACGCTCCATACAAGTAACACCTCCAAATCTTCAGCGCGTAAATCACTGCCACAAGCTCTAAATCGTGAGTAGGATAATTCCGCTCGTGAGGTCGTAGCTGTCTCGAACCGTACGCAACCACACGTCCATGTTGCATCAACACGCATCCAAGTCCACGCCCTGAAGCATCAGCATAAACCTCATACGGCTCGTCACTGCTAGGAATAACTAATACTGGAGCTGAAGTCAACCGGTTCTTCAATTCCTAAAAAGCAGACTCACAATCTTCATCCCACTCAAACCTGACATTTTTCTTGATCAATCTCGTCAACGGAGCTGCGATCTTTGAAAAATCCTTTACAAATTTCCTGTAATATCCAGCAAGACCTAAGAAGCTGCGAATCTCCGCTACATTCCTTGGTCGTTCCCATTCCAATATAGCTTCAATCTTGGACGGATCCACTGAAATACCATGCTCCGAGATGACATGACCCAGAAACTTGACCTCAGTCAACCAAAATTCACACTTTTCCCGCTTAGCATACAACTGGTGCTCCCGCAGAGTCTGAAGCACGATCCGAAGATGCTGCTCATGCTCCTCCCAAGTCTTAGAATACACAAGAATATCATCGATGAACACGATCACAAACTGATCCAGATACGGCCTAAATACCCTGTTCATCAGATCCATAAAAGCTGCCGGAGCATTCGTCAACCCAAAAGACATGACCAGAAACTCGAAGTGCCCATACCGAGTCCTAAAAGCTGTCTTGGGAATATCTTCGTCCTTGATCCTGAGCTGATGATAACCTGAACGCAAATCAATCTTCGAGAAGTATCGCGAACCTCCCAACTGATCAAATAGCTCATCAATCCTAGGCAAAGGATACTTGTTCTTCACCGTAACACGATTCAGCTGCCGATAATCTACACATAACCTGAGAGTCCCATCGTGCTTCTTAGCAAACAAAACTGGTGCTCCCCATGGAGATGTGCTATTCCTAATATACCCCTTATCAGCAAGCTCCTGAAGTTGCTTCCTCAATTCCTGCATCTCTACCGGCGCCATCCGATAAGGTGCCATAGAAATTGGTGATGTCCCTAGAAACAACTCGATATCAAACTCAATCTCCCGATGCGGTGGTAATCCTGGCAACTCATCTGGGAAAACATCCTCGAACTCATCAACCACCGGAATCGCTACACTACTACTCGAAACATAGGGCTCGTGATCTAGATTGGCAAGAAAAGCAAAACAATCTAGATTCCTTCGCCCTCCTAAACACGACTTTATAAGGCGCTTACTCATTAGCCAATCACCACCACCCTGGTAAGTGATTACCGTCCCCCTATCAGACACTAGGGTCACTTTTCTAAGTTGGCAGTCCACGACTGCACTATACCTGGACAACCAGTCCATCCCTAGAATTACATCATAGGAACTCATGGGGAGTATAATCAAATCACTTTTCAAAATCTCATCTCCAATCTTTATTTTACATGATTTACACATATAATTTACACACACCCGCCCCAAGGGAGAAGTTATGACTAGGGGTTCATTAAACTCTTCTACCTCTAATCCCAAGGCATGTACAAAAGAACTCGAAATGAGAGAATGAGAGGCACCGGTATCGAATAAAACGCGAGCTAAAGATCTAGAAACCAAAACCATACCGTCGACAACCGCGTTACCAGTCTGAGAATCTGACCCTCTAGATGCCATTGCATGAACCTGCACTAGCGCTTTCCCTTTTCCTTACCGACATTACTGGGTCCCGGATTACTCGGCCGATGCTGCTGAGGATGGGAACGACTGTACACTACCTGTACTCGGCGCTCGATACTGACGGAACACTGTGCTAAAATACTGCGGTGTTGCCCCCGTACCGGATATGAGAATTGCTGAGGAGAAAACTGTGGATACTGCAACTGCAGGTACTGTGGAGGCGGAGGTAGGGTCTGAGGCTGAGGCTTGAGACGAATGACTGGCATCCTCCCCGGTCTGTGATCCAAGACGAGCACTCTTGATCGGGCAATTCTCTTGATGGTCCGGGCTGCTGACGAAATGACAATGAAAGCTGTAGGGATTGCTACGCCCGCTGCTAGACGAACTGCTGCTGCCCACTGGTCGCACTGCCTTGCTTGCCTTTCCCCGGGAGCTGGACGACTACTGGTGCCTCTCTGCCACTCCTCTGCGGTCCTCCTGAAGCCTTGGCTCGATCCTCACAATATTGCACATAATCATTCTCCACGGAGATCGCCGACGACACAAGCTCTCCGAAACTCCTAAGCCGTAGAGGCAAACCAACTTGCCGCCGGAATAGGAGCCTTGAGCCCTTCTTGGAACTTGATACACTTTTCACGTCTCTGATGCCACAGCTGATCGAGCAAACCTAGCCAACTCGTTAAATTTGCCTCATACTCCCGAACTGAAAGATCACCATGCTGCAATCTATAAAACTCAGCTGCCCTTCTGATTTCTATACCCCTGCGGAAAATACCGATCATAGAACAGCTCCTCGAACTTGTCCCAACTGATATCGCCACCATGCTCCAACGTTTAGTTTGTTTCCACCAGGTGTTAGCGCCACCCTCGAGCTTATACGCCGCAAACTCCACACGATACTCCTCAGCACACCAAGAGTATCCAGATGCTTCAAGATCGAATCCAACCAATATTCAGCTAACTGTGGGTCCCCGTTGCCATCAAAGTCGGAATAGACGCCCGCCGGAATTCCTTAAAGAAAGCATGCCGACTACCAACACTGGAGTCTTCCGGTCTAGCCCTGGCTGCCATCTGCCGGAAAGCCACAAACATAGACCTCATCAGGCTCTCATCATTTTCGAACTCGGCGTCAGCTGTCGAACGAGCGTCTAGGTGCCATTCTCTCATTTCTGAAAACAAATTTGGACTGTCAGAGGTATTTTATTGTCAAACCTATGTGTGCACAATTCCCAAGGTTCATAACCTTGAGCTCTGATACCATTCTGTCATGCCCCGAAGTACAGGATGTGACGTGGCAAAATATTTAGATTATTAAAAGAGGATTTAATTAAAATTAAGAGTTTAAAATCCAATTAAGTAAGAAATTAAAGAGATTTTCCACCACATTTGATAAACGAATTTATAAATATTAAGCAAATAATAATAATTAATTAAAAACCGCTAATATGGGTTCCACAACCCACAACATGTGCACACACATAATACTGACAATGTCATAAATACAATTACAGTCCAAGTACAAATAAAATTAAGTCTTACATGCCTTGATTAATAATACAGAATGTAAATAAGTTCTCCTATTGCTCCTGAGTTCGGTCCGAAGAATCTTCTCCAAACCTAAATAGGAAACCACCTAGAAGGGGGGAATTTAAAACAGATAAACGTGATGTGAAAAGCTCATAGGACTATGTTTTATAAAATAGTTTAATGCAAAGAAACATAACATTATTAGAAGTTATTTCGAAGGAAACTTGAATAAATAAATAAATAAATAATTTGAGTAGAAACCGTTCTGTCATAGAACAATCCACTCGTCAATCAAAACACCATTTTACTTTTACCTAGGCAAACCATGATATCACCACCGTAGTGGCCCAGCTGGGTTTCTGGACCTGCCCCCAAGGTCGATCGCTACACGACCCGATCTCTGATATGGCATCATGCCCATGTGTTTTATTATCATTATCATTCAAAACCCAATTACCGAGTGTTGTCAATTATATTATTATGAAATTCATTTCATATCACGGTATATTAAAATATAACCGAATAAAACCATTTTCAAACAACCGTTGAAACATTTTGATAGAAATCATTTTCAAAGCCAAATCATTTCAAACCAAGGCTACCAAAGAAATAGGATAGAAGTCCTACCTAATACTCGTGCCGGTGCCCCACACCGTAATCCGTCCGCTATACGTTAGCTCCACGGAACCACGAACGATCCTAGATACAAACTAAGTCGATCAATATCTAGTTCGAGACATTCTATGTTACTAAATCATTTCATGATGTCCTTGTGCCATTTGTACCATTAAAATCATCCTATAAGGTTGGGATTTAAATCTGGGTTCAAAATAGTGAAAACAGGTAAAAATCACAAAAATTTCCATGCCTCGGTCGGTCTGCCGGACGTCCTGCTTCGGCCTGCCGAACTGCACAGTTCGGCCTGCCGGAAGCAAGGTTCGGCCTACCGAACATTTCCCCTGTAACGCCCCTATATGGGGGTTAACAGTTTTTAATGAGATAAAATAAAAATAAATAATAAAAGTAAAACCTTAAAAATAAAATTTGCCCGGGACTTAAATGAAAACTCTCAACTCAAAAATAAAAATATAAACGATAAATAAACCACAGGTTTTAATGTAGCACCTTAAATTTAATAATATAAACTGTTGTCATCATCATTTTAACCCTCAACACATGATAATACAGTCACAGAAAGTAACAATTGATGCTTACATTATCATGAAGAACATTCTTCAACAATTGAGCAGTCCCAATGTAATATAGTTACATCGCTTCCTCAACTATATTTCTCGTAGCCACCTCACACTTAGTGAGTCCTGAAAAGATATAAACATAAGGGAATGAGCAACACTATGCTCAGTAGAGAAAGCCATTACTCACCTCTATCATTACCACATTAAAATCTGCATGGTTAGTAAGTCACATCATATTTCAGATTATGAGGTTTATTATGATCACATCTTATGGATACCGTAGTTAATCATTACCAAGTGTCATAATTACACATTTATACAAATATTACCAATCATCATTGTTCCTAGGTATCCATGTTAAATTGAGTATCACTCAACTCATCGAAACCCAAATGGGCGCACTTGATCACCCTATAAACATTCCAAGGGTGTTCCGGTGAGGGGACATCAAGCCCCGAGTCCTCACCAAATCGATTCCTGTACAGTGTGTTCTGGGACTTTCAACCCAAGGAAGCGTCATCACCTTCCCCCTATTTTACCTTTTAGGGTATTCATGCCCAAGGACGTAACCGTCGCCCTCTTCATGTCTCACAATTTCTCTATATTGAATCATTATCAATAGAGTTAGTTTTCCTAACCATGCTTCTCAATTTATAACATGTGTCAATTCATTATGTTCCTCGCCGTACAATACAAGACGAGTCCATGTCATAGTTTCATATGTGATAATCATATAATATCAGTTCAACATAGATATATATATATTGCGGCAAAACAATCAATTTTAATTCTATAAAAACCTCACAAAAGATGAGTAATAGAATCCCTACCTTTCAAGCTTATCAACAGTCTCTTAATCCTGGAATCAATTAACGTTAGCTCCATACTCCCTTGATCCTAAGGCGTGCATAAGGACAATTAAAACTAAAGCACAACATACAACTACATTCATAAAATTTATTTTAATTTAATCTTAGAATTTCAAGAAATAACCACTGCCCATAGAGGTATTATAAAGTTTAACAATATAAATTTTCTGTCTAGGGCATATACACTTAGACTTCATACATATGCTCCAAAATAGCAACAAACATATACTTAGGTTTAAGAACGCAAATTTGAATAATCCTTTAGTATAAAAGAAAATTTATAAATGAAAGACTAAATTTGTTCATAAGATTCTAACCTCGGATTATGGTTAGTTGGAAGCTTGAAATGGCTTCAAAACAGGTTCCTTTACTTCGGTATGACTGAAATTCTTGCTCAAATGGAGGTGATGGTGGCTGATTTTTATGGCTGCCTTGAAGAAGTTCTCTAAGTATTTTGCTTCAGCAAAGAAATGAGAAGAAGAGTGTGGGAACCGTGGAAGAGAAAGGAAGAAAAGATGAAGTCTTTGAAGAGAAGTGATAGGAAACAATTATAGAGGAGACATGTTGAAGCATGTCACGGAGGAAATAAAGAAAATGAGGGTCAAGAGTAGTTGGAAAAGATATCCTTATGTCTCATCTAAAGACTTTAACACACATAATGCCAATATGACATTTTTGAGATTTATTAGAAGTTCTAAGGCTTTTTAGTAATCATACTAAATAAATATAGGAGAATTTTAGAAAATTTAAAAATAGATAAAAATAAATATTATAAAATAAATTTAAATGAAGCAATTTTTTTTTATACATTAAAAATTAATTTAATTACCTCAATACCCGTTAGGAGAATAACGGGTGTCACAGCTCTACCCCCCTTAAAGAAATTTCGTCCTCGAAATTTCAATTCTAGCAATACTAGTAAAAATTATGATTCCACTATGATTCCAATTCCGAGTCTAAACCGTTAATGTTGTTTGTCCTCCAAATTTAAGTTATCGTATTTCCACTTATTTACTTGCATAATAAATCTTACTCCTAAATCCCTCAATAAGAGTATTTCTGACAAGTTTCAACTTATAACACCGTATAATAGTCTAAGAATCTGATCAGGCATACATATTGACCATATCATGATTCCAGTCCTTCATTGTCCATGGACTGTGATTTACAATCACATTTAAGGAGATTGCCAGAGAAATTTTATATACTTCATCTTTAGGTTCCTTTTCCTTTTTGAGTAAGGAAAAGTCAAATATATTTGATTTCATACCTCAACTAATAAACTAAAACATAATCATAAAACATATATCACAAACACTTATATTCAAAACCATACATTAAACTTATTCATAGAGATATTAAACGGAATCTCAGAGTTGCAAACATACCCGACATATTTTTCATTAAACAGCTATCCTCATGACACAAACATTCAACCCAAATAATATACTCATATTTCATATGGAATATCCCCATAACTGACTCTGGTACTTCCACATAATATTAACAGAATATTACACATTACAAACATAATACGGATACGTTTCGAGAGTACAAGGCACTCCGTATACCAGCTATCCATATCATGCATGCTTAGAGGATACAAAAACATCGATAAACAAAAGATCGGACCTTAAGAAGGATGCGTTTCGAGAGCATCAAGTACTCCGTATCCAGCCATCCCGGCATTAGGCTCAATGAATCTAAAAGATTGAACAACGACGTACCACAAGAAACACAGAATACAAGGCAAACGGTTATTCGTAACACACGAAATACGGACACACATGCCTACATGCCAAAGATAAAACAAAAAGATTACAGATGGAGATTCAAATCAATTGGCCGCTCCCGGCTTTCCCTTTCCCATTCAAGCTTGGATGTTGCAGTGTCGGATTCTGGATGTATGATTTGCATTTTATCTATCAATTCCTCAGCTGTTGAAGCAGTGACAAAGATTTGTCTCTCCGATTCTGTAGTGATGTTTTCTTCCACAGCGTAATCTAGAAATTTCAAAAGACCGTCATAAAAACCCTTTACGTTCAGCAGTCCCAAAGGTTTGGAATAAAAGCCCAACAATTGCCCACAAGCAACTATAAATATTTCCTCAAGAGTACCTAGACCACCAGGTAATGCTATAAAAGCATCAGAATTATAGATTATGTCTTTAAAATTTTTAGGGATACTCCTGACTCCTTCTCCCTTACCTATGGCTTCCTTACAAAGGTTTCCTTCAACTGGAATATGAGGCCAAATTCTTACATCAGTAGCGTCGCTAGACCTAGCTGCTAGTGCCATATTTACCATCATTTTTATACTACCACCCCCATAGATTATGTTAATCTTCTTGCGTGCTAGGACTTGCCCTAAGTGATTTGCAGCTTCTAAATAAGCTTTATCTTTTCCAAGGCTGGAACCACAAAAGACACAGACATTCTTTATTTTCTTCGTGGACTGGGAGGTAGACATATTTGGTTTATAGAAGTGGTTGCTTAATGTCTGCTCCACTTAGACTTCGGGTTCTACATGAGATTTTAAAGATGAGAAATATACAAAAAGGGCTAAAGAGATAGACGAGTAGGTAATGAAAAGGTAATCCAAAGATTTAAACAAAATCTTGTGCGGATAAGAAAGTAAGATAAGGTGATTGATAGTTTACAGAAAATCTGATTCACTTTTTGAAAAAGATTAGACTCTAATTGTATAACTTTTGACAATTGAGAACAATTCGACAGAAGACCCTCTTGACACAACTGTAGACTTTTTGACAAATATACACCAAGTCTAGAAATTTAATATAAACGACAAATACTGTAGAACTTTTGAAATTTGAGACACAAATCTTGAAATATCTGGATAAGCTTTTCAAAATTCAAACATATTACTGTACCGTATGTAACGTGTCTGATAAGATAATATATTTTATTATATATATATTTAAGAAAATCATAAATTAAATAAGATATTAACACTTACTGTATCAATCTAATAATCACAATTATTTCAAACACAAAAGCAAATATTCTGAGTAAAAGAAAAACACAAACTGTTGAACATCAGCTAAAACTGCTTCAAATAAGTAAAGACTAAATAACCTTTATAGAGCGATGACTTATTCCCCATCCAGTTTTCTTATGGCTTGGCAAACAGGATCTAGAAATACCATATTCCTGAGGCGTTGTCTTTCTGTATAAAATTTAGGCCAGAGTTTAAAAATAGCTCCTTGAACATATCCACTAGGGTGACCGTGGAGAGGAGGATGGATGCTATCCAAGTTCTCCTTTGAAAGTCCATCCCTACAAAACCTTATTTTATCCTCTCTATTCGTAGACATATAACCAGGTGAAGTACATTTACCGTTACAATTTTGTCTTCCACATTTGTTACAAGTGACCACGATGGCACGAGCTCTTCTTTTCATTGCACTACGACTGGTACCTGTTCCTGGTAAACCGACATCTTGACTAAAGTCACTCGGACGGATTTTCCCCTCTATCAACATTCTCACATCACAAGGGATACCAAAACGCATAAGAATCCACAACCGAGTAATTCTAGCCTTGTATTTCTTTCTGAGAATCTTTTGGGAGAGTGATGGGAAATACTTTCTCAGGTGTTGGTACTTTGGGTCCATGATGAGATGAAAGAAGAGTAAATAGAAAGGAAAAATTAAGATAGTAAATTGCAGAATCCTAGAATTCCTTCTTCTTTTAGAGGAAAAGAAGAATTTTTAATGAAAAAGAAGAGGATTTGCGATTTAGAGAGAAAATAACAAATTAAGAGAGAAAAAGTGAACTCGGAGAAATAAGCTCCTATGCACAGTAAACGTATATGTAAACAATAATTAAACCACTGTATATGACACGTATAGAGACCACGTGGGAGAGACAGTGTGAATCAAACTGATTTAAGATTTGAACTAGGCCCAAATGTTCTTAGTTGAAAATGGTCAGGTTGTTTCGGGCCTTAACACATTTGGAACGAGTTAAATAACAAACATAAAATTGAAAACCAATTTGTATAATCTTAAACCCAATTTAAAGCCCACTATAGATAAAGTTAACTATAAACAACAAATCTAATTTAACGACAACAAGGATCTTCCTGAATGATATTTAAAATCATTTCATAACAACACAATCTTCCAGCAACTCAAATATTTTGTTTTAATCAAAACCTTATTGAACAATACATACACCCATATGTTATTCATAATACTTAACATCTATCAATGGATTCATCATCATTACTACCAAGGGTTTAGAATGCGACTAACCTTGAAATCAATACGATTTACGTCTTTCAACGTAGACCATATCAATGAACAAAGACACTAGATGTTACTACTTAAGAACATCTACAATCCCCACAATTCTACTCATACAATATATAATTTCCTCATATAACAAAACCTTAGGTAACCAAAAGATTCACTGATACACTTAAATACAATGTACGTAACAAAATATTCCAATTTTGAGATTCATGCATTCTAGACTTTACACAGTCTCAACAGACCAAAAGTCTAACATTTATCTCTCTCAAGATTCAATACCATGATTCCCAACTTATATCATATTCCTCAAATAATAGAACTTTAAGAAAAGATATTGACACTTATGTGCTCCATCGAATCCACACATAATCATTACTTAGGTTTGAATCAATTACGAAAAATTTGGCATATCTATGCCAAACTTTAAAATCAATAAATCAAGCCTTATATTTCTTATTGTTTTTCACGAGACAAAAGGCTCTTAAATCCTCGTATCTATACGAATTTCTCATCGTTTATACGAATTAGATATGCTTATAGATCCTAATATTATACGAATCTCTCATAAGCATTCTACTTATAAACTCATTTCCATATAATTATCATTCCCTTATAACTATTAATACTTTCCTTCTATATAATTATTGTACTCATATAACTATTGATATTTTCATTCTATGGCCTTTCCATGTTACATCCTTCTAGACTGTATAAATCAATGTGAAGGTTCATTTTGATGATGACAATAAAATTCAGCTTCAAAACCATCTCAAAAATATATTTTTTTAAAGTGGTGCTACACTCCCTAGGTTAACCGAACCTAGGCTCTGATACCAAAAATTCTGTAACGCCCCTATATGGGGGTTAACAGTTTTTAATGAGATAAAATAAAAATAAATAATAAAAGTAAAACCTTAAAAATAAAATTTGCCCGGGACTTAAATGAAAACTCTCAACTCAAAAATAAAAATATAAACGATAAATAAACCACAGTTTTAATGTAGCACCTTAAATTTAATAATATAAACTGTTGTCATCATCATTTTAACCCTCAACACATTATAATTACAGTCACAGAAAGTAACAATTGATGCTTACATTATCATGAAGAACATTCTTTACAATTGAGCAGTCCCAATGTAATATAGTTACATCAGCTTCCTCAACTATATTTCTCGTAGCCACCTCACACTTAGTGAGTCCTGAAAAGATATAAACATAAGGGAATGAGCAACACTATGCTCAGTAGAGAAAGCCATTACTCACCTCTATCATTACCACATTAAAATCTGCATGGTTAGTAAGTCACATCATATTCAGATTATGAGGTTTATTATGATCACATCTTATGGATACCGTAGTTAATCATTACCAAGTGTCATAATTACACATTTATACAAAT
This sequence comes from Artocarpus heterophyllus, assembly GCA_025403435.1. Lineage (NCBI taxonomy): Eukaryota > Viridiplantae > Streptophyta > Magnoliopsida > Rosales > Moraceae > Artocarpus > Artocarpus heterophyllus. Next base: position 27,903,108 of record CM046332.1, on the reverse strand, counting down.
ATTACCAATCATCATTGTTCCTAGGTATCCATGTTAAATTGAGTATCACTCAACTCATCGAAACCCAAATGGGCGCACTTGATCACCCTATAAACATTCCAAGGGTGTTCCGGTGAGGGGACATCAAGCCCCGAGTCCTCACCAAATCGATTCCTGTACAGTGTGTTCTGGGACTTTCAACCCAAGGAAGCGTCATCACCTTCCCCCTATTTTACCTTTTAGGGTATTCATGCCCAAGGACGTAACCGTCGCCCTCTTCATGTCTCACAATTTCTCTATATTGAATCATTATCAATAGAGTTAGTTTTCCTAACCATGCTTCTCAATTTATAACATGTGTCAATTCATTATGTTCCTCGCCGTACAATACAAGACGAGTCCATGTCATAGTTTCATATGTGATAATCATATAATATCAGTTCAACATAGATATATATATATTGCGGCAAAACAATCAATTTTAATTCTATAAAAACCTCACAAAAGATGAGTAATAGAATCCCTACCTTTCAAGCTTATCAACAATCTTTTAATCCTGGAATCAGTTAACGTTAGCTCCATACTCCCTTGATCCTAAGGCGTGCATAAGGACAATTAAAACTAAAGCACAACATACAACTACATTCATAAAATTTATTTTAATTTAATCTTAGAATTTCAAGAAATAACCACTGCCCATAGAGGTATTATAAAGTTTAACAATATAAATTTTCTGTCTAGGGCATATACACTTAGACTTCATACATATGCTCCAAAATAGCAACAAACATATACTTAGGTTTAAGAACGCAAATTTGAATAATCCTTTAGTATAAAAGAAAATTTATAAATGAAAGACTAAATTTGTTCATAAGATTCTAACCTCGGATTATGGTTAGTTGGAAGCTTGAAATGGCTTCAAAACAGGTTCCTTTACTTCGGTATGACTGAAATTCTTGCTCAAATGGAGGTGATGGTGGCTGATTTTTATGGCTGCCTTGAAGAAGTTCTCTAAGTATTTTGCTTCAGCAAAGAAATGAGAAGAAGAGTGTGGGAACCGTGGAAGAGAAAGGAAGAAAAGATGAAGTCTTTGAAGAGAAGTGATGGAAACAATTATAGAGGAGACATGTTGAAGCATGTCACGGAGGAAATAAAGAAAATGAGGGTCAAGAGTAGTTGGAAAAGATATCCTTATGTCTCATCTAAAGACTTTAACACACATAATGCCAATATGACATTTTTGAGATTTATTAGAAGTTCTAAGGCTTTTTAGTAATCATACTAAATAAATATAGGAGAATTTTAGAAAATTTAAAAATAGATAAAAATAAATATTATAAAATAAATTTAAATGAAGCAATTTTTTTTTATACATTAAAAATTAATTTAATTACCTCAATACCCGTTAGGAGAATAACGGGTGTCACATCCCCAGATTCGGCCTGCCGGTCGAAAGAACACCGGCCTGCCGATCATCACTCCGGCCTGCCGAACACGAACTTCGGCCTGCCGAACACGAACTTCGGCCTGCCGAACTGGGAAAACCTAGAAATTTCCAGCCATGGGTTTCGATTCCCCAAAACCCAAATCTGGATTTCAACCTGTTTTTCTCAATTCCCAGGCATGAAAAATAATCATAGTTGATAGAAAAACATTCTAAAACATGTTTGGACTCATTTAAACAAGATTTGAACTCGAAATCCTCAAAAATCTGAAAATGAGAAAATGAGAGGAAAAGTGAAAAATCTTGAATTCAATCCGTTTTTCTTCAATCAAAGCTTAGATTATAGTTATTCTAAGTTCATCTAACTCAAATCCAAGGTTTTCTAAGCTTAAACAAGCTTAGATTTCAAAAACACACAAAATTGAAAGTTTTGTAAAAAGTTTAGAATTTTCGAATCTAACCTCGAATCGAAGCTTCAATCTGCGTTCTCAGTTGCCGAATCACGTCCCCGAGCTTCCTCCTCGCTAACCCGAAGCTTGGATTCGAATGTGGTTTCAAAATTTGTGAAGAAATTAGAGAGAGAGAGGGGCTGCCGAGAAAGATGAGAGAAAAGAGAGGGAGAGATGCGTGAGAGTGAGGAGAGAGAGAGGAAGGAAAGAAATAAATAGAGAAAATCGGTGGGTGGTTTTACTGTGTGAAAACCATGTGCCGCCCACGGTTTTACAAAACGGAGTATTTTTAACATTTTACAAATTGTTGTGTTTTAAAACTCAAAACATCATTTTAAAACAATAAGAAATCTTTTGAACACATCAATTTAACAAAACAACCAAAAATTCAAAATCCAACCAAATAATCTAATTAATGTTAAAACGTTAATTATGGCACACTAATCCACCATTTACATTACATTAACATTAAATAAATTTCGAGGCGTTACAGTTTGCCTTGATAATATTCATCAATTCTTCATGGGTTTCTTAGATCTTTGTTGAGAGCTTGTCAATTATGCGCTCATGTGAATTTCAGACTGCTCCTTCTATCTTGATCGTCTATCGGTCTATTCTTTTAAGAACTTTGTTTTGGGCAATTGCATTCTCTGTTTGCTAGTTTAAGACTTCTTTTGCTGGAGAGACCTTTTTTGTAGTTCCATCAGCTTCTCTAACTGTAGGATTCATGATTTTAGGTTGATATGACGCCATGCCCTTTTCTTCTATTTTTGTATAGTTTTGAAGATGAGGAAAATCCTTTTCATAATCGTCAATGGTCATCATGCAAATCTAAGGAAAGGCCTTGGTTGTTATAGAAGCTGAGAATTCTTCTCAATGGTCTCGATCTTCATTTAGTTCTTCCTTCAGATTCTATCCGGTAGGGTTGAGAGGCTTGGGAGGTTATTTGCCATAGTATTCTAGCAGAGAATATTTGACTATATGGTCAAATTTCCTAGATGGTTAGTCAAGAAGTCCAACACTGCTATGGTTAGTAGCGAACTGTTACTTAAGCTTTCTTCTAATACTATTTTTCTTACGAGCTAGCTTTTGGTGCTTACCTTCCTCCTTTGAGCAGTCTTGATAGGTACAAGTGTCCCATCAACAATGTCCTGTAGAGGACTTGAAGGCGTAAATTGGTTTTCCTTGTGAGTCAAATGATAGAATATCTGCATTTATTAAAGCAATGGGATCCATCATGTATTGCGTTGAAAAATAAGGTACCTTTTTCCCCGTCATATCAAATTTCATCATCATAGATCCATCTTCCAGGGTCTTGTAAGAGGGTTTGTCACCTGAATAGTAGTTTGGGGCTGCTAGAGTTCTTCATAGTTTGTAATCCATGTGCTGGGCAAGATCTTCTTTAACTCTTTTAAGTCAAAAGATGATGCTTGTTCAGAGTCATGGATTGAATCTACAGATTTAGAATAAGAAGCCTCTTTTGATGAGGAAGCTCCAGTCCATTTTATGGCTCAAGAAACAAAAGCTACTTCCCATACTCAACCAATTGTGGAGGATGAAGAGATTGATACAGCCTCAACCACAGTCCCATGACTAGAGCAGCAAAGACCGGGAAAATCATCCAAGTTTCATGACTTCATGCTTGATGACCTTCCCCCATCGAGATGGCACAAAAGATTTCAAGCGTTTAAAGCTTGGATTTTGCTTCATGCACAAAAGCCAAAGATGCAAACTAAAGATGTCCTCCTCATCTTTGTATTTAGATTCACTAGGATGATATAAGACTGGTGGAATAGCCTGGGAGAATACAGACAGCTACAATACCTCCAAATAGAGTCAGCAAAAATAGCCCTAATCATGTCTACTTAGAATTCTGTGCCCAGGATGCACAAGTCATGAAAAAATTGAGGGCCAAATTTTTCAAAATAAAATGTTGTTCAATAAACAAAAAGAATCTTGAAAAGAATTTTAAGAAAATGACATGGCGATTCTATCAATCGGAGGCATTGATGATCCAAATTTCAAGCAGGCTTTCCTTTCCTCAATCCCAAAACCATTGGGAGAAGAGACATTCAGACTCTTTACGACTATAGGGAAAGACCTCAAAAATACTACATTGGGAGAACTCTTCCAATTAGTTCTTCGAGCCCTATAGAAGATGTGCTCTTAGAATAAATTCTTACAAGAATATATGAAGCAGTCAAACCAATTGGGAAACGTATGCAGTCGAAAGGATCTTCTGATCAAATGTCTCTCCCAATCAACTTACTCCTATGAAATGAAATCCCATAAGAACAAAAGGCTAGCCTTTACAACCTTTAAGCTCAAACGATGATTGAGAAAGAAAAGTCCTTTGAAATTCCTACGGAAAAGGAAGAAATCTGATAGGTGCTACATGTATGGCTAGAAGGGACACCTTGCTAAACAATGCCTAAAAGGCAAAACAGAAAAGTTAATCTCCCATATTGAAGATGTTACTGGAATCTCACTCTTTGACAATGACCTAGAGTTTATCTTCTCCGTAGACAATAAAATTAATCCGGAGTCTTTATGTGCTCTTGAACAATATGGTGGCTCTGATTCAGATGGCTTCTATCGGATGGATGTAGTCAATACAATCCAACTAGTGTTAGTCATCAAAATGCACATCATCCCATCTAAATACGCCAAGCCAATCAAAGTTGCTGCCTTCTTTGATACAGGAGTGTCATACACATACTGAACCTAGATGTCCTACCAACAGAATACTGGAAAGAAAACAAGCTATACTTCCATGCTGTTAACAATAATATTTTCTGCACTGAACTTATCAGTAAGCCAATCAAATTACAATTCTTCCCAGGGTGCTCAATAAATCATCAAGTCATAGGATCAAAACTGCCAGTGAAGGATTTGATTATTGGTTTTGATATATACACAAAAAAGAGAGGCTTAAGAATCCTCCCAAGAAGGTTAGCCTGTAAGTAGCAATTCACTCCATGGGAGTCCATCCCTAACTATTTTTTGTTTCCAACAAAACCTTTTTAGGCCATTAAGCAAAGGCTTTTTCCAAAAGTCCTGTGCTGATTCACATTCTAAATTCTTAAGAAAATGTGACCATTCTTTATGGAAGAATGACAAGTTTTTTGTTAGCCATCCTTTCAAGATGAATGAAGATGTCAATCTAACAAAAGCAAGCCACCCAAGAATGAATCCAGAACACCAGCAAATGGCTACTGCTGAATGCCTTGAGCTCCAATAACAAGGGCTTATAAAACTGACCACATTGGCATGCGTGTGTCATGCATTCTATGTAAACAAAAGGTCAGAACAGGCAAGAGGAAAACAGAGGTTGGTTATCAACTGTAAACTCCTCAATAAGTTTCTAGCAGATGACAAATTCCCCCTACCAAATAGAAATTCATTATTTTCCAACCTTTCTTAAGTGAAAGTCTTATCTAAGTTTGACCTTAAAGTGGGGTTTTGGTAGCTTGGGATTAAGCCAGAAGACAGACCTAAAACATCTTTTTGTATTCCCAACCATCACTACCAATGGATGGTCCTGTCATTTGGCCTCTATTTCAAAAGCCCATGACCCAGATTTATGGCCCAATCTTAAATAATGCCCTTATCTATATGTAACACCCACCTATTTTTATGTAATGGATCACGTTAAGTTAGTAACAATGCTAAGAAATATTTTTTTTTATTAATGATTCATGATTTTATGTTACTAACTCTTTATTTCAAGTTTTATGATAGATGACGACCGCATGGAATCGTTGTGCTCAAGTGTTCATGTTAATTTTAATGTATGATTAATTATGATGCAATAATGATTTGAATGAATTAATGTATGGTATTTTAAGGACAGTTCAGCAGGCCGAAAAGTTTGCCAAAGATCGACAGGCTAATGGAAACCATCGGCAGGCCAAACTTGGTGGAACCGGCAGGTCGAAGAGGTGAGTCGGCAGGCCGATGACAACTGACGAGCAGTCAGCAGAAATCACTCCAAATTTATGGCTGAGATAATTACGTTAATTAGGTGATTAATTGGCATATTTATGGATTAATTTCCTCATTTAAGGAAATAAAATGTTTGACTTTGCATTGATTGGTATTGTTTTAAGTGGTTTCCTATTTTTAGAGGGCAAAACATGGTAAGTGGTGAGATGATTTGTTTGACTTTCCCCCTTTGCTCTCCATTCTCCACGCCAATTACTCATCATTTAATCTGAAAATTTCTGACTTAATGAAGAGTTTTGACTCTCCTTTCTTTTTATGTTATGCTCATTAACATTACGTTAAAATTTGTTTAATGTTCTTTTTCCCCATATCTCTCTTCCTCTCACGTCTTTCCTTTCATTCATTTTGAGACTTTCTTATTCATCTCTTCTTCTTTTCTTCTCCATGAATTCTATTCCTCCTCTCTCTCGAAAATTCTTTGCAAGTAATTGAAAGAAAAATTGATATTTTTGTTGGTTGAATTCAAGGATTTTGAGAAGAAATTTTTAAGGTAAGAACACATTTTTTCGGTAATTCTGAAAAGTATTTCTTCTCCTCAATTCGATTGCAGTATCTTTGTCTAGGTATTGTATTGTAACGCCCCCCTTATGGACGTCACAGATATCATTACATTCATATATTCATACTTATTCAAACTTTAAACATAAACAAAATTACAAAACTTATACGATACTTTAAATTGTAAATATAATTAAACATTCATAACCAGGATCTATTCATGCATTTTTTTTACTTAACTTTGTTAAATAACAGTGCTTAACTTAGTCCATATTATAATTTATTCTATTACACTTTAAATTAATCATAAACTTATTTTAAATAATTAGATATACCAAGTTGTAAAATCATAACTAATAAAAACATCACATCACTTAATAATTTCATGCTCCCACAGTTTGGCAGGCTGAACTTGGGACTTCGGCAGGCCGGACATAATCGACAAGCCGGAGTTCCTCAACCGGTAGGCCGGCAGAGACTTTGTAAATCTGGCTTAAAAACTTGTCATTGTTCGGCAGGCCGAACCTTCAAACATCGGCAGGTCGAGCAATGATGTTCGGCAGGCCGAGCAATGACGTTCGGCAGGCCGACCGAGCCAAAACATTTTCAGAAAACTAAATTTTAAATCAAAACCAACTTTTCATAAAAATGCAGAAGGTCAAAATTCTTTAAAATGATAAAATAAAATATAAAACCATAGTTCATGTATTCATAAAACTTAAATAAAAATATGTTCAAAATATAAAACTTGATTTAAAACATAAAAACATTCTCCTTGGCGTTCTTCCGGTTACAATTCATCGTGCTTAATGCTCACACGCCTTCCCATGTCCTTCACCTAATCCATGATCTTCTTACCCTTATATGCAACATGACATAAAACTTGATTAAGCTAATGCTTAGTAAGTACATATAATTCTCACAATTTAAAACATTTCATATACATTATTATCATTATCATATCATAGAAGTGCCTTAAGCGCAATTTCATAGAAGCACATCTTTCATTACATTGATCATATTAAAAATTATTTCATTTTATCTTAAGGGCCCAAGTGTTGTACCATAAATATCATTGTAGACGCGCCGTCCTGAAAGGAGAAGGGTAGCTAATCCTAAACCAAATATGACATCATAACATATCATTTCATAACATTGGTGTGCAACACTTATTAGGTGATACATATATATACATAATTTTCATGCTTTGAAACATTCATCATCATACATGCATAACTTTAAATCATGAAAATATTTCATAAGAAATCCTTTAAGGAAAATAACCATAAAATCATCATGAATATCATTGTAAACATATCATCAAATCTTATAAAACGTGTCATATTGCAGGTGAGAATGTACTTACCTTAACAGCTAGCTTACTTAACCTTAATACGATTTGGTGACGACGTCGCGGTCTCGAAGTGCTCGTTCCTTTGTATGTTCATGCCATTTATCCATTAAAATATAATAAAATTAATACTTATCATAAAACATCCATTCATATTTCATCCATTCATATCATATATCATTCATATATACGTTCATCTCGTATAAACATTTTTCATATCATGCTTCCTTAAACATTATCATCAAAACATCTTATACATTACAAACATGAAAATCTTTTGAAAACGTTTTCTAATAACTAAAATACATATATTTCAATTCTAAAATTCACACAAACATCTTATTCAATATCATAGAATTATTTCCTCATTAATAAAATCATTTAAACATATAAAACATTACATAAAACAAAAATCCAAATAACATTGTTAAAACATTATTCTTGACCTAATCTCATAGAAATATCATAATATAAAATATACTCATCATAACATATACATGCACATTCTTGTCAACTTTCATGAAAAACATCATTCATTTACCTCTTGAATAATCATTACATTTTTCATGCATTAAAGTTAAACAGCAATATTTTACCGTAAGGGGTAAAAGATAGAAAATTCATATTTTATCATAGAAATATGAAATGACTTGAAACTTGAAGAAACATCACATAATACATACATGCATAACATATTAAAAATTCAAGACAAAATCCAATACCTAGAGAAAGATATTGCAGACGAATTGAGGAAGAGAATTTTTTTAAAAAACACAAAGAAACAAGTCCTTACCTTAAAAGATTTTCTTTTCAAAATCCTTGAATTCAACGAACAAAAATATAAGTTTTTCTTTAAATTTTCTTGCAGAGAATTTTCGAGAGGGAAGAAATGGAATTCGTGGAGAAGAGAAGAAGAAGAAGAATAATGAGAGAACGTCTCAGAATTGAGAGAGAGAAGATGAGAGAATATATAAGGAAAAGAACGTTAATTTTTTTTTTAACGTAATGAGCATAATGAAGATTCATTACTCTCCATTAAGTCAGAATTTTGTGACTGTTAGATGGCAAATGGTGTAGAGGAATGAGAGAAAAGAGGGAAAGTCAAAACCCTAGTCTTACTTGCCATATTTTGCCCTCTAAAAATAGAAAACCATTTAAAATAATACAAATCAATGCGAAGTCAAACCCCTTTAATTTCCTTAACTGATAAAACATTCTATTATAGTGCCAATTAATCACAATAAATCCCCCATTTAACGTAATTCTCTCAGCCATAAATTTGAAGAGATTTCTACTGACTGCTCGTCAGCTGTGTTCGGCCTGTCAATTTTTCTCTTCGGCCTGTCGGTTCCACCAAGTTTGGCCTACCGGTTCCACCAAGTTCGGCCTGTCGATCTTGGGCAGACTTTTCGGCCTACCGAACTTGAAAGTTTGGCCTGCCGAACTGTCTTTAAATGCCATACATTAAAACATTCAATTCATAGTTGCATCATAAATAAACATACATTAAAATAATCATGAACAGTTGAGCATAACGATTCCATACGGTCGTCACCTGTCATAAAAGTTGACATAAAAGTTAGTAACGTTAAATCATATATCATAACATCTAACATAAATTATTAATAAAATTTTCTTAACATCGTTACTAACTTAATGTGATTCATTACATAAAAATAGGTGGGTGTTACATGTATTTTGTTCTGAATTTTAATATGTTATTCATGTATGTGTTATGTATCATTCCTCCAAGTTTCATGTTATTTCGATGTTTCTATAATAAGTTATAAATTTTCTATCCTCTACCCCTCACAGTAAAATATTGTTGTTTAATTATGATGCATGAAAATGTAATTTTTGTTCAAGGGATAAATGAATATTGTTTTTCACGAAATTTGATAAGAATGTTCATGTATATGTTATATTATTAACAGCAAAGTTTGATAATGTTTTGATGAGTGAATTATATGTTAAGGAATTTCTATGAGATTAGGTCAAGAAAACTGTTTTAACAATGTTAATTTTGGATTTTCATTTTATGTAATGTTTTATATGTTTAAATGATTTTATTGATGAGAAAATAATTTTATGATATTGAAATACATGATAATAAGATGTTTGTATGAATTTTAAAATATATGGTTTGTTTTTACATGCTTAATGTAATTTTTATAATTAAAGAAAAATCATGATAACATGTTTATGTGTTGATTTTACCCCTGTCATGTATGGTGCCAAAAATATGTGTGACTGTTAAGTTTTTAAGTTTTTAATCCATGTAGGTCAGTGAAGTGTATGTGATGATGATTTTATGTTAGGATGATTATGGTTATGAATTATGTTTGTAATAAGATGAATGTATATGTGATGGTATATGAATGGATGTTTTATTTTATGATAAGTATTAATTTTATTGTATTTTTTTAAATGGATAAATGACATGAACACATAAAGGAATGAGCACATTGAGACCGCGGCGTCGTCACCAAATTCATATAAGGTTAAGTAAGCTAGCTTTTAAGGTAAGTACATTCTCACCTGCAACATGATGTGTTTTAAGGGTATGATGTTATGTTCATGATGATATTTATAATGTTTTTATGATGATTTCCTTAAAGGATTTCTTATGAAAGATTTTCATGATTTAAAGTTTGCATGTTTGATTATGGCAAATTTCTAAGCATGAAAGTTATGTATATATGTATCACCTAATAAGTGTTGCACACCAATGTTATGATATGATATTTTATAATGTCATGTTTGGTTTGGGATTAGCTACCCTTCTTCTCTCCTGACGACACACCTATAATGATGTTTATGGTGCAACACTTGGGCCCTTAAGATAAAATGGAATAAGTTTTAATATGGTCAATGTAATAAAAGATATGTTTCTATGAAATTGTGCTTAATGCACTATTATGATATGATGATGATGATGTTTATGAAATGTATTAAGATTGTGAGAATAATATGTACTTACTAAGCTTTAACTTATTCAAGTTTATGTCATGTTGCAGATAAGGGTAAGAAAGTCATGGACTAGGCGGAGGATATGGAATGGCGTGTGTGCAAAGTATGATGAATTGTAACCGAAAGAACGCCAAGGAGGATGTTTATATAATTTAAATCAAGTTTTATATTTTGGACATTTATTTTTATGATAAGTTTTTATGAATACAAGAACTATGTTTTTATATTTTATTTCATCATTTTAAGAATTCTGATCTTCCGCATATTATGAAAAGTTGAATTTGTTTTAAAATAATTTTTCTGAAAAACTTTTGGCTCGGTCGGCCTGCCGATGTTTGAAGGTTCGGCCTGCCGATTACGTTTTCGGCCTGCCTAACATTGATAAGTTTTTAAGCCAGATTTGCAAAGCCTCTGCCGGCCTGCCGGTTGAGAAACTTCGGCCTGCCGATCATGTTCGGCCTGTCGAAGTCCCAAGTTCGGCCGGCCGAACTGTGGGAGCAAATAAGTTATAATTGATGTGATGATTAATGAGTTATGATTTAGTAATTTGGTATATTTATTTTATTAAAGCAAGTTTATGATTAATATTAATGTGATATTAAATTATGAATTAAGTTAAAGAATGTTATATATATATAAAAAAAATGTATATATGGATCTTGGTTATGTTTTCGTTAACTACGTTTACCATTAAAGTATCATATAAGTTTTGTACTTAATGTTTATCTAAATGATTAAATAAATAAGTATGTAATGTATGAATGTAAAGACATCTATGACGTCCGAATTAAGGGGCGTTTCACTATATAGATGACATCCTCCTATTTTCTCCAAAATGACCATGACCATGCCCATGAAGAACTCTAGGCCCAGTTTGCAACCATCACTGAAAACTATGGAATCATGCTATCAAAGAAGAAAATGGTTTTTGGCTAGCCTAAGATAGAGTTCTTGGGAATGAAACTGTTTGATGGACAGTATGAAGCCTAGCCTTATATAGCCCAGGAGCTTCTAAAATTTCCTGATGGACCTCTTACTAAGTCCTAAATCCAACAGCTTTTAGGGATTATCAATTACTTGAGAGACTTTGTTCCAATCTCTCAAAGCTAACAAGACCTCTCAGCAGCATGCTAAAAAAGAATCCACCGACATGGTCACAGACACAGAGTGAAGTAGTAAAAAAGTTAAAGCTGACAATGCAAGAGCTACCACCACCGCAGATTCCCTCGCATGGCAAAAGAATCCTCCAGACTGATGTAAGCAAGGAACACTGGGGAGCCGATCTGGTTGAATAAGACAACACAAGGAAGAGGAAAATATGTGGATACAAAAGCGGCCGCTTCAAGGTTTCCTGACAACATTATCACTCCACTCTTAAGGAATTGCTGGCAATCAAAATGGGAATCACAAAGTTTGAATTTCATTTGATTGGACATCACTTTGTGGTCGAAACAGATCTCGCTGCCTCCAAAGGTATGTTAAATTTCAAAAGAAACAAAGTAGTGGATGTACAACTATTGAGATTAGCTGCGTGGTATACACAATACTCTTTTAAAATTAAACATATTAAAGGCACATATAATATAATTCCTAATTTTTTGTCTAGACTAGCCCAAAATACTATAAATATAGCCACGGTCCATTCATCCAGACACATCCCTATCATAAAAACATATCCGCCCAAGCATATTCCCCTTGTATACACAGTGGCCTCCTCATCCACTGATCTTATTAAAAATTGCCTGTGTACCTTTCCCAAAGATGCCCTAAAAGTTATCAAAAGCAAAACAAAAAAAAAAAGGCCTTAAAGAGAGCCATTGCTCTCCAAACATCACTTGTTAAACATACAAGAAGGAAAATCCTTGAAAAGTTAGGATTTCACGCAAAATATCCTTTCGCTAAGGTCTTTCAGATCTGAGATACCTTTTTTATGCCAAAACAGGGCACCCACATAATCTGGTATCTTGCCAGCACCTCCACCATTGCCATTGAAGTTCATATGATCCCACTAAGGACCACTAATAGGTCTTTTATTGACAAGGAAGATTACCGACCAACTTACCAAACCCAAATTGACATGCTGACCTGGTTCAACAGCAACCTCAAATGGTGGGACAATATGTTGACAGAGGAATGGCTGAAGGTAAGAGGAACAAAACCATGTGCATTCATGTATCCTCTAGAAACAAAAGATGGAGTAATCAATCTGAATGAATGTCATACTACACTCTTCATTGGCCTCAATCCTAATTATGATAAAAAAGAAAGATCAATAACTTTCGCACCCTTTGTTGAAGTCTATGGCTCTTTTAGAGGTCTAGTTGACTAGATAGGTAGTTTAACTTACTGGGAGTTAGGTTCTTGAAAAATAATATCATCCCTAAAGAGATTTGACCCAAACAGGTAGATGATGCCCCATGGGAACTATATCCTCCAGAATACTCCCGAAAGATACACAGCGCCCTGTAGTTCCATAATCTTTACGAAGAACAATGGGACCCATCCTTAACACAAGATTCCCAATCCTTATCAGCACTCACTTAGCCGACAGTCATGGACTACCAAGGATCTGCTTTTCAAGATTCCTAGAACACATGGGCCTTCATAGACACATTTGGTCTCAATAATGAAGATGTGGCGAATCTAGATTGGGACCACAAGCCCATCAATAAATAAGATTCCCTATCACAGTATACTCGCTTATGACTTTACAAACCATTCGCCTGTGACTTTACAGTCCACTCACCCATGACTTTAATAATTCGCCCGTGATGTCTACTTTATACTGTGCATGCTTTATTTCTTTATGCTTTATAAGGTGTGCTTTCACTTTTGTAATGAGTGCTTTTTCCATTTTGTTGTAATTGGATCACTTGTCTAGCCTTAGCTTCTAAAGAAAGCTATATAAAGGCCTTCGCCTTATGTTTGTATTCAAAGTAAAATCAAATAAAAAAAAAGAATACTTTATAAAACCATCACTTTCTAAATTCCTTCTATGAGAAATTCCCAGTAGTCACAACAAAAGATCCTTCATGAGAGATTAGGAACTTGAGTGTCTCAAAGATGAGTGCTTTTAAACAATAATCTCATGAGTGATTAGTTACCCGTCTAAAGCTAAGAAATAACTATATAAGGTAAGTTCACATATGTGAGTACTATTGTTTATCTCTTATCCCTTTAGTCATTCAGAGCCTCTTTTGTGAAGGTCATTCAGGGCCTTTTCTGATCCCTGTGGTATCTACAGACAGCTACAATTCCTCTAAATAGAGTTAGCAGAAGTAGCCGTGAATCATGTCTACTTAGAATTCTATGCCTAGGATGCACAAGTCACGGAACGCTTAAGGGCAGAATTTTTCAAAATGAAATGCTGTTCAATGAACAAAATAGATATTGAAAAGCATTTCAAGAAAATGACATAGCAATTCTATCAATTTGGAGGCATTAATGATCCAAATCTTAAGCAGGCTTTCCTCTCCTCAATCTTAGAACCACTAGGAGAAGAGACATTCAGACCTCTTACGACTATAGGGAAAGACCTCAAAAATATTACATTGGGAGAACTCTTCCACCTAGTTCTTTGAGCCCTAAAGAAGATATGCTCTCAGAATAAATTCTTACAAGAATATATAAAGCAGTCAAAGCAATTGGAAAAGGTATGCAATCGGAAGGATCTTTTCATCAAATGTCCCTCCCGATCAACTTGCTCCTATGAAATGAAATCCCGCAAAAACAAAAAGGTCAGCCTTCACAACCTTCAAGCTCAGACGACGATTGAGAAAGAAGAGCCCTATGAAATTCCTATGAAAAAGGAAGAAATTTGGGAAAAAAAATATGATAGGTGCAACATATGTGGCCAGAAAGGACATATTGCTAAACAATGCCCAAAAGGCACAACAACAAAATTAATCTCCTATATTGAAGATGTCACTAGAATCTCACTCTCTGACAATGACCTAGAGTTTATCTTCTTCGCAAATGGTGAAATTAATTCGGAGTCTTTATGTGTCTTGAACAATATGGTGGCTCAGATTCAGATGGGTTCATTCAGATGGATGCAGTCAATACAATCCAGCTAGTGCCAATCATCAAAATGCATATCATCCCATCTAAATATGCCAGGCCAATCAAAGTTGTTGTCTTCTTCGATATAGGAGCATCATACACCATAATGAACCCAGATATCCTCCAAGCAGAATACTAGAAAGAAACGAAGCAGTATTTCCATGTTGCTAACAATAATATTTTCTGCACTGAACTCATAAGCAAGCCAATCAAATTACAATATTTCCCAAGGTGCTCAATAAATCATCAAGTCATAGGATCAAATCTACCAAGGAAGGATTTGATTATTGGTTTTGATGTATGCATAAAAAAGAAAGGTTTAAGAATCCTCCTAGGAAGGTTAGCCTATAAGGAGCAATTCATTCCATGGGAGTCCTTCCCCAACTATTTTTTGTTACCAACAGAACCTTTTCAGGCCATTAAGCAAAGGCTCATCCAAAAGTCCTGTGCTGATTCACATTCTGAATTCCTAAGAAAATGTGACCATCCCTTATGGAAGAATGATAAGTTCTTTGTTAGTCTACCCTTCAAGATGAATGAAGATGTCAATCCAACAAAAGCAAGCCACCCAGGAATGAATCCAGAACACCAACAAATGGCTACTACTGCATGTCTTGAGCTCCAAGAACAAGGGCTTATAGAATTGACTACATCGGCATGGGCGTGTCATGCATTCTACGTAAACAAAAGGTCAGAACAGGCTAGAGGAAATAGAGGTTGGTTATCAACTATAAACCCCTTAATGAGTTTTTAGCAGATGACAAATTCCCCCTACCAAATAGAAATTCATTATTTTCCAACCTTTCTCAAGCAAAAGTCTTCTCTAAGTTTGACCTTAAAGCAGGGTTTTGGTAGCTTGGGATTAAGCCAAAAAACAGACCTAAAACAACCTTTTGCATCCCTAACCATCATTACCAATGGATAGTCCTGCCATTGGCCTTAAAACGACCCCTCTCTATTTCAAAAGGCCATGACCCGGATTTATGGTCCAGTCTTAAACAATGCCCTTATCTATATAGATAACATCCTCCTATTTTCTTCAAATGAATAGGCCCATAAAGAACTCTTGGCCTAGTTTGCAACTATCACTGAAATCTATGGAATCATGCTATCATAAAAACATATACACCCAAGCATATTCCCCTTGTATACACAATGGCCTGTTCATCCAGCGATCCTATTGAAAATTACCTATGTACCTTCCCAAAAGATGCCCTAAAAGTTATCAAAAGCAATACCCTAAAAGAAAAGGCCGTAGAAAGAGCTATTGCTCTCCAAACATCACTCGTTAAACATACAAGAAGGACAATCCTCGAAAAGTTAGGATTCCACCCAAAATATCTTTTCGCTAAGGTCTTCCCAATCTAAGATACCTTTTTTATGCCAAAACAAGTCACCTATATAATCTGGTATCTTACCAGCATCTACAGGTTTCCTTATGAGTCAAATGACAGAATATCTGCATTTATTGAAGCAATGGGATCCATCATGTATTGCGTCAGAAAACAAGGTAGCTTTTTCTCCGTCCTATCAAATGTCGTCATCACAGATCCATCTTCTAGGGTCTTGTAAAAGGGTTTTGTCGCCTGGATAGTAGTCTAGGGCTGCTAGAATTTTTCATAGTTTATAGTCTATGTGCTGGACAAGATCTTCTTTAACTCTTTGTAGGGATCTACCTCAGAATGTAGGTACAACTTGGGGACCTAGTTAGATCCATTGAGATCATTAAAGCGTCTGGTGATGTTGGTAGAGCTAAGTCGAGAGCATGATCTTTTAGCCTGTAGGCCATTTAACACTGGAGAGTTGACCCAATAGATCGTGGATCTTGATCTACTCCAACAATCTGAATTTCAACCTTCAGTGCTTCTGGGAGTCTGTCATCCTTTAGTGACATGTTGAAGTTTAAAAACAATGTGAGAATGACAGTTCCAGCATTGAGTGTTGTTTCAATGGTGGATATACTAGCTTGTTGGTATTTCCTCATTCAGGTGTCTAGGAAGCCTATCCTAGCACTGATAGGGAGGCCTTTTCGGGCATGGTAAGTGATGGCTAGCCGTACTATGCCGAAATGGATATGGGGGTAACCTTGAGCTATCCACTGAAGAGGAAATTTCGGTGAAATTTGGAGAGTTACGAACTAAACCTGAGAGGTTGCAAGCAGTTGACACTGGCTGAACTTGGAAGCTTGAACAAATTCTTTGCAGGCTTTTAGAGAATGTTTAATAAGAGACTTTATGGATCTAGTAAAGAAACTTGATCTAGTGAATGCTTGATAAGGATTGATCAGTGGAAGTGATTCTGAAGTAATTTTATTTTCATCTTGAGTATAGAAAACCTCATATATGTAATCTAATTTAGTGGAGGTGGATTTTTTGAGAGAGGGGATATTTGGAACTAGGATTGGGACTGCAAGATTAGAACTGAAAGTATCATCAAAACTGGCCATTTTTTTTAGAGACGAGAAACTCTTAATAACATAACAGATTGGCTCTGATACCACAGGGATTAGAAGAGGCCCTGAATGACCTATACAGAAGAGGCTCTAAATGACTGAAGGGATAAGAGATGAACAATAGTACTAATGTATGTGAACTTACCCTATTCAACTATATCTCAACTTTAGAAGGGCAGCTAATCACTCATGAGATTATTGTTTAAAAGCACCCATCGCTGAGACACTCAAGTTCCTAATCTCTCATGAAGGATCTTCTGTTATGACTATTGAAAATTTCTTGTAGAAGGAATTTAGAAAGTCATGGTTTTATTAAATATTCTTTTTTATTTGATTTCACTCTGAATACAAACTTAAGGCGAAGGCCCTTATATAGCCTGTTGGAAACAAAGTGCGCAGCGGAATTTTAAAAATTTTTCATCAGAGTATTTTCCAAAACACAAGTTTGACATGTTATATGTATAAATTAAACAGATCTTACTAACCTCAGTATGCCGAAGAACCTCCGCGACCTGTGTAGAGAAGTAACGTTCCAGAAGAGCCTCAACCAACTGGTCTTCTTTGCTATTCTCTATCCACAACCGGAGTGAGTGTGGGCTCACACGTACAGCTCTTCCACCGGTGACTCTCCTTCCAACCAATAGAGAGAACCCAAAGCTAGTGTTCGTGATTTGTGAACAAAAGCTCTCAGGGAGTTTTTAGATGCTCACTAAAAGAGTATCACTCTTAATCTCTCAAATTGATCTAAGTAAATCTTTAGACTCACTCCCTTTTTTATACCTATTGGTCCTTGGGGTCAGTCCATATCAGATTAGGTCTCAAAAATCGAAATTGAATCAAGTTCGGATCAATATCTGATAAGATACGCGTGAAAAACGCGTAATCTTAGCTGTCGCGGTCGGCATGCCGAACTGTGAGATAGGCAGGCCGAACTGGCCAGTTCGGCAGGCCGAACACGTCATCCGGCATGCCGAACTGCCGAGAAAAAATCTCCGCGAATCTTTTATTTTCCACCCGAGATTCTAAAGGATAAAGTCTCAGTTTTGATTCAAATAGCCCAATAGAAAAGATATCTGATCAAAACAAACTTTATCAAGATAATCTCTAAGAAAATAAATCAATTCACAATAATTCTACAAGTTTATCTTGTTCTAATTGTCCAAAATTAAAACAACCGATAAACAGACAAGAATTATCCGAACGCCATAATTCAACAAGTTCATCTTGAACTAATTTCTTACATAATTAATTCAACCGATAAACAGACATGAATTATTTGATTCTTATAAATTTTAAACCAATCTGATAAATCCGACATAAGTCACCAATTATTGGAAAAGCACGCCGTGTCGTTACAGGATTTTGTGAGCTAGCAAAGGGGACCAAAATGGACCTATAAAGTTCAAGCTCATGATAACTATGAAACCCAATATCCCAGATATACATTTCACAATTATCAACTCCAACGCTACTCCACTAAAAGCTTGGAGCTGCACTCTCGAACTTTATAGAATTACGAAGCTCGTGTAGCTAAGTCTCCATGACATATCATAGTGTATCACATCCCCATATGATCATCCATAATCGGCTTAAGGACAAGTTCTGTCTTACCTTCCCGATTATTTTTATCTTACGTTCCATTGTCTCACCATTAGAAAACTTACCATCCAAAGATAGTATACCATTCGGTTACACCTATGTATCCAAATGGTTGAGCGCTCCAGTTTTCCAATTACAGGACAACGCATATAAGAGGATATCATTACTCCTAAAGAGGAGCTATGGATTCCATATCTATGAATAACAAGTCTACGCTACCAAGAGTCATGCCTCCAACGTACCGGCATGCATGCCACTATAGAGATGTGGGAGTCACCCATTGGTACATCAAAAGACACAAGTCGAGACAACGGGCCCATTATTCATCTCAGGATTAAGATACAATACAAATGATTGTCTAAAGTGAATCGATTTGACAAGACAGAATTATTAATCCAAATCAATTCACTTTATGTCCCGATCCAACACATCGTCACCTATGACAATGCGCTAATGTTTCTATTCACGGAGTCCAACTCCGATGGCCAAGACAAACCATCTCCCAAAAGGGATATAGACAACATAACAATCTTTACATGAATAAAGCGCCCAACTTTATTCCCTCGATTGCGGATCATATATTTTAGACCATCACCTTAAGAGTCGTGTCTACCGCATAATCATCCCATCATATGCCCAACTCTTAAGGTTTAGATTGACAGTCTCAGACTACTGTTTGCTTATCATACATTCAACGAATATGAACGTAAAGAGGACAATATTTGGTATGAATAAATTCTTTATTGATAAAAATGTCTCCAAAAACGTATTACATTTTTACTCCTTAGAGCATACATGTCTAACAATCTCCCACTTGCACTAAGTGAGTAAATACTGCAAATTTCGCATCCCCATAGCTTCCACATGCCTTTCGAAGACTCTCCCAGAAAGTGTCTTCGTAAATGGATCAGCTAAATTGTCCTCTGACGCGATCTTGCACACCGTGACATGCCCGCTCTCAACGAAGTCCTTTATCACATGATACTTCCGATCAATATGCTTACTCTTCTTGTGAAATCTTGGTTCCTTAGCATTAGCTACCGCCGCACTGTTATCACAGTACAGTGATACCGCTTTATCCACACCAGGAACTACCTCAAGATCCCCAAGGAACTTGCGGAGCCACACTGCTTCTTTCGAAGCATCACTAGCCGCCACATACTCGGCCTCCATCGTTGAATCCGAAGTGCAATCTTGCTTCGCACTTCTCCAACTGATGGCACCGCCACCTAGAGTAAACACAAACCCTGAAGTCGATTTCCTAGAATCCAGGCAGGATTGAAAATCCGAATCAGTGTATCCTAGAGGAGTTAAATCCTCACCCGAATACACAAGCATATACTCACGAGTCCTTCTCAGGTACTTGAAAATATGCTTTACCGCAACCCAATGGTTTGGTCCTGGATCCGCCTGAAATCGACTCACAATCCCGACCGCATAGCTAATATCTGGTCGAGTGCAAAGCATGGCATACATGAGACTACCCACTGCCGAAGCATAAGGTACCTTCTTCATGTATTCTCTTTCTTCATAAGACTTTGGAGAGTCTTTCTTAGAAAGAGTAATTCCAGACCTAGATGGTTGCCCACCTTTCTTGGAATCCTGCATTGCAAACCTCCTGAGAATTTTATCTATGTAGCTGGCCTGTGACAAAGCTATCATTTTGTTCTTCCTATCCCGAAAGATCTGGATACCGAGAACAAAATTAGCCTCACCCAAGTCCTTCATGTCAAACTGCTTGGTCAACCATAATTTGACCGATGACAATGCCCCAACGTCATTGCCAATTAGCAGAATGTCATCTACATAGAGTAGTAGAAAAACCACCTTCCCATTCTTAATGTGTTTGTAAACACATGGTTCATCCACATTTTGTGAGAACCCATAAGTCTTGATCACTTGATCAAATCTTATGTTCCAAGAACGAGAAGCCTGCTTAAGTCCATAAATAGACTTTAGCAACTTACAAACCTTACCCTCTTGACCCGTGACCTTGAACCCGTCTGGTTGTTCCATATAAATGGACTCATCAAGATAGCCATTCAGAAAAGCCGTCTTGACATCCATCTGCCAAATCTCGTAGTCGAGAGCGGCAGCTATGGACAAGAGAATCCGGATGGACTTAAGCATGGCTACAGGCGAAAAGGTTTCCTCATAATCGATTCCTTCCTTTTGCGTATAACCCTTAGCTACCAGTCTAGCCTTAAAGGTTTCGACCTTTCCATCCACTCCTCTTTTCCTCTTGTAGATCCACTTACACCCTATGGGTTTTACCCCTTCGGGAAGATCCACAAGCTCCCAGACACGATTAGTCTCCATAGACTTCATCTCAATGTTCATGGCCTCTGTCCAGAGTCTTGAATCAACATCCTCCATAGCTTCTGCGTAAGTATAAGGATCCCTGTCATGTTCATCCGGTTCAGCCAAAAAGACCTCCCCATTGAACATATACCTCTCAGGTTGACGCCCGATCCTCCCACTACGCCGAAGCCCCTGAGGTTGTTGTTCAGGTTTGTTTGGTTTTTCTACACCGATCGGAATGGTTTCGTTCGGAACCTCTGGAGTAAACGGATTACCCCTCAACTCCTCAAGCACCACTTTGCTTTGAGGTTTAAAGTCGTTCATGTAACTCTCCTCAAGGAAAGTTGCATTAGTTGAAACCACGACTTTATTTTCCTTTGGGTTATAAAAATAACCCCCTTTAGTCCCTTTTGGATATCCTACAAACACGCAAACTTCTGAACGTGCTTCCAACTTATTCGGATCCTTAAACAGGACATGAGCTGGACATCCCCATATGCGAATATGGTTTAAGGATGTCTTCCGTCTTGTCCACAACTCGTGAGGAGTTTTAGGGACCGATTTTGAAGGCACATTGTTCAAAAGATAACATGCGGTTTGTAGTGCATATCCCCAAAAGGATAAAGGCAATGATGAATAACTCATCATGGACCGAATCATGTCCAACAAAGTCCTATTCCTTCTCTCTGCTACGCCATTCTGCTGCGGAGTGCCCGGCGCAGTCAAATGGGATAAAATCCCATTCTCTAACAAGTGTCCCAAGAACTCATCAGAAAGGTATTCTCCACCTCGATCTGATCGAAGTGCCTTTATGGGTCTACCCAATTGCTTTTCCACTTCAGCCCGAAACTCCCTGAACTTATCATAAGTTTCGCTTTTGTGGTGCATTAGGTACACATACCCATATCTTGAGTAATCGTCAATAAAAGTGACGAAGTACTCATACCCTCCTCGTGCCCGGATGTTCATCGGTCCGCAAACATCACTATGCACAAGTTCTAGAACCCCTTCGGCCCTATTGCCCTTAGACCCGTATGGTCTTTTGGTCATTTTACCCTCCAAACAAGATTCACATTGAGGTATAGATTCCACCTTTAAGTGACTTAAAGGTCCATCCCTTACCAACCTTTGAATCCTATTTAGGTTAATATGGCCAAGGCGCAAATGCCAAAGATAAGTCTTATTAGAGTGAGAAGTTTTAAGTCTTTTTGAGTTATTATCATTTATCTCAGCATTAAGCAACAAGTCCATCTTAGGTTTGATAAAATATAGATTATTTTGCATCCATCCAGAACAGATAAAAGATTTGTTTTTACGAATCACCACTTTTTCATTAAAAGATACCACGTAGGAGTCTTTAAATAAAGAAGATACAGAAATTAAATTCCTTTTAAATTTAGGAACATAAAAACAATCTCGCAAAATTAAACTCCTATAATTATCAAAATAAAGATGGACATCTCCCACTGCTTCCGCTGAGACCAAGGATCCATCGCCCATCCGAAGCGTTAAGTCTTCACGAAGTAGACTTCTCGTTTCTTTGAATCCCTGCAGAGAAACACAAACATGATTAGTTGCACCAGAATCTATGACCCAAATGTCACTGGATTCCTCAACCAAACAAGTTTCTAAATATAGAAGATCACACCTACCTCCCTTGGAAAGGAAGTCCTTGCAATGCTTCTTTATATGCCCGACCTTACCACAAAAGAAGCACTTAAGCTTCTTTGGGTTCTTCTTCTTCTTCTTCTTGCTCTTGGTAGCAATAGGAATAGAAGACTTCCCACTCTTGGCCCGTTGTTTCTTTCCATTCCCAGAGTTAGGATTGGAACCAGAAGCAGCTACCATATTGGCCTCTCCACCAGCAGGAGACTCCCTGATCAGCAGTTCAAACTCCTGTAACTGTTTCATCAGTTCTGTCAAGGTCATATCCCGTCTATTGCTTAGATTAAAAGTAGCTCTAAACGGAATAAATTCCTTAGACAGAGTCTCAAAGACCATAGTCATCTGAGTTTCAGCATCGATGTCGGCTCCATTGGTTTGAGCCTCAGCGAGGTAACCCATGACCAACATCATGTGCTCCTTTACAGATGTCCCCGGTCTCTGTCTACAGTTTAAGAGTTTCCGAAGCGCCCCTTGCCGCTTTGTTATGGCCTGGCCTCCAAACATGTCCTCAAGATTATCCAAGATCTGCTTCGCAGTCTCATAATCCTGATGTTGAGCCTGCAGCACGTTATTCATGCTAGCCATAACATAGCAGCGGGCCTGATCATTAGCATCTTTCCAGCGTTCGTACGCTTGGAATTGCTCATTACTTGAGTCTCCCGTAGGCTCGGGAGGACAAGGAGTTGTCAGTACATATTTCAGTTTCTCAAAGGATAGGACGATGTCCAGGTTCCGTTTCCAATCATTATAGTTCTCACCGGTTAATTGGTTTTTGTCAAGTATCGATGATAAAGCGTTTTTAGACATTTTCAATCTACAATAAAGAATCATATACCAAACATAAGCAAACATATTTAATAATTTAGTAAGATAACACAATCATGTAAAATCATACAAATGTGTTTATGTGTCAAAACCTTGAAAATATCACAACCTTACAACGATAATTCCCAACTCAGAATTCAACAAGCTCCTAGGGGAGTCATGCCAAATTCAATCAGGAACACGGATCCCCTCCTGATTAATATATGCCATCCAGGACCCGTATGATCCAGCATATACTAATAATCGTTTCTTTGGCCATTAATTTTATTAACAGAGCTCCTAGGGGAGGTTAATAATAAAATTAACGTGAGTGTATAACCACCGTTTCAATATTTTATCCATGATTTATAATCACCACCTAGGGGTGTGCAACCATAAATCATACTAAAATACCTTATCCTTTTAGAGATCCAATCTGGTACATAATAGAAATCCCTTCCTAGGGGTTGGGACCATCATGTTCTTCCTATGGACCAACGATGGAGGCCTTAGGTTCTCTCTTCGAAAACCTTCTCCCACTCAATCTTTTGAAGTCAAGGTTTTATTTTAAAATTATGCATGAACAATTTTAATATGAGCGGCACTCCCTATTCTATATGACATGTTATCAATATACATGGTAAATCATATTATAATGCAGACAAGCAAAGCAATCAAGCAAAGCTACAAGCATAATAATAATAACCGTAATATTATGGTTCCACCCTAGAGAATAGAAAAAATAAGATTACAAGAGAATAATCGAGACATTTATCGATTCTTCATCCTTGAATCCTCAAGCTGTATCATTCTTCATGTAATGTCCATCTTCAAGTCCTCAATCCCGTATGAATCGAACACTTCATATTTCCGGTCATATCCAAATTTAATGTTTCTCAGAATCGTCCCAAAAATAAAATTAAAACTGCACTGAAAAAATCGCACCTTTTCTGGACACCTGGCAGCTCTCGGTCGGCAGGCCGATCTGGGTGATCGGTCTGCCGATCATGGTGGTTCGGCCTGCCGAACATGAAGGTTCGGCCTGCCGGCAGAGCACCAAAATTTCTGCCCCACTGTCGGCCTGCCGGACCGTATGTCCGGCCTGCCGATCTGTGACCTTCGGCCTGCCGAACTGTGAGGTCCGGCATGCCGACCGAGCAGAAAACCCTCAATCCAGAAAATACAATTTTAATGCAATTCATCAATTTTATTTTCAACAATTCAAAAACATAAAATTAGAGACTCAGGAAATACCTGGAGGCGCCATCATCTATCTTCAAGATCCGACTTCTCGTTCCGTCTTCTCCGAATAATTATTTAATTACAAAATTCTTACAAATTAAATAATAATTCCTAGACGGAGATGATAGTCCGCCATCTAATTACATGAAAAACCTAGATACACATTCTAACCTCTAAGGAACCATAACCGGTGTTAATTAATTAATAAATAATTAAACAACAATTTAATCAACCATAATTAATTAATAAACATTCACCATATAATCCATGACAACATATATATTATATAGAAACCTAGAGTGCCATCTCTCTATAAAATTTAATTCAAGCATTGGAGAGATTAAGATCACAAAATTTATGCATATAACATGATCACAAACTTGCAAATTTATGTAAAAACCTCGGCTCTGATACCAATTGTTGGAAACAAAGTGCGCAGCGGAATTTTAAAAATTTTTCATCAGAGTATTTTCCAAAACACAAGTTTGACATGTTATATGTATAAATTAAACAGATCTTACTAACCTCAGTATGCCGAAGAACCTCCGCGACCTGTGTAGAGAAGTAACGTTCCAGAAGAGCCTCAACCAACTGGTCTTCTTTGCTATTCTCTATCCACAACCGGAGTGAGTGTGGGCTCACACGTACAGCTCTTCCACCGGTGACTCTCCTTCCAACCAATAGAGAGAACCCAAAGCTAGTGTTCGTGATTTGTGAACAAAAGCTCTCAGGGAGTTTTTAGATGCTCACTAAAAGAGTATCACTCTTAATCTCTCAAATTGATCTAAGTAAATCTTTAGACTCACTCCCTTTTTTATACCTATTGGTCCTTGGGGTCAGTCCATATCAGATTAGGTCTCAAAAATCGAAATTGAATCAAGTTCGGATCAATATCTGATAAGATACGCGTGAAAAACGCGTAATCTTAGCTGTCGCGGTCGGCATGCCGAACTGTGAGATAGGCAGGCCGAACTGGCCAGTTCGGCAGGCCGAACACGTCATCCGGCATGCCGAACTGCCGAGAAAAAATCTCCGCGAATCTTTTATTTTCCACCCGAGATTCTAAAGGATAAAGTCTCAGTTTTGATTCAAATAGCCCAATAGAAAAGATATCTGATCAAAACAAACTTTATCAAGATAATCTCTAAGAAAATAAATCAATTCACAATAATTCTACAAGTTTATCTTGTTCTAATTGTCCAAAATTAAAACAACCGATAAACAGACAAGAATTATCCGAACGCCATAATTCAACAAGTTCATCTTGAACTAATTTCTTACATAATTAATTCAACCGATAAACAGACATGAATTATTTGATTCTTATAAATTTTAAACCAATCTGATAAATCCGACATAAGTCACCAATTATTGGAAAAGCACGCCGTGTCGTTACAGGATTTTGTGAGCTAGCAAAGGGGACCAAAATGGACCTATAAAGTTCAAGCTCATGATAACTATGAAACCCAATATCCCAGATATACATTTCACAATTATCAACTCCAACGCTACTCCACTAAAAGCTTGGAGCTGCACTCTCGAACTTTATAGAATTACGAAGCTCGTGTAGCTAAGTCTCCATGACATATCATAGTGTATCACATCCCCATATGATCATCCATAATCGGCTTAAGGACAAGTTCTGTCTTACCTTCCCGATTATTTTTATCTTACGTTCCATTGTCTCACCATTAGAAAACTTACCATCCAAAGATAGTATACCATTCGGTTACACCTATGTATCCAAATGGTTGAGCGCTCCAGTTTTCCAATTACAGGACAACGCATATAAGAGGATATCATTACTCCTAAAGAGGAGCTATGGATTCCATATCTATGAATAACAAGTCTACGCTACCAAGAGTCATGCCTCCAACGTACCGGCATGCATGCCACTATAGAGATGTGGGAGTCACCCATTGGTACATCAAAAGACACAAGTCGAGACAACGGGCCCATTATTCATCTCAGGATTAAGATACAATACAAATGATTGTCTAAAGTGAATCGATTTGACAAGACAGAATTATTAATCCAAATCAATTCACTTTATGTCCCGATCCAACACATCGTCACCTATGACAATGCGCTAATGTTTCTATTCACGGAGTCCAACTCCGATGGCCAAGACAAACCATCTCCCAAAAGGGATATAGACAACATAACAATCTTTACATGAATAAAGCGCCCAACTTTATTCCCTCGATTGCGGATCATATATTTTAGACCATCACCTTAAGAGTCGTGTCTACCGCATAATCATCCCATCATATGCCCAACTCTTAAGGTTTAGATTGACAGTCTCAGACTACTGTTTGCTTATCATACATTCAACGAATATGAACGTAAAGAGGACAATATTTGGTATGAATAAATTCTTTATTGATAAAAATGTCTCCAAAAACGTATTACATTTTTACTCCTTAGAGCATACATGTCTAACATAGCCTTCTTTAGAAGCTAAGGCTGGACACGTGGTCCAATTATGTAATGACCGAGGAAACGTCATCAATAAAATCTAATATTTAATTAGGTTTAATTAATAA
The DNA here is from genome assembly GCA_025403435.1 of Artocarpus heterophyllus. Taxonomy (NCBI): domain Eukaryota; kingdom Viridiplantae; phylum Streptophyta; class Magnoliopsida; order Rosales; family Moraceae; genus Artocarpus; species Artocarpus heterophyllus. The sequence continues at coordinate 27,875,741 of CM046332.1, read as the reverse complement.
ATTTATTCTTAAAAATATGAAACTTTGTAAAAATAGTAATTTTTGCGAAAATTACAATAAAATATAAATGAGCGGCATTGATTGCAAATTTTATGGCATATGTAATGCAATGGTGGATATTGTAAATACAAATTTTATGAGTTTGATGACTCAGAGATTTGTGCATAATATCCATAAAATGAATTTCATGTCACAATTAATTATAAAATTGTGATATAAACGAATGAATGATTATAATGTAAATAGGACATAGAGGTTGTCCTAACCCTAACCGAGGTAGAAAGGAGGCCAGAGCAGTATAAGAGTACTGCTAAATGAAAACGCAGATACGAAAAATGTTATGATTGGCCTCCAAAAGTAAACGAAAAGTAAGTTAAATATTTTTATATAGTCTAAGGATAGAAAGTACACTGAATTGACCACGGCAGTATAGGAAAAATATTGTGTGGTGAAAAATTACACAGTATAATTTTTGAACTCCATAAAGTGGACACTTCTTGATTTTCTATTGGGCCACATGTCAAGAAAAGTGGCCCAATCACCTTGTGACACCTAGTGGTATACTCATGGGTTACCATGAGTCACCAAATGTGAGAAGGATGCATTTAAGGCAAAGTTATCACAAAAATTCATTTCTTTCCTTTCTTTCCAAGATCCGGCAGCCATGTTCAAGAGTTCTAAAAAAATTTCTCAGCCCCCAAACTTTGCAAAAATACTCCCAAACAAGTTTTACAAGCAAGTACAAGGATTTCCCACAAGTTTTAAGGTAAAATCCTAAACTTTTTCATGAGTTTTCAAAGGATTTTTCATGGGTAAAGGACAAAAATTAATCCATGGTATTTTTGCATGGAAAGGAAGCCTAGGAGGGAGTTCAAAGGAACTTTGAAGGATAAAAATAAAAAAAAGAGCTATTTGGGTAAGTTTTAAAGTTTAAAGTTTTGAATTTTGTTTTGATTTTTATTCTTTCGAACCCATGAGGGGTTTTGAGCATGTATTTAATGAAATTTCATGTATATGTGATGAGTGGTAAGTTTAAGTTGTGAAACTTTGGTTTTTAGTGCAAATCAATAATTTTTGAAACAAAGTGTTATTTTTGTAATTTTGATGTTTGACTTTGCAAAAGTGATGTTTGAGCATGAGAATGTGTTGATTAAGGCATGGAATGGTTTCTGCAGGGGTAGAATTGCAAAGTTGAAACGGATTCTTGTAAAAATGCCATAGGGACTAAATTGAAAGAAAAAGTTCCTTCCCGACAGATTTAAAAAATAGTCAAAAATGCCCCTGTACAGTGAGATTTTGGGAAAAGTTAAAACATGAAAGTTGTAGATCTCGATGAAGCTGTTAAGCTATGCGGACGGTTTGTCTAAAAACTCAATCGTTTGTGAGTTTTTGATTTTTCAAGAATATGTTAGAAGTGAAAAAAGTGTTAAATGGCAAAAAAGTCATTTTTCAAAATGATTTAAGGTATGGTACCTTAAGTAAAAATGATCCTTCAGAAAAATAGGAAATTTTGATGTAAAGAAGTAAATTTTAGTCCCGGGGGTAAAATCATCAAATTTTCAGTTCAGGGACTAAACCGCAAAGTTTTATGAAAATGGGGCATAATTGAGAAATAAAGAGAATTGACCCACTAGGATGTTATTTTGAAATTAGTATATGGTTATTTTCGTAAGAATAACGAAATCGAGCTTGGGAAGGTTAGTGGACCCATGAAGGGCAAAATCGTCATTTTTGTCCAAATAACCCGAACCGCTTTGAAATGTTTCCAATGGGATAAGAAAATGACTAGAAAGGTTCCCACCCTTCGTTAGAAACGATAGGATAAAGTTAGATAAAAATAAGAAAAAAAAAACAGTGGTTTTTGGAGTTGTACATAGTAATGCAACTTAATTTATAACTAACGGATGTTTCATATTGAAACATAGTGGAATTTGGCTAATGGCTTTGTAATTGGCCAACAGGATCCTAGGAGTCTAGGAGAAGGAAAATCGAGGTTAAGTTGCCTGACATTCGCATCAAGTAAGTACCCTTCCCACCTACAGTATGAAATGTAGGTTTAGAAAGAAATGTATGTATATGTATACCTGTGCGCATAATTAAGTGTAAACTTGTATGTTTGCCATGATATGAATACCTAGGAGTATAGTCATGTACGAATAATTGTGAGCATATTAATGTGTACTAGTGTGTACAAGATGTTATGTACCTGTGTGTACAATAATGAAAATGAGCATGTGTACCATGATTTTATACCTGTGTGTATAATATGTTATGTACCTGTGTGTACAATAATGAAAATGAGCATGTGTATCATGATTTCATACTTGTGTGTACAATGATAAATACTTGAGTATGTATAAAGTAAGTATCTGTGTATACATTTTATGTTAAGTACCTGTGAGTACATTATGCTATATACCTGTGCGTATATTAATGTGTACTAGTATGTATAAAAAGTAAGTACCTGTGTGTACTATGCTATGCAAGAGAATTTATGTTTCATGGATAATATGTGATTATCACTTCATGCATGGTATGTCAACCATAATAAATGGACTGGTAAATGCATCACTAGAAATTAAGAAAAGTGTTGTACCGACTCCTAACTCAAGGGGAGTTTAAAAGATATGTTACGGTCATGGTGTTACGTAGACCTAAATGAAATTGCGCAATGGTACGAACACTTGGGCCCTAATAAAGATAAGAAATGATGAGGATAAAGAAAGTTTATAAGAAAGCATAATTGATTCATGCATTCATGTGAATATCCATGTGGGATTTATGGGACTTACTGGGCGTTAGCTCATTAAGTATTTCATGCTGTGGGGATTTCGACGAGAAGGTCAGAATAAGTTCAAATGGTGAGCTGGCGGAGAGATGGATGGTGTGTAGATTGGGTATGGAGTCCGCTGCTGTAATGTTTTCCGCTACTTATGTTTAAAGTTATTTTGAAATGAAATGTTTAAAAGAAAGATGTCGTAAAAGTAAAAGTATTAATTATGTAAATACAAGTATGTGAAAGTATTTTAGGAATTACCAAAGTTAATATAAGTAAATTATTTATTCCCGTTTTAAAAAAAAATTCCTAAATTTTGCCGTAGAGTAAGTAAGAAAGAGTTTTATCATAGCCCGAAAAGGCGGGTTGTAACAAATTAAACAAAAGGGAAAAAGCACTCATTACAAAAGTGAAAGCATACCTTACAAAGAATAAAGAAACAAAGAACACACAGTACAAAGTAGACATCATAGGTGAATTATTAAAGTCACGGGTGAGTGGACTATAAAGTCATAGGCGAGTAGACTGTGATAGGGAATTTTATTTATTGATAGGCTCATGGTCCCAGTCTAGATTCACCACATCTTCATTATTGAGACCTAATGTGTTTGTGAAGGCTTATGGGTCCTGAGAATCTTGAAAAGCAGATCCTTGGTAATCCATGACTGTCAATTGGGAGGGTACTGATGAGGATTGAGAATCTTGTGTTAAGGATGGGTCCCATTGTTCTTCATAAATATTATGGAACTATAGGGCACTATGTATCTTTCGAGAGTATTCTGGAGGATAATGTTTCCATAGGGCATCATCTTCCGGTTTGGGCCAAATCTTTTTAGGGATGATATTATTTTTCAAGAATAATTTTTTCTTTAATTCCTTATAAGTTGAACTACTTATCTGGCCAACTGGACCTCTGCTCAATTCCTCCATAGGACATTGTTGGTGGGACGCTTGTACCTGTCAAGACTGCTCAAAGATGATGGTGAGCACCAGAAGCCAGTCTGTATGAAAATAGTATGGAAGAAGGCTTAAGCAACAGCTAGCTGCTAACCACAGCAACATTGGACTTCTTGGCCAACCATTTAGGAAATTTGATGATGTAGTCAAATATTCTTTACCTGAATACTATGGCAAAGAACCTCCTAAGCCTCTCAACCCTACCAGATGGAATCTAAAGTAAGAACCAGATGAAGATCGAGACCACGAAGGAGAATTCTCAGCTTCTATAACAACCAAGTCACTTCCTCAGATTTGCATGATGACCACTAAAGATTATGAAAAAGATTTTCCTCCTCTTCGAAACTATACAGAAACAGAAGAAAAGGGCATAGTGTCACATCAACGTAAAATCTTGAATCCCATAGTTGGAGAAGTTGATGGAACTACAAAAAAGGTCTCTCCAGTAGAGGAAGTCTTAAACTGGCAAACAGAGAATGTAATTGTCCAAAACAAAGTTGTTAAAAAAATAGACCGACAGACGACCAAGACAGAAGAAATAGTCCAAAATTCACATGAGCGCATAATTGATAAGCTTTCAACAAAGATCTGGAAACCCACGAAGAATTGATGAATATTATCAAGGCAAACACAGTACTAATGCAAGTCTTCTTAGCTAAAGAACAAGAAATGAACAACTTGATGACCCAATATGCCTCCCTCAAGGCACAACTTTAATAAAAACAACAACATTATTCCAAGAACGATGATATTATACCCTGGAAATTCTCCACCATGACAAAGGCTCCACAACCCTTGATGGCCTTAAGTCCTTTCCCACCCAAAAGTTCCCTTCTTTGTCTTTGGAAAATTTTGGAAGAAGAACATAGATCAAAAGGAAAGAAGGAGAAACACACGGCGACCAGATCTTCACCAAAAGAACAGTAAATGGTCCAAAAAACTACTGCCGTTGCTACAAATCCTCTGACACAAATAATACAAGATCATTGCCTTAAAAACTTGCCATGAATCCAGTTAAGTGAAGAAGTTGCTGAGTTAGAAGATGACGCCTCTTCAGAGTCATGGATTGAATCTACAGATTCAGAACAAGAAGCCTCATCTGATGAGGAAGCTCCAGTCTATTTTATGGCTCAAGAAACAGAAGTTACTTCCCACACACAACCAATTGTGGAGGATGAAGAGATTGATACAACCTCAACCATAGCCCCAAGACTAGAGCAACAAACATCAAGAAAATCATCCAAGTTTCATGTCTTCACTTTCTAATATTTATTTATTTCTACACAGACTTATCAATTTTTTGTATTTATTTTGTCCATGAATAGCCTGTCCACTCTCTATTATTTATATCAATTCCTATTTGGACTAGTCATCTTCCAATACTCGTCAGATTGATCAATTTTCTAGTAAACATCTTTTTTTTTTTTTTTCAAGACTGGTCTTATTTCTAACAGATATATATATAGACACACACAAGCGTATAATTACTGGATTTCTCATCATAAACTCTTTATTGTTCAAATCTTTATCAATATTTCTTTTAAAATCATTTTTATGTTTCTCTGTTTGCTATGCATACCATGAAAATGACTTTTATGTCTTTTTATTTATGTATTTTTAATGTCCTTTTAAAAATATTATATAATCAATAATGTCAGATAAAATATTTAATTAACGTGTGAAACGATACTTTCATAACCAAAAAAAAAAAAAAACAAAAAGACACATAAAAACTAAAGACCTATTTGTTTCGATATTCAAATCACGGTTTAAATTATTTTACTATAATATTTTTTTTATAAAAATTTAAATTTTTATTTAATTACTTGAACTAAACACGCTAAACCTTGTTTTGTTGTCGGTTTTAGCAATTAATGAATTCATTGTTATTAAAAGCGAAAAGAAGGAAAAAGAACTCCCTTTGTTGTATTTCCCTTCCTACCTCTCGGTTAGGAAGAGAATCTGATCGAAAATGAACAAGCACGGTGGTTTTACAGATTTTTTGTTTTTTTCAAATAAGAAATTAGTCTCTCTCACCACGCGCCTGCGCCTCCTCCTCCTCCCACCCTCCCACCATTTGCAGGACTGGTGAATTTTCACATGAAAAATTACTATCTCTCCACGCGCTCCTCTTCCTCCTCGCCTCCCAGTTACCTCTCCGTCCCTCCTCTCTCTCTCTCGCTCCTTTGTCGCTAAATTTATCGGAAAAATATCTGGGATGTATGGGAGATTCCGATCCTTACTCTCAACCCTCCTCTGCCTCCGTCCTCCCAAACTCTGACACTTCGATCTCCGAAGCTACGCTGGACTTACAGTCACTCCGGCCGCCGTCGGTACGCTCTTTGTAACTTCCTTCACGCTTTCGCCTTTCACTTTGTCTATGTTTTTTTTTCCCTTTAATTTCTCTCCAATCGGTGCGAATCTCCAAGAGATGTCGTGATATACACAAGTTTTCTTCGGCTTCTCGTTCATAAATAACAGCTTTTGCAGAATCATTTACTAATTTAACAAATTTTAAATGCCAATTTTAGCATTTGTGTGTCTATATATACACTACATATTGTTAGATTCATTGTGGACTGAACAAGAGTTTGGTTGAAACCCGCCGTGAAGAAGGGGTTTTTTTGGAGGAATTTTTTTATACCTAATTATAACATTTATTCTTAAAAAAATAAAATAATAATAAAAAATGAACCATTATCTTCTTCCTCCCTTCTCCACCATAAACACCAGACCCAAACCCAGCAACCCCAGCTCTGTCACTCCTAGCTAGCCTCTAGCGAGCCCTGCTCTACCCTTCCAAATCCCGAACCTACCTTGTCCAATTCTCTATCCAACAAATAATGAAATGACACCTTATACACTTATCAGATGACTACTAACAGAGAGAAAACAGACACATTTCTGTTTTAATTGAGTCAGTGCTACTGCTACAAGTTCTTACTTCTTTATATAGTACTCTATTTATATTTTTGAATGTGAAGTTCTGAATCTTCATTTAAAAGAGAAAATTATTTAGAGACTAAATAAGTCTTAATAAATACTTTTTAACTCAAGAATCTTGAACTTGAAATTGGTCCTTCTTGCTTCTTACTATTGATTTTCATTCAATAAAGTATATTTATGTTTTTTTTTTTTTTTAAATTGATTTATTTTATCTATTTATATGTGAGAAATTTTGTTAAACTCTGCAGAGGGAAGAAATTAAAAGGGTCATTTCGAGTCAAGAAGTTTCACCAGATGAAAATCTATGGCGGGTTATAGGGAAAATAGCGTATGTACCAACAAAGATTATTGGTTTGAGCGGCAATGGGACCGCTGTGTTTGACGGGCATTATGAAGACAAACCTGCCGCTGTGAAACGCATTCTCCTAAGTCATCATAAACGTGCTGAACAAGAAATCTCGAATTTTTCAGCATGTAGTCATCACCAAAGTGTTGTAGGATTTTTGGGGAGCGAACGTAAAGACGACTTTGTTTATCTTGCCCTGGAGCGTTGTGATTGCAATTTGGATGACCTGATCAACCAAATACCTTTTGCGGATTCCTTTGATAAATATGAGCTTGTACCAAACGAGGGCTTTGATTGCAGTACGACATCTGTGAGTTTGAGTTATAATGTCGTTCGCTTGGAGCGACTGAAGAATGGGTGGAGAGAAGTTAAACTTTGGAAAGAAAATAATGGCCGTCCTTCACCTTTGTTGCAGAATTTGATGAAGTTAGTTAAAAGTTCCTTTTATCATCCCTAAAGAACTTTAAATCACATTCATTTATGACTACTCAATTGAACGTTGAGTGAATGATTATCTTAATTTTTGCAAAAATCCCTTCCCTTTTGATTAAATTTTTAATCATTAAGCTCTTGCAGGGACGTGGTTTTGGGGCTTATTCATTTGCACGCTTCATCTTTAGTTCACCGCGACTTAAAGCCCCAAAACGTTTTGATAATTAAGCAAGGGTCAACTTTATGTGCTAAGCTTTCTGATTTGGGCATCGCCAGACAACTTTGCAATGATAAGAATTCCTTGAGCAACCATTTTTCATGTAAGTATATATATTCACCATGCATGTACACAACTAGCCAATATAATTTTGTAATTTAGGTCTTGACTTTTCTAACCAATTCTAGATTATAACCTTATGTCTAAAGAACTAGCTAGAAAATTATGGGTTCCCCATGATGGTGAATGTATTAAGTATTAATTACTTGCATAAAAAAAATATATGTTTTAATACAGTTTGAGACGTAAACATACATGCTAGAATAGCACTGCCACATATTAATCATGTCAATTTCAATTTATAATAGTGGGTTAAGCATGTGGACATAATTGAACATTAACTTGGCTACTAATCACATTAAAGAAGGTGGACCTGATTTGAACATGATTATTGATTAATCATGTAATATCTTTAGAAATATGCATTTGCTGTTTGGAAATGGGCATATGGTACCTGATATGCACTTAATAATATCTTTGATTGACTAATTTTAACTGTTTGTCATTGCCCCTTCAATGTCTCATTCATGTTTTATGGAATCAACTATAGGTTGCGGCACTACAGGCTGGAAGGCGATAGAGTGGCTCCGTCATGAACGCCAAACACCAGCAATGGATATGTTTAGTCTAGGTTGCCTCCTCTTTTATTGCATCACTCGTGGTAGGCATCCATTTGGAGAGCATCATGAACGTGAAACAAATATTAGGAATGACGAAGTGAAGAATATGTCTTTGATAGAGGAATTCCCTGAAGCATTTGATCTTATTCCTGCTCTATTAAAAGCTGATTATTTGTTAAGGTGAGATTACAATTTAGTTTCCTTCAATATGTATTCTATATGATACATTTTGAAGCTAATTGATAATTATTAATCTATTAGCAACTCCTTTAATTTAGAATTGTTTAGCATATATATTTAAACTATTCAACCCTCTGATAAAGGCCTTGCCGTTGAACAAGTGGATTGGAGAACATTGGAGCAGGTTTAAGAGTTTTACTTGAGACGAAAGAAACTTAGCACCTAGCTTGAATCCTCAATTCATGATGAATATTTCACTTGTTATTTCTTGGCAGGCCAAGTGCAATTGAGGTGTTGCACCATCCACTGTTCTGGGATTCAGAGAAGAGACTTTCTTTCCTGTGCGACACTAGTGATAGGTTGAGAGAGAACTCCAATCTTTTGGTCGAAGCGATCGAATCTACTGCACAAACAACTTTAGGTAAGGAACGGAGTGTATGGAAATTTTTGTCCGTTAGGGTTCAAGCATGGAGCAAAAAGGTTGATGACAAGATAATCAAGCATACGGCCCCATATGTAGAAGGGGGTTACGATTTTAGTAGCGTTGGAAACTTGTTGCGACTAATTCGAAACCTATTGAATCATTATGAACAACTCCCAAAAGATATTCAGGTGATTGTAAAACTAGTTTATCATCAGCATAATACATCTTTTATACATTAATTTTCTTCAAGGTAAATATTCACTTAGTTTGGTGGTGGCTTTTTCAGGTACTTGTTGGACCAGTACATGAAGGAGTCGATGACTATTTTGCAAGTCGATTTCCTATGCTCTTGATTGAAGTTTACAAAGTTACATGCACACACTGTAAAGAAGAAGCTACTTCAAGAAATATTTCCAGGGAAATTTCTAGCTAACTGGTGTTGATGGAAGCTAAGTCCTAGTGCAAGTACCTATATGTCTTTCTTTCTTCTTTTTAACTCGAGACCTGAATATTGAACGAACTATAGAAGTTTTGCTTGGCTAAGCCTGCAACTAAGGCCAACTTTAGGTATTTGCAAGTCTCATTGTGTATGTAAGTATAGAAATGGATTAATGGCCTGGTTTAGTTTTGTTCGGCAAGTGCATCAGCTGTAATGACCAAGGAAAATTCATTAATAAAATCTAATATTAATTGGGTTTAGTTAATGAATATATCCTTAAAAATTGTATTTTCTGTAAAAATTGTGATAATATACAAATAAGTAGTATCAATAGGAAACTCCACTTAGAACTCGATGCATTGTTGGATATTATCAATACAGATTTTGTGAGTCTAAATACTCAAAAATTTGTAAATAATATCCATAAAATAAATTTTATATCACAATTAATTGTAGAATTGTGATATAAATAGATGGGTAATTAAGGTATAAATAAGATAGAGTCTACCAAAACCTTAAACCAGTGCAAATACTGCTAAGTGAAAACATATATATAATAATTGTTATGTTTGGCCTTCAAAAATAAATCAAAGGTAAGTAGAATATTTTATACAGTTTAAGAATATGTTTTTTACTGGTTTACCACGGCAGTATAAGAAAAATACTGTGGTGAAAAATTATATTGTGTAAAATTTTTGGGCCTACCAAGTGAACACCCATTGAAATTTTATTGGGCCACCATGCCGTGAAAGGTGGCCCAATCACACCTAACCACCTTAAGTAACCTACTTGATTACTTGGTGAGTCACTAAACAAGATAAGCATGGATTAAAGTTTAAAACAAGCCAAATTTTTTTCACTTTCTCCTCCCTTCACCCACGGCAGCCATAGAAGCATTTCCCCAAAAATTTTTCAACTTCAAATCTTTGCAAAATTGACCCCAATTGAGTTCAAGAAGCAAAGTTCAAGGGATTTTATCAAGTTTGAGGTAAAAATATAAACTTTTTTCAAGTTCTCTTAGGGTTTTTTCTTGGGTTAAGGGGGGAATTTGATTCAATGTATTTTTGTGTAAAAAATGCTTAGGAAAAGTTTCAAAGGAGCTCTTGGAAAGGCTAGAATCACAAATTTTGCTTTGGGTAAGTTTTGATTTTTTTTAAACTTAAAGTTTATTGGGTTTTGTTTTAATTTTGATTATTTCAAAAAGCATGTTGGTATTCAAGCAAGATTGTGATTGAATTCCATGGGTATATGGTTTATGACATGTTGGTATTGTTGGAATTAGGCGTAAATGTGAAAAGTGTTGGTTTATGCAAAAATAGGTTAGTGTTGTAATTTTCAGGTTAGTTTTGCAAAGAATAGTATTTTGGCATGAAAATGGCTTAGGGAAGGGTTGAAACTGCCTTCAAAATGGTGGAAATGTTGTTTTAAAACTGATTTTTACAAAAATGATCCAAGGACTAAATTGCAAAGAAAAAGGTTTTCTCGACAGATTTGAAAAATGACCAAAAATACCCTTGTGCAGTGGGATTTTTTAAAAAGTGAAAACACAAAAGTTGTAGATTTCGATGAAACTATCAGATATCGCAGATGGTTCATCAAAAATCGCGTTCGTTTGTGAGATATTAATTTTACAAAAATTTGTTAAAATTGAAAAAAAATTTTAAAGGGTAAAAAAGTCATTTTGCAAAAGAATTTTGGGTATGGTATTTTCAGCAAAAATGATCCTTATGAAAAATGAAAAGTTATGGTTTAAAGAGATTAATTTTAGTCCCGAGGGTAAAATTGTCAAAATTTTCAGATAAGTGGCAAAATTGCAAAGTTTTATTAAAATGGGGCATTGGTCTAAAATAAAAAGACTCGACGCCTCAAGGTATTATTTTAAAATTAATAAGCAACAATTTTCACTAAAATAGAAAAGTCGAGCTCGAGAAATTTAGGAAGGCCTACCGAGGGCAAAATCGTCTTTTTTTCACGAGTAACCCAAATCGCTCCAAAATGTTCCAAAGGGGAAAAAGGGATTATGAGAAAGATTTTCGCCATTCATTAGAGACGACAGGGTAGTGTAAGATAGGAGTAAGAGAACTTGTGATTATTTGAGTTGTATACAGTTATGCAACTCGATCTATTAATTAACGATCGTTTTATATTGACATATAGAGAAAGTAGTGAAAATTTAGCTAATAGCATTGTAATTGGCCAAATAGGATCCTAGAAAACTAGGAAAAAAGGGACTAATGTCGACTTGCGCAGCAACCCAAACCAAGTAAGTATCAATCCAATCTACATTGTGAAATTATAGGTATAGAATATGTATATATATATATATAAATATACCTGTGTATATATCAAGGTGTATACCTTTGTGTGTACAATAATATAAGTACCTATGAGTATATTAATATGTACCTGTGAGTGTACGAAATAAGTACCTGTGTGTATATTATGTTTATATCTATGAGTATATAAAATGTGTACCTGTGTATATTATACACTACAAGAGCATTTATGTTTTGTGTATAACATGTGATTATAACTTCATGCATGGTATGATAATCATCATAATTGGACTGGTAAATACATCACCAGAATTAAGAAGAGTGTCGTACCGACTCCTGACTCAAGAAGATTTTAAGGTTATAGTATAGTCTCGGTGTCACATAGACCTATATGCACAATAGTACGAATACTTGAGCCCTAGTTAAAGATAAGACATCTTAAGAATAAAGAATGTTCATAAGAAAGCATATAAGGTGTTTGGAAGGGTAGTGGGAACCAGTGGTGGGAACCACTTTTACTGTAGCATGTGAGAGTTTTATACTGTAGCACATTTTTTTTATTGTTACTGTAGCATGTGAGAGCTTTACATTGTTTATAACTGAGATTGTGGTGAGAACTGAGTGGTTCCCACCACTACCAAACACCCCCATAATTGGGTCATGTATTTTAGTGAATGTGCATGTGGGTTGTATTGGGACTTACTGGATGTAAGCTCACTTAGTATTTCGTGCTGTAAGTATTCGCACTAAAAGGTCAGAATAAATTCACTGATGAGCTGGTGGAGGGATATGAGTAGTGTGCAGAACTGGGTATGGATGCCGTTATAGTCATGTTTTCGCTGTAATATATTTTAAGTTATTTTGAAAGGTGTTGTATAAAGCTGTAACATAGTTAAGTAAGACAAAATCTCTTTCGAGAGTATTTAGCAAACAGTATTGTAAGAGAAAGTTTGTTTATGTAAAAATATGTATATGTTTGTATTTTGAAAGTTGCTAAAATCTGTATGTGTAAAATATTTAAAAAAAATAAAAAATATATTCTTAAGTTTTACATCTATAAGTAAGTAAGAAAAGTGTTATATCATAGCCCAAAAAAAGCGGGTTGTGACATCAGCTATATAAGATTTATTGTAAATCTAATGCATGTTTAATATAGGTACATGGATAAAAGAGAATGAGTTCTATTTGTGGGTTTGACCACTTTTTAAAAAAAATGTAATTGCTGTCCTAGTTTAGTCTGATGATGCACCAAACAGAGGATAAGATTAAACATAATGCTCTCCGGTATAATTTAAATCTTATCATCCTATTCAATCCGACGTGTCAAACTGCGCCTAAAAAATGTTATTTGAGATCCATAAAGCCCCTTAGTAGGCCACTTAGAATTTGACCAAGTCCCCATTCAACAAAACAAAGAAAAACAACATAAATCATATAATTACATTTTTTTTAGAATCCTTAATTTAAGAAATGGATTGGTCTGTACACCAAACAAAATTGTGGCTATCAAACTTCAAGCTATGTTTTGTTAATGTAAATACATGAAGGCATGAACTTAATCGGCACGTTATCTTAACAGTGACTACCAAGCGGGGATAAATTGGGTTTCTAAAACATTTTAAAACTTATAAATAAGTATTGGCAAGCTACAACAAATCGCAAAGTCACTAGAATCAAATTAATGCTTTATAAACCATGTGTGCACAAAAAATGACAAATGGATCAATGTCACTATAACATAATATATTAAAAATTCTAAGTTAATCAATTTGCACAAAAGCAATCCAACAACAAAATGTAAATTGCAATGATAAAGGAGAGTTAGATTAAGGAAGAAGAAACAAGTTGCAGAGTGGTTAAGTAATATGCCCACGTTCATTGTTGCCGACTGTCTTGTCTACTCAATCTTTCAATACAAAGAGTAATTTGTATATATGTACTTGAATAAGTTGGTTTCTTTCAAGAATTTCTCCCACAATAGGTTTAATACAAGTTTCAACCTCGAAGAAAGTGCAGACACTTAATCAATGCAATTCTTAATAGGCTGGCTTAAGAATAATTTTGAAATGAATGATCAATCAATGCGAAGAATAAATGCTATGAAGGCTTCAAATAGTGTGTGTTTTTTTCATAAGTTAGGATCTTCCCTAACGATCAACAAAAGTGTTGAACATCACTGATCCTTTGAAAATGAATAAATGAGGTGAAAACACCATTTTACTGTTTGAATATTGCATCGGTCGACCGAACAGAGACATAATTGCATGGTGGCTTAAATTTTTGGTAGCCTGAAAGATGACTAAGGTAACTAAGCAGGTTATCAGACTGATGTCAACAAAATCTAAGACAAATTTTTGATCTAACTAGTGTCAAAAATGTATATTATTTCATCACTTTGGAAAAATTTTTCTCAAAATCTTCATGCATTTATTTTTGAAAAGTATAAATTCTTAAAATGTGTGTGCATGCATGAACTATAATCATTGAACTAGGATTGATAAAATTTGTATACAATCAATACAAGACTAAGTTGAAGATATATAAACCAACGAAATACTAGTCTTGCATATTTTTCTTGTCTTCAAGCTGTAATTCCATATTCAAGGACTTTTTATTCCAACTTTCCAACTTTCCTTCTAAAATCTTAAGTTGTTAAATGGTCGTGATACCTTTCCACTTAAACAATAACTCAGGATTAATCATTGATAAACTTACAATCAATTGTTTATAATCATTAAAATTAATTTTAAGTAAAACTTAGAGCCAACATGGCAAACCAAAGAAACTAGAATAAAAAACCCAAAATTAATCTTCGACCTCATATATCCTCGTTCGAGTAAGAGGGGTGGTGGCTAAAGCACAACTACATCCAATATGTTGCTCTTGATGCTGGAGTTGCTTTCTTGGCCATTCTCCTTTATTTTGGCCTTCGCTCTAAGAATACTTGAGGTCCATAATGGGGGAGTTAGTTATAGGGACCAACGATTAAAAACTAAAAATTAGGGAGTAATTAAAACATGAAGGACCAATGTGCTACTATGCTCAGAGTTTAAGAACTAACAACGCTAATTACCCTTTATTTGATTTAGTTCTTTTTCATTAATTTCCTTTTGTTTGCTTTTATTATTTAACAGGCTTCTCTCTTGAGATTTTCTATTTAAGCTCCTCCAGATCATCATCATCATCATTAATCGTTTCTTTTTATCGCATTCATAATGGAAGATCATCTCTCTATTTTATTAAGATATATGTTGAGTTAATTAGCTAACTAACTAAAGAGCTGTTGCTTTTCTCCATTAGATTTATTTTAGTAGGACCTATTTTTATGTTATTAAGCACAATTGTTTCTGTTGACAACGGCTCATGCACGTAAGGAAGTGTTTTGTGAAGTATTTATACTTGGTAACAATCGTTTTTTACTACCTTGGAATAATATTTTTTTGCCAGGCTAGTGGGTCTTGGAAAATAGTGACCTCAGCCCACCAACAAAGTGAGTAGGAAATGTAAATGGGGCGGGTTTCGGCCGCCTTGTCCCACCCCGCATTAGCCCGCCCTACTTACATCCCCATGTGTCCCACAATTGGTAGAAACATAAACTAGGATTCAATATCTTTCATTATGATTTTAACTAAAGGACAATATTTTTCCCCTCCATTAGATTCCACTACCAGTAATCCCCGCAAGAACAAGAACCATCCTTGAAACAATGGAACCTATTTCTATCGCGCACAATTATCTCTCTATCAACAATATCCGATATTAGCTTGAAAGCTACGTGACAATCCTCACAAACTCGGAGATTCTTCATTATCCGAATTGGCATTCCAGGTTCCGTGTTCATCAATCCAAAAACAAGTGCTAATTTCTCGCTATGACGGTACAGAAACTTCTCCTTCTCGCCTTCTTCTACGTCCAAAAGAACAACTGAAGTGTTGGGCACATACCCCTTTTCCTTCATTTTCTTAAGCAGCTTTTCCCACATCCGAAATATCTCCATAGCCTGAGGATGGCTCTCATCCCCGGCGACAAACTCGTGAACTGTTCCATCTATTGTGATCGTGCTCCACCCCGGCGTCTTCTTCACGCCTCTCTCTCTCATCAACTTCCTAACTCTTGTGACATCTTCCCACCGCTCCGCTTCAGCATATATGTTTGACAAAACCACGTAGTATCCATCGTTGAGCGGATCCAATACCGAAAGGTGTCTAATTGCTTCCTCAGCCAATGCAATGTTCTTATGAACTTTGCATCCACCTAGAAGTGCTCCCCACACAACTCCATTCGGATCAATTGGCATATTCATGATGAACTCATAAGCCTCTTGAAGCAGCCCAGCCCGGCTCAGAAGATCAACCATACAACCGTAATGCTCGATTCTAGGGACTATGCCATGATCACGAGTCATGCTCGCAAAAAATTTCCGACCTTGGTCCACCAACCCCATGTGGCTGCAAGCATGCAAAAGGCCTATAAAGGTGACCCCATTCGGCTTCATGCCAACTTCAATCATCTTGTAGCAAAGCTTCAATGCTTCCTCGGCTTCACCGTGAATAGCAAGCCCTGAGATCATGGCCGACCATGAAACAACCGTCCGTTCTTCCATCTTGTCGAAAACCCCTTGAGCATCCTCCAAGCATCCGCATTTAACGTACATGTCAATCAGAGTGTTGGAAACGCGGACATTGCATAAGAACCCACTTTGGTTCGAGTACTCATGAATCCTCCTGCCTAAAAACAACTCTCCTAGATCAGCACAAGCTGTGAGAACTGCCACCACGGTCGCCTCATTCGGCTCAACCCCAACCTTCTCCATCTCGAGGAACAAATACACAGCCTCTTTTGGCTTCCCGCACCGAACAAAGCCTGCAATCATCAACGTCCACGACCTGACATTTTTCTCAGGCATTTCAACAAACACCTCATAGGCTTGTTCGACACTGTCCCTCTTGATCAACTGGGTCATCATAATATTCCACGAAACAACATCTCTCTGCGGCATTTTGTCAAACATTAACCGGGCATCTCCCCTTTCCCCAGACAACGCATACAAATGGAGTATGGAGTTCTGCAAAAACAAATTCCACGAAAACCCAAGTTTCTCCACATACCCATGAACGATTCTTCCGTTCTCAACATCCGACAACAGCATACACGCCTTGAGAACAAACGAGAGAGTGAAGCTATCGGGGAAAATATCGAACTCTCGTAGGCGATAAAAAAGAGAAATTACATCTTTGGGACAGTCGCTTTCGGCGAAGGTTCGGAGACACGAGTTCCAAAGAACAATCTCTGAGTTTTCCTCAACGTGTCGGAAGATCTGTCGGGCGTAGGCGAATGTGGACGGAGGAGAGAAAGCGCAGACGGAGGCGACACGGGGGAGAGGGAGGAGAGACAGAGGAGAGGAGGTCTTGAGGAGGTGGGCATGGAGTTGTTTGAGCTCAAATGGGGAGTTGAAGGTGTGGAGAAGAGGAAGCAGATGATGATCTGCTGGTGAAGTGGATGAGCGGTGGTGATGATGGGTGCTGTGGGGAGGAGGGAGATGATGAGGAGAGGAAAGCATTTCATCGGTGGTGACTGTTCATGGACAGAAAGAGTGCTTCCGTTTGAGGGAAAAAGATAACAAAGGCGAAGAGAGTCAAGGTTGTAAGGGGTCTTGAACAGAGACGTTGAGAGAGTTTGTGGAATTTGTAATGACTTCAAGTTGCTAGTAAATTTCTTCTCTCTCTTGTGGACCAGACAATTTTGCCGAACCGCCTCGTAAAACCTTATTTTCTGTATGTACGAGTTATTGGCGCTTGGAGTTTTACATTTCCAATCCATACATTGGATATAGAGCTGTATTTACCTCAACAGCAGTGCTCAAATTTTTTTACAAGTGATTTGGACGATTTTGCGTTTCCAAGGTAACAGTGCACAGAATTCATCGTCCTTAAATATTGAATGGAAATAGAATTTGCTTTTTTCTATACTATATAAATGATGAAATCATGGGACGATTAACATGAAAGATTATGAATCCAAACAATTTGCACCTGTTAATAAACTCACCCCACAGAAAGTTCTATATTCAATTTTATTAAGGAGAGAAATATACAAGGGATCATAAGCTCAACCCAAGGGCATAGAAATAAAATTAAAAAAAATCCTAAAAACAGAAACAACGCTAGAAAAAAATAAATGAAAATAATAATAACAAATATGAAGGAAAGAATCTTCTCAAAAAACTCTCTTAATCAATTTATTAAGAGAGACCTTATTAAGAACCTTCTATATGTACAGTTGGGAGAGACAAAAGAGTGCATGTTGTAAGCCGGTCTTATAACACAGAATGATATTAAGCAAACACATCAACTATTTTTGAAACTTTTTTTTTTATAATAATCATGAAATCCAAATTAAATTACAAAAGCTAAACTTTTATATATTAGAAGATTGCACAACATATTTACAACATTCACACCAACTTACGTCAGTTCTTTAAAAATTATATTTATTTTTTATACAAAAGCCATATATTCACTAAGCAAACACATAAAGCAAGCCCACGGCAACAGACAAATTTAGCAACAAGACGCCCAGAAAGCCGACACCTTAGGCTATATGATCAGTTTATCGCCACTGAATTAATTAAAATATATGCGAAAGTGTTCATTTTTCTTACTCCATTTCTCTACAGCGTCGTAAACTTCAATCAAGAGATATGGAAATCGACTCTCAAAGTAGCTGTATACTCCTTTATGAAGTGATCCCACAATTACCTGTCAAATTAGTTGATCGTCACCAAGATCATGGGTTATAAATGTATATATCAACTGGGAAAATTAATTTTTTGCTAGGAAAGGATGTATCACATTTACATGATGATGGATAGTTTGTTAAAAAAATGATACATATCATGGAAAAACAGTTTAGCGCCACATCAATAACTTTAAATATAACTTGTCAACAACTAATACGAGTTATATATAATTCACAAAATTGTCACATGTATGCGTTCGTGATATTTATGATAAATTTTTTTCATAATGTATATCGTTGCTCTTTTGTTGAATATTGCAACTAGTAAACGAATATCTAGTGGAAGTTTCGAATGGTGGACCATCGTGCTCTTTCACGTAAATGTTCATGTATGTGATTATTTCTTTATCTTCAATCCTTTTGTCCCATGTTTCAACATTGTTTCCTTCCCATTTTCTAACTATAACTTTCTGTGTGGTATCACATAGCTCTATGGAAAGCCAAGAATGCTTATGATAGCGTATTCTCTCAAGAGTGTCGCAACGCCTCACTTTCTCTTGGCCTGTCAATTAGATCATGATTAGAAAGAGTGATTTTTCTTCATCTATTTAATCACTATATTACATGTGAACTTGGTATTATGTCTTATATGGAAAATTAAATAGATTGGAAAAGCATATATGTGGTTACGTTACATGTATAACTACAAGGTCAGCACTAGCATCAAGGTTAGTTTGATGAGCTAAGACTAGCATCCTAACAGGTCAGGATCTGCATCAGAGTCAAACCGATTGGACTATGACTATGGTCGGTACGACAAGTCGAGATTGAAATAGGGTTGGTTTGATGGGCTGCTTGAGAGTAGCTCTAAGGTTGGCCCAACAGGTTGGGAGTAGCATCATGGTCAGGTTGAGAGGCTACGACTCGTGTTAGGATTAGGTCAACAAGCCAGGGTTAAAATCTAAGTGGATTAAGTAAAAATGGGAATAAAATTATTCCAGGTGTCCATTTGCAAGGATTTGCAAAATTCAATCTAAATTGTAATCATGGTCAGGCTGACAGGCTAGGACTAGTGTTAGGGTTAGGCCAACATGCTAAGGTTAAAATCTAAGTGGATTAAGTAAAAATGGGGAGAAAATTATTCCAGGGTTCCATTTGCAAGGATTTCCAAAATTCAATCTAAATTGTAATTTTTTTTTTAAATATGACGAGTCAAAATTGAGGGCCAACTGTAAAACATATAAAATCAATTCAAGCATGCTATAAACTGTATGCATATCAAGAATTGAAAAAACGAAAACGGAAGCGTGGAAAAAATGTGTACCTCCAGCCATGGCCTCCTCTGTATAACTGTAATTGTGGTTGCCTTCTTGGTGCTTCCAAGCCCTCTCAAAAACTCAATTGATGGTGTTGGTTTCTGAAAAGAGTTTTCTGGACTTGGAGACCAAGTTTTCTTTTTACAGAAAATAAGAACGTGATTTTTCTGTTCTGATAAAAATATATATCTATCAATTCATTCCATCAAGGAAACCATATATATATAGTAACAGAAAATTTCAGTTACCAAAATTGGTTTAATGGGAATAAATATAAGGCCATTTATGAATAACCGTTACACAATTAAATTGGTTTCAATTTTTGAAACCGTTACAATTAAATTAAAAGAAATAACGGTTACACCAACTACCAAGTGTTTGGATAATTAAGTAGTCATATTGAGCGAAAGTATAATCTTACCTCTCTCGTTTATTCTTGACTACTAAACAAGAGCAAAGATCTTAAACTTCAGGCCAATCGGACAACGATGAGCTTCTCTTGGCTGTAACAGTTTTCATTTTATGATCATCATGTACAAATGGAAATTTACCAGTAATGCAGTGCGACAAAACATTTCTGCCTAAATCACTCATTATATGATCACTAGCACCATTCCTCAAAAATTATTATTTCTCAAAAATAAAACCATTTTAAAACAGTACCAAATGGTTTTAGACTTTGATGTACTGCTTTTAAGAGAAGCACCAAGTTTTCCTTATAGCAAAAGCATAAGTAAAAGCAAAATCTAAAAATTATAATTTTATCTTTTCTAATAACTCAAAAAAATGCATTAGTTTTTGTGCAAAGTGATTTTGTAAGCTTTTATTAAATACTATAGTTGCATCATTTTGTTGTGGAAACTACTTTTAAGAGTTCTAAACTAGGCCTTAGACTTTTGCTTTTGCTACATGTTTGGCACATCATATTGTATTATATTGTATTACATTGTATTTTTTGTATATAATACAATACAATGCAATGTAATACAATACAATATAATACAATATGGTGTGCCAAACAAACCAAGATAATATTAATTTAAAGCACAAAATTAATCTGGTCAAATTAGGTTAAAACAAATGCATAATTTTTTCCAGTTAAGAAAACAAGGTATATATATTACAGATGGTTAATCAATTGATTAAATGAAGTTTTTATAAACTAGAGAAGCGATGGATGGCCATTTTCTTCGACCAGTGTAAAATCTTTCACATTTGCCAAGTCTTCTTGAACCAGATTATCTAAGTTGTACAATATTGTACCATAACGTTCCATAGCAACGTAAGAATACTTTTGATCCTCTACGATGCCATAGTATTTCACATTATTTTGATGGTAACCGAGTTTTATGAGAAGGCCAATCTTCCTTTTGTCCACATAGTTATTAGCATCTCCAGGAACGTGTTGAGCATCTCTAGGAACGCGTTTCACTTAAACCCTTTCACTGTCGTAACTTCCTTCTCAAATAATGACCCCGTTTTCACCGTCACTAATTTTTCTATCTAATTCGATCACCAGTCTTTCCCCTATCTTCTGTCCTAGATGTTCATGTTCATTGCGAGCAGATGAAACTTCTGAGCTGCCAAAATATGTTTCATGAACAACCTCCTAGATGTTGTTCCTCTTCCTAAATTTAACAAAATATCTTTCATGAATGTTAGTTAACAAAAAAAAAAAAAAAAAAAGAAAGAAAGAAAGAAAGAAAGGAATGCACAAAATGTGAGTAATGAAAATGAAACATATCATAAGTGAGAACATTTTCTGCTTTCCTAAAAGTTCTGACCCGTGCATCTTATCCGTCTTTCGATTTTTTTTTAACCTTTTCCAAATATCAATATCAGTATAAGAAAGAAAGAAAGAAAGAAAGAAAGAAAGACAGAAAGGGACGCAAAGCAAGAAACTAGCACGAAGCAGGGGCTAGCAACAGTACGTTAATAGATATTATTAATGAGTATTTATAGAGATTTAACAAAAGACTGAAACATATTATTTAATGTGAATGATAATCAAGGAATAAAACAGCTGTTTCATTTAGAATTATATATGAACAAATATTTGGAGAAAAGGACGTACGATCGACGTGAACCCCATTGGCAACGCCACTTACGCCATAGTTGTAACATGTTCAATATTATATATATAATATTGATTGTTGATTGTTACTGTGAAAAAGAATGTCGTTGGGATATGGGTTTGGATTTAATTGGTCCAGAACTGGTTACCCAATTCGCAAGAAGTTGAACTGTTTTACCATTTTACTTTGTTGGACTGTTTTACCACATAGTGTTGAAGACAAATTAGAAAAAACTGTTTGGGTACTGCAGAGAAAATAAAACAAAAAAGAGAAGCGTTTGAAGCATAAGAAATACCTTTTAAGGTGTTATTTACCTCCACTATGAGACTTTCCATACCTTTAAGCTGTAGCAAACCCAGGGGAATGTAGCAATTAATAATTTAATCGGAGATTATCCAAAAAAAAAAAATCCGTGAAATTTTAGATAAATAATTTCATGTTTGTCCCTATATTTTTTATAACTCAAAAAGCATTCCGTGTGTTTTTGAACTATTTATCCCATAAGTTTTTTTTTTTGAAGGGAGTAAAATGTAATTCTTTAATTGGTCAATCGTTGAAAATTTTGGATTCAAAATGTTGTGTTTAACAGTTCAAATAGATTGTTTACATGATTTTACATCACTTCATTTTCACGCCGTTTCTTGTCTCAATAGAGAAGAATGATGGTAATTAGTATCAAGGAAACGTTAGTGGTGGTAAGAAATTAAAAAAATGGCAAGTCAAATTAATTAACAAAAGTTAAAAAAGGGCTTTATTAGGGTTTTTCTCCTTTCCTTCTCCTGACGCCGCTTTAGTAAGAGATCTCGAGGGGCAGAGTCTGGAGCTAGTCTTTGGATGCAACGTGCACTAGAATATGGAGACGACGTAAGCCTCATTAGCAACATAATTTTATGCCCTTGGCAACATATTCATTGGTGGATGCAAATTGAAGGATTGAGTTTTTTGGATTGCCCCTTTCCCAAGAAACCATTTTACTACTCACTCTGCTTGCATAAAGAGAACTCCAACAGCGACTAGAGCAAGGAAGGTAGTATCATATATATACATATATATACACATACATATACTAGAGGAAATATATATATATATATATATATGGTGAAAATGGTCGACGTATATGTGTGGTCAATAGTGGTAACTTTGAAAATTCATATTTTATTCTACGTGTCGCTGTTGCGTGTGGATCAGGAGAGAATGCAACTTGTGTACATCACGGGGGTCTACTATGAAATGATACATGTGCATGTTTATCTTATAAGAACTGAGTTACCTTTGAAAAAATAACAAGAATTTAGTATACTGTGATAATAGTAGCCACCTGAATGAATACTATAATCTAGATTTTTGCTTATCCTCTCGCTCTCTCTCTCTCTCTCTTTATTTATATTCATATATATATTCAATTTTTTTCTACCCATTATATTCAGTTCTACAGAATACATGTATGGATTTAATTTCGAGAAGATCGTACTTTACAGAAATGAAAAAGAAAATACTAAGGGATTACACATAAGTATTATTTTTTAAAAACAAACTAAGCAACAGAAAAACCTTTAACAAAAAGAAAAGAAACCTAAATTGGAAGCAACGAAAGAAAATAATAAGCTGAAAGAAAATCCTACATTTTTACATTTTAAAATCTTTCCTAAATTCTTGTTCATTTTATTTTCTTAATAATACTTATGCAATTATATCATAGTCCCGTTCTTTTAGATTACTGTTTTAGGAATAAATCTGTCATTTGCTATTTTCAAAATTAATATTGTTCTCTTCCAAAATAGTTGACTTTTGAAGCTTCATCAATTTTATCAGGTTTCTGCCAGCTACTTCTTCGTATTAATTTATTAGGGTCTCTAGACCTGGATAAGCAGTCTCTGAATGAACCATACAGTCAACTATTGAAGGAAAAAAAAAAAAAAAAAGACGATCATGACAAGAGGTAGATTGATAAGGATTTTTTTAGGAAAAAATGAAATTTGTCCAGGAAAACAACGAAAGCTAACATAATCATTATATATATATATATGTATATATGGAACTCCTACAAACGTACACGTTCTAATAATTTATAACAGATAAGCGATTTTCAAAAATATTTATGGTGAATGGTATGTTTATTTGTAAATATGTTTCTTAAATGAATCATTTACTGTAAAAATGCTAGCAGAATACACCAGAGAATTTTAGAGTGCCAAAAATACCTAGTATCCTTAACAAAATACTGGTACTATCTCACTAGCGATCATTACGCCGGTCGTAGCCTAGTATGCTATCGGCAACAACCTACTGAGATATTGTGGATCCATGCGATATTTAAAGTCTCCTGCTGTGTTACTGAAAACTCCAATGACAACCATGTTATCGTCACTAGTTTACCGTGTTACAGATGATTTTCTACTATATTACTAAAAACATTTCCGAAAAAAGGGCGAAAGAGGCGATAATCTCCCATAGGGACTATCACAAAGTTCACCTTGTCATGTGTTTTTCGGACTTCTAGAATTAGTCGCTTAGGCAATGCTCAATAGACAACGGTTTCTCTTAGGAAACTGTCATCATATATTGTTGGAAATTATTCAAATTTCAAGCACCATACTTTTATTATAAGATTGAACGCTCTTACAATTATAACTTCTCACACACTCAAAGAACTCACTTAAGAACCTTTGGTTCTTCACTTCCTCACTCTTAGAAGCCTTTGGCTTCTTCACTCTTTTTGTTTTTCTTTCTTTCTTCGATGCCTTACACTGCTTTGGGTGAGGGGTATATATAGTTAAGCTAACTTAACTTCAACCACACATTATTAATTGATCCTCCACTAGACATGTAGCCCACCATTATTCAGTATTCAAATTCTATAATATTTCAAGCTTTAAAGATTCTAAGTCATTGGCTTTTGTATATTGGGCCAAAACAAGTTTATGTAATCCAACACTCCCTTAAACTTGTTTTATAATGCCAAGCAAATTCCTTAGTCTGATAAAGTTTTCTTGCTTGAGTGACTCAGTGAATATGTTAACAACTTGGTCATGAGACTTCACGTACTCTAGTCTACGTCTTTTCTCTTGATGCACTCCCTTATGTAGTGATATCAAATGTCGATGTATTTACTTTAATCGTGGAAAACTAGATTCTTTGCTAGTGCAATTGCTAACTTGTTATCGATGAACATTTCTATAGGCCCTTTTGTTGCACATTTAATTCTTTCAATAAATTCCGAAACCATATTGCATGACAGGTGCGCTTGGTAGCAACTACATACTTAGCTTCACATGTAGAAAGTGTGACAATTGGTTGCTTCTTTGATATTAAAGTGAATGCAGTGTCACCCATGAAAACATGAACCTTGTGCTGCTCTTTTTATCACTAGCATCTCCATTTCAATTGCTATTGCTATATCTATTAAGCTTATAGTCATTAGAAATGGAATAACATAAACCAAAGTTTATCATACCTTTGAGATAGCGAAGGATTTTCTTTGCAACTTTAAAGTGAATGGTTGTTGGATTTTCTATATAACGACTGACGAGTCAAACAACATAAAGAATGTTGGGCCTTATGCATGACAACTACCACAAACTTCTAACTAGACTCTTAAAGAGTGTTGGATCTACACTCTTTCCTTCTTCATGCTTAGACATCTTGACTCCGCATTCTACTAGTGTGCTTATCGGCTTGCAATTTTCTGTCTTAGACTTCTATAAAATTTCCTTTGTGTAGTGTTCTTGAGAGATGAAAATCTCATCTCCCTTTTGCTTGACTTCAATGCCAAGGTAGTATGCCATCAATCCAATGTCAATCCTCTCGAACTCTTTCATCATTTCTTTTTTGAAATCTTTAAACATTTTGGGGTTGCTTTTAGTGAAAATCAAGTCATCCACATACAGGCAAATGATTAACATATCTCTAACTTTATTCTTAATGTGAAGAGCATGCTCATACAGACATTTGTTGAAACCATTCTCCTGAAAATACTTGTCAATCCGATTCTTCCATACTCACAGTGCTTGATTTAGCCATAAAGAGCCTTCTTAAACTTCAAAACCTTGTCCTCTTTCCCTTTGAATAAACAAAATATTTACAATAATTTTAAAATTATTTATTTTATAATAAAACACACAAAATAGACTAAAAATAAATAAAAACTTCTAAAATTAACAAACCTTAAACTACTAAAAATATTATAAAAAAAATTTAAAAACTACAAACTTATTTACAAACACTTTGAGACTTAAAATAAAATTACCACACATTATTTTTATGGTTTTAATTATTTACAAACTAAACACATATTTAACATATTGAAAAGACTCTAAAATTGCTAAAAACATTATCAAACATAAAAATACACTAAAAATATATTTTTAAACACGTTTACACACTAGGACACAACAATACTTATTAACACAAAAATACTATTAATTAGAGAATTTAACGATAAATGTTAATGCAAAATAATGATATTTAATTTTAAGAAATATGCATTTTCACAGTCTCATCAGAAATATACCCAAGTCTTTCTTCAAAAATAATCAATGAAGAGAAGGAAGTAATTATTGTTACTAAGGGAGCTTGGCTTGACTGGACCTTACACATCTATATGCACTAACTGAAACGGCTTATGAGCTCTCGAATTAGACTCTTTTGGAAAACTTTTTCTAAACTGCTTCTTGAGTAAACATCTTTTGCACAGTTATTAAGAGTGATTGATACAAGGTAATCCTCTCACCGTCCTTTTCTTTGATAACAACTATAGTCCTCCGTAGTTGAGATGCCCAAATAGAAGATGCTAAAGCCAAGATGCATCTTTATAGCAAGCTTTGAGGCACTTTGCTACATCACTCTGACTGTTAATCAAGAGCATTCTATTTTTGTACATTGGCACCTTTGCAATGAAATTATTATTTTCATCTCTTATAGAAAGACTATAATCTTTCATGTGAATATCATAGCCTTTCTCTAAGAGTTTTCCCAAATTCAAAATGTTGTTTTTCATATTCGGAACATAGTAGACATTGGATATAAACTAGTGACTTCAATCTTTCAAACAAATGAGGATGTTGCCTTTTCTTTTCATTGAGATTTTGGAATCATCTCCAAAAAAGACATTATCACTTACTGATTCATCAAGATGTATGACCATGCACTTTTTTCACACATTTGATTGCTTGCACCTATGTCGAGGTACCATGTGTTATCTTGACCTCTATGGTTGTTGCTATGCACTAGTAGCAAAGTGCCATTTTCTTTTCTCTTCTCTTCGACATAATTGGTCTTCTCTTCAACTCTGTTTGTTGGGTGCTCTACATTCTAAAGCATAGTGCTCAAATCTGTTACAATTGAGCACTTAATGTGAAATTTATCAAACCTTGAGTTTGATCAACCTCTACCACGACCTCTTGTAGAGCTTTTTCCTCTTTCAAAGTTGTTGTTGCTGGAATTATTGTTGGAAGTCCAACATCATCCATGACCATAGCTTGCATCTCATCCTTGTCCTTGTCCTTGTCCTCTACCATGGCTATATTGACTTCTATCGCTACCTCGACTATCTTTTTTCTCTATGAGTTATGTGTTGAGAAGTTGTTCCACGATTCCTTGCATTTTTTTTCTTTTCTTCATAGGCTTGTAAAAAACCAAATAATTGTTCAACTGTCACAACCTTTAAATTTTTGGTTTCTTCAATGATAGAAAAAATGTTTTCAAACTTTGGATCCAAAGATCTAAGATTCTTCTCCAAAATCTTTAAATCATCTATCTTCTCCCCATTTTTGTTTAGTTTATTAGAAATTGCTAGGATTCTAGAAAAGTAAATAGATACTATCTCAGCTTCTTTCATATTCATGACTTCAAATCCTCCTCTTAAAATTTAGAGACAAACCTTCTTAACTTGCTCCACTCTATTGTAAGAGGTTTGTAGCTTCTCTCATGCTTCCTTGGCATAGGTTGTGTTTGAGATCTTCTCAAAGCCATCATCATTTAGTGCTTGATAGATGAGGTAGAGAGTTTTCGTGTCTCTCTTTCTTAAATCTTTCAAACTATTCTTTTATGTTGAGGATAGTGTTGACTCACCCTTTGTCTCTTCGTAGCCTTTGTCTACTACCTCTCGAATGTCATATGCTTGAAGCAGTGATTTCATCTTGATACTCTAATTGTCAAAGTTGTTGTCCTTGAGTAGTGAAACTCGAAAAGACACCATACTGTTGGTAGCCATAGCTCTTAATAGAGTTAGAATTTGAGAATTTTGATTGCACGGATGGATCTAGAAAGCTAAAAAATGTTAAGAGGGACTCAAGTCAAAAAGTCAATTTTTGGTCAATGCCTGGTCAACAGTCAATAGTCAACTGTTAATTCTCGTTAACGGTCAACGCTGGCTAAAACTTCCAATGGCTTGTTTGGGCATGTTTGGACTCCGATTTAGTTGATTTTTATGGCTGTGTGCTTGTCTCGTCATGCTTTTCAATTTGATATGCTATGATGATATATTTAGAATAAATTTCATATTCTCTCAATTTGAAGAATTCTTTTTAATGTGAAAAATCTGTCAAAGTTGCATCGACAAAGCATACTTAGAATTTCAGAAGATATCACAACCTTGGATCTGGTACCACTTTGTTGGAAATTTGTTCAGTCTCAAACACTAAACTCTTTATTTCAAGATTGAACACTATTCCAATTACAATTCCTCACACGCTTAAAAATTCTCTTAAGAACCTTTGGTTCTTCTCTTTCTCACTTTTAGAAGTTCTTACTTCTTCTTGATGCAAAATGAAAGAAATCACCCATATTTATACTAGTGGCATCTCTTTAACTAATTGTTAGGATTGTGCCAATACACTTTTAATCTAAAGGCTAGAGTTCACTCTCTAGAATTCTCCTCCAAAATATCTCCTATCTAGAATTCTCTACAATTTTTTCAAATATAAAAATAGCTAGATATTTCAAAAGAATACTCTAGATATTCTTTCTAAAAGATGAGCTTATTAGTTAATTAGATTTAAGCCCAATAACTAAACTTCAAGCCCACACATTTATTATTGGCCCAAATCAAGTTTACCTTTTGACATAAGGTACCCAAAAAGATGGCGATATAGGTAGATAGATCGACAGTGGTGGGTGGGGTTGAAGAATTTTTTTATCCCCATTTTCGCTCCCTAAAACCATCCCCAATATAGAAAGGCAGGACGGAGTTGGTGAATCCTCATTGAGGGAGTCTTCCTCACATCCACCCCAATTCTTGTATTGTTAGACAAAAATTTCAATAGTTATAATAAACAAAAGATAAGTAGCAATTCATATTAGATTTAATTCAATTTCAATGTTGTAACAAAAAATAAATCAAATTTCAACAAAATATAGATGTTGAGAGCAAATCAATTAATAATGATATATATATTTGACAAATTAATAAAAAAAAGTATGCATAATTTTCTAATTTGTATATCGGGATGAAGTCGGAGTGGCACCGCTCCCAACTCGGGGATGGAGGATAATATCTTGACTTTAGCATTTAATTATTATGATTAAATATTATATGATTAAAAAAAGGCTTATATGTCGTATTTTAAGGGAAGTTAAAGTCGTCTCCACGGACTTGTCCTTTATATAATATTTCAAATGAAAGGAATAATAATTGGATACATGGCCAAACAAAAGACTTGGTGTTCCACATATGGTGGGTCTATGAATTATTATAATCCAAAATCCTAAAAGAAAACATATTTTATTTTTATATAGCTAGCGAAACCATCCTCGAATTTTTCAGATTTTACTTCGAGAAAATTTCACTATAATTTTTTTTTTCTGTAATTACGAACAAAATAGAATCGTTTATATTGGAGAGAGGTGTGCACTAGGAATCGTGGAAAAAGGTAGGAACCGCAAGAGTCGTTGTTGGAGGTGTGCGTGTATATATATATATTGAAGATGTTGTAGGAAGTATTTATAAACTAAAAAATAATTAATTTTCGTCTACTGTTCCTTTTTTTTTTTTGGGGATTTTCGTTTCAGAGACAAATTGAACTAATAAATAGTGGGCAATAAAATAAGGATATTCGACAGTTTGACTTCAGAGGGCTCAACCCTAGATTGTAAAAATTTCTCTGCAAGAGAGAACATTCTTTCTTGTTCTACTTCAACTTTATTTTTGTCCTCAATATTAATGTTAACTATTACTTAATATTTTTGTCACCATTATTATTGTTATTATTTGTGACGAATAAAATAAAATTGGATAATATAATCCCTTAAAAAATTTGATAATATAATGACCAAAGAAACAAACATATAAACATTCTTTATAAGTAAAAAATAATATTTAGGAAGAAATTACGAAAATTTGGTACACATAAATATAGTTAATGTATTGTATATGACTGTGACATGTGCCCTCTCTATACAATTGCCAAGGTTTTGAAAGTTGTTTGGAAAGCGTGGCCTTCCTCAACCTCTAGGGCTAGAGTCTAGCACCGCCAGCCTCGGTCCGTGTGAGGAATGTGGCACACGAGGAGGAGTGGCGTATGGAGATAAACCCGACTAAAGGCTTGACCTGAAGCTGCTCAAGCGGTGGATCGGGAAAAGGATGGCAGCGACGTCGGATGTTTGGGTATGACGTTGTTCACGGGGTGGGAGATGGTTCGATGGTGGTGGTAGCGTGTGCCTTTCTCTGAGATTGAATCCTCCCAAGCTGCTTGGCCATGCAAAATGATTTCTTTTCAAGTACATTGCCAAACCTATGATTGTGAAACCGGAGTTTCTGTTGAACTCCCTTGAACATCTGATGCTAACAAACCACACAGAAAGAGATAACAAATAGCCGGTGACCGCCAATGTAACTTAGCAACGGTGTAAGAAATATGTGCCAAAATATTCCTCTTTCCCACAACATTTCTTTACAGCTTTGTAGACTTCAATCAAGAGATTCGGGAATCGACTTTCAAAGTAGCAATAGAAACTTTTATGCTGTGATCCCAGGAATTTCTGAAATATTCACCCACCAATATCAGTTCTGAGAGATCAATCAAGAAAATTAATTGTGTATGTAAATGAACAATGTTCATAGGGAATATTTTGCTACTTACCTTAATATTTGGTGGATGTTTATCAAAGTGAATGTACATGTTTCGAATGAACCGCAATAATTCTGAAAGGCTGTCGTATTTATAAGTACTATCTGGATTAAGCTTTCTCAATTCTATAGTTGCATAATTGATAATATCTCCATCAATTCTTTTGTCCCATGTCTTAACATTCTGACCGTTCCATTTTCCAACAAACACATTCCTTCCAATTTTTTTCAGCTCGTTGGAAAGATTTTTGTCCTGATGATCGCGTGATTTGTGAGAAGCTTTCCATAAAAATTCAAGTTTCTTCACTGGATCCCAGAAATGCGGATGGCCCAGTACCTCATTTTCTCTTAGACTGGCAACGACAAAAGAGAAAGTGAAATTCGTTTAGCTCTTTAAAATAGATTACATATGTGAGTAGTTAAGCTGTATGCATGGTAAAGTTTGGCCTTAAATTATTCAAACTGCACCTGGACCACCTTGAAAGAGTAGTGTTAAAGTACGGTGAACCGAATTCTATTTAGTCCGGCTTAAAAAGCTCACGAGATGACATATTTGGTGAACTAAACTGAAACAGCCTGATCAAAGGTGGTTTGGTATCCAAACCACAGTATGGAAAAAATAATCAATGATTTTTTTTACAAAAATTATAACTATTTTTATAGTAAAAAATTAAGAATAAATAAAAAAATATAAAGTTTAACAATACCCATTTGATGCTTCCAATATGAGACTCTTGCAGTTTTTTTTTTCTTTTGACATTTTAACATATGTAAAACCATAATAAATATGTTTGGAACTCAAAAATACCTGTCTGCAGGATTCTTTGTTGATAAACAGCCGTAAAGATGATCAGCTTCAGGATAATTTTCCAATGGATTCTTTGTTACTGTTTCCCAATCATCAAATGGAGAAGTACCAGTGATGCAATAAAAGAAAAGTTTACCAAAATCACGCATATCATCTACCCATGTTTGGTTCTCGCCACCATTCCGGTCTTGCCTATCCGAAGTGCCACGACCTGCAGTAATTAATTCCACAAAACATGAGACTGAAGGAGAGTGTTATATATATAAATCTTGAATATTATTTATGTTAAAGAAAAATTTACGCACTCGTGAGCTGGATGATCACATGATATTTCTAGACACATATATATATATGCAAAAATGTGCAGGCCTTAATTTAAGAAAAATACTTTCAATTGCATGAGTTATACCTCGTTACTCACAAACTGTGGGCCAATCTAGTACGTAGTGTATTTTTCTAGGCTAAATCTAACTGTATTGTTAATAATGGAGTTATAACTCTAGGATTAAATAAGATTGCTCTAATTTCAAGGGCAAAATGAGTAATTACCTGAAGCAATACTGAAGAGGCCAAGGTAAGGAGATGATCCATTATGATTCTTAGGAGCTAGCTGCTTTGTTATGTCAATATCACACAGCTTTACGCACCAGCCGGATGATCCCTTCCTAAATATTACAATGTTCTCGGGCCTTAAATTTCCGTGCCTTATGCCTGATTTATGTAACTGAAGAAGCGCGTAAAGAACTTTCCTGTGGAATAATTAATACAAGTATAAGGTCAGGTAAATCGACCATTATCAGAATTTCCAAGATTGTATGAACCTTTAGCCAACCTCAGTAATGTATATGATAATTCAGGAATTGGACCCCCATTTTCCGGAATGAGTTTAAAATCTCCGACAGTGCTCTTCACTGATTCCAATCCTTCATTTGGCACAGCCACATATGTAGAGCCGAGACCGTATTCATCATATGAATTGGAATTAGTTGCTAAGTCTATTTTGAGCAATTGATCCAAATTGAATGTTTTTGTACCCAAGCACGGCTCCATAGCAAGGTAATAACACTCTTGATCACATTCCATGCCGTAATATCTTACTATATTTGGAAGGGAATGAGATTTCTCAGCTAGAAGCTGTATCTTATCACTGTCGACATTGTAATATGGTTTGGGAAGGCGTTTCACCGCAACTGGTACTTTGTAATTTCCCTCATAAATAACATCGGCCTCGTTTTCTCGCTCCCTAACTTTTTTATCCGGTAGAAACTCTAGTCTTTCGCCTATCCTTTGTCGTCGTGGGTGTTCGCATTCATCACGTTCAGATGGAATTTCTAAAGTGGTGGAAATATTGGTTTGCTCCTCCTCTTCCTGATTGATTTAACATAAATCTTTTATGAACGTACTAGCAGGGAAAAAGAAAAAGAAATGGGGAATTTAAGATAAAATCTAGTAGTGTCATTATAGTAAGTTGAAAATGAACCTGATGATCATTAATATTGAGAACACATTCCAGCTTTTCTAAAAGTTCTGTCCGCATCTCATCTACCACTCGTATGAGTTTTCCATTCTGCAAAAATCAATATCAAAGATTAATTAGCACAGGAATTAGATCATCCTCAAACATACACAAAAATCTACCAGTTAGTCATCAACAAGAGAAAAGAAGATAAGTTTATATTTAAAATCGAATTACCAGATAATTAGTGAGAACATGTTTCAAGTCTCCTGAAAATTTTGTTTGTATCTCATCCCTCTGTGGTATGTCTTTTTCCTTCTGCAATCAATAATCAATATATCAAGTATATTAATTAATGCACATTTTCAAGTATAAATTTTAAAAATTCCCCCAACTCTATAACATCCTTAATATTTTGTAATATATTTTGCACATGTATTTATAAGATCCTTTCTCTCTAATCTTTCAAAATGTTACCAAATTTTTCTACCTGTTTATGTAATAACGGAAAATGTGATG
Source organism: Artocarpus heterophyllus (assembly GCA_025403435.1). NCBI lineage: Eukaryota > Viridiplantae > Streptophyta > Magnoliopsida > Rosales > Moraceae > Artocarpus > Artocarpus heterophyllus. The sequence goes on along the minus strand of CM046332.1, from coordinate 27,842,092 downwards.
TTGTACATGCTGAGGATGTTATTTATTCATTTTTCTTATTTTTCTTATTCTATTTTTTAAAAGAATATGCGATAAAACCCACGTTCCAATTCCAAACAGCATTTCACCATATGCCGTTTTAATTAAAAATACTAATCCCTCCCTTGATCACCAATTAATTATCCTCTGGGAATCATGAGTTCACCATTGTATAACAAGAGTCACCTTTTCCTTTTCAAGTTTTGTGACGCTGAAAATTCGATAGAGAAGAAACTCGCCTATAAACAGTAATTAGCAATTAATTTTTAGACTTTTAGTTTATAATAAATAATTAATTAATAGATAAAAAACTTATACAAGTTGTAATTAGTCGTAATTAATGTACCATATCAATGGAACCTCCACATACGTCTTGTTTCTCTCCAAACTGAGAAGGGAAAAAAAAAAAAAAAACAGTGAAGCACACAAACAAAGAAATAAAAATCCTCTCTTCCAGTTTTTTACAATGAAATCCTCACTATATCCATGACATATAAAAGGAAAAAAAATGTTTTCCTCAAGAATTTATCATTACTAATTTTACAGGCCCAAAATTCTTCTTCTCTTTAACGTATAGTTTATCGATTTAATTGCATTTAAAATTATTAATAAAAGGGGAAAAGAGAAAACATAAGACTAAGTATTGAAAATATTAAAGAACCTGCATATTATTACTGAGTATTTGATCTAGGTCTCTAACTTCTGCCCAGATCTCGTCCTGTGCTCCGATTTTTTCCTTCTGTAATATTCAAATATCAGCCATAAGCAAAGGAAAAAAGAAAAGAAAGAAAGATAACAAATTATCAACAAACTCAAAGCAAACTGTAATAAACAGATCAAATTAAATAATAATAATAATAATAATAATAATAAGTAACAGGTTATATCTATTCAGATCGAACCTGTTGCTCGGCGACTGCTTCAACCGCAGCCGCCATTTTACGCCATGTCTAGAGAGAGGAGAGAAGAAAAGGGATAATTATGTTATCATCAGAGGCCCTTTGAATACATAAATAAACAAGACAATATGGAAACACATATTATATGATTATCAAAGAATAAAACAGCCTGTATGTACAATATAATATAGCAAAGAATAGTTTACAGCAAAATTAGAACATGCGTTAGATATTGGAATCGAGAGGAACCTGATCAGTAACATGATTTGATGCTCCAAGTAACAGATTCATTGGAGGATTAGTTGTCACCCTTTCCTAAGAAATTCTAAGTACTTTTTGATAAATTGTATAGACTGATCACACACACACGCACATATATATATATATATATATATATATGTGTGTGTGTGTGTGTGTGTAGGTACACTGAAAGCTTCTGTTAATTTCCACCAAATGAGGTAGGGAAAATGGTGGATGTACGCGGTCATTTCCGCTGACTTTTGAAAATTCACGCATTTTTTTTTTTTTAGGTGTCTCTATCGAGTCAGGAAGAGGAGATAAATGAAAACTTGCGATATTTATGAAAGGATTAATATATTCAATGTGACGCAGCCAATAATATTAGTCTAGAGGAGGCATGATGTAGATAAAAACTTTAGACAAATACATTGTTGAAATATAAACTTGTTTTAGGCCAAAAACTTGATAAAGTTCAAATTTAAATCCAAGCCCAAACTTTAGAAAGATTTTCTAGATTATTCTTACAAAAATATTTAGATATTTTTAGAGTAAATAAATTGTAGAATATTCTAGATAGGAGATACTTTGGATGAGAATTTTAAATACTTTCTGATAAATTATATAAAGAGATCACACATACATATATATATATGTGTGTGTGTGTATATATATATATATATATCTCTGTGTGTGTGTGTGTGTGTTTTTGTGTGTAGGTATGGTACTAAATGAGGTAGGGAAAATGGTGGACGTACGCGGTCATTTCTGCTGGCTTTTGAAAATTCGCGCATTTTTTTTACGTGTCTCTACCGAGTGAGGAAGAGAAATAAATGAAAACTTGTTTATGTCGCAGGTCATATTTATGAAAGGATTAATATATTCACAATGACGCAACCAATAATATTATTCTAGAGGAGGCATGATGCAGATAAAATTTTTAGACGAACATATAACGCAAAAAATGTTAAGAAAAATGTATATTCCATTTAAGGGTGATATAACTATACTATGAATAGAACCAAGAAACCTAAGATTCCAGTATATTGATTGGACTTTTGGTGAAAAATTAGATTCTCTATAATATGAGTAGCAATTAATAACTCTTTGGCCCGTTTACAAAATCTTACACCCCGAGGTTAGTATAAGAGTTTTAAGCAGTAGTTTTGAACCTATGTGTTCATAAAAACGCATGTTTCGCAAGCAGGACAAAGAAATGGTTGAAAATGATGAGGATCATTTAAGATAGACTAACAGCCCATTTATTTCGTGGTTTGAATCATAGTTTGAATTATTTTGTCACAGTATTTTTTCTCGTAAAAATTTAAATCTTCATTCAAATACTCAAACTAATCGGGCTCTAAGTTGTCAGTTTTAAAAACTTGATGCTCATCTTAAATTCTAACCGTCTTGAACCATTCTCTATTTTACAACATTTTTTTGTTTTCGTTGTCTTTTTATAAACAGTAGTTTTTTAAATATCAATACCTTAATATGATATTTTATTCTTGTTTCATATACTTACATTCTAAATGTCAGTTAAAATCATAGTTTATACTACACAAGTTGAAAATCACCCGTTCAAAACTTATTTTAAAACCACACTAATTCCATAATGCGCTAATGTTTTCACGTACATAGCTGTATTCTTTTTTACATGCTCAAATTAAGCCCAAAACTGCAGATTGAGAAAGGAAATGACATAAGCCCTCCGAAAGAGGACAAAAACAGGCGGACTTCAGTGGCAGCGTGACAGGGGTGCACTATTTTATTTTTTTTTAAAGAATAAATTATATGAAAAATTGTATTATAACATTTTTCAAAAACTACATGTATTGAGAACTTTTCACTAGGAAAGATGCCCTATTGATAGGTTTGTCATGATACATTAGATTTTTTTTATATATATATAAAATGATCTATTTTGTATACTTTTTTTAATTATTTTGATACGATTTTAGTCAGATCTAACGTTCAAAAACATACACTGCCAATAAGAATACCTTATCATAGAAGTTATCTTTTTTTAATTTTATACTTGAATTTTGATGATATGAAAAATCACTTATATTTTAGATTCTATCACGTTTATACTTTCATGTTTCAAAATTATACGTCATTCTTATCTTTTCTCTGTTTATGGTCAATTTAACAGCAAAACAGATTTAAGCAACCTTAATAAAATGAAAGAAAAACAAAAAAAAAACACAAAATTTAGAAAGTATGAAGGATATTTAGACCTTTTCACTGTCAAAGTCAACCTTCACTAAAGAAAGTTAAGGATTTAAAATAAAATTTGAAATGTGATTGTATAAATGTGATCCTAATATATGGTATCGTAAAACATATCACAATAATTTATGAGTAAAATGAGTAAAGTTGATTACTAAAAGAAGTATGGGAATAAGCTTTAAAAGGATAAAGGTCAATAGGGCATATTTAAGAATATAAAATTTCAGTTGGGACATAATAAAAAGGTTAAAAAATTTAAGGGATTAAATTTTAGTTTTTAAAACTGAGTGGTGGCTTGGCATTACTTACCTCTACTATTGGACAAAGCTACATCATTGTTGTCAAAGTGGGGGCTGATGATCAAGGTATAATATAGTTTTCTATTTAGTTGAGACTATTTTTCTCATACCGTGTTTGGCGTGTTGAATTGTATTTTATCGTGATTATACAATTTATAGGCTATGTTTGATAGCTTGTATTATATTGTATTTGTATTAGATGTATTGTACCTTGTTATATTCTCATAATATAATATAATATAATATAATATAATATATGATGCATGACATTGTATAAGGGGTAAATGTAATTTTTTTAAATTTAAGGTGTCAAAATATAATTTTTCAAAAATTGTAGGGTCAGAATATAATTTTGTAAAAATAAAGGGTCAAATTATAAATTTGTTAAAAATTATGAGGACAAAATACATTTTAAAAAATATAGTCACAAAATGTAATTTTTTTAAAACTAATATACCAAAATATAATTTTCTAGAAATATGAATTTGCTGTCAAATTTTAAAAAATTATATATTCCGACCTAATTATATATTCCGACCTAATCTTGTGTCGGCTTAACCTTGACCCATGTGAGATGTGACTTAACATAAACTATGAACCTATTGTAAAATAATATAATAAAATAATAAACTAAAATAGGTTGTTGATACGATATAAATTAATCGTATTAATATGAATCTTTATCTCTCATTTTTCCTTTTTTTTTTCAAGTATGAATCTTTATTTGTCTTTGCTTCTATGTTTTTATCTCTTTTTTTTTTTTTCTTTTTCCTCAACTTTTTTTCATTTTTGTTTTTTTTTATACATTCTTTTTTCCTTTCTTTCAAATGGAACTAAAGTACTGGTCAGAGTAGGGAGGGGTAAAGTGTTACTGTTACGTACAAAAAAGTGAAGAGTAAAAACTTAATGGTCTTAATGAACGTGCCAGTCTTAAATTGCAACTTGTGTTTGCGTACACTCTATAGAAAAATAAAATAAAAAAGCCTTGTGTTGTGAGCCTGTTTAGAAATATAATTAAAATTTAAGTTATAAACAAAATATTATGAGTGTGTTTAATACGAGTATTTAAGTAGAGTATTTGAATGAAAATTTAAATTTTTATGAGAGAAAATACTGTAGCAAAATGATTCAAACCGTGATTTAAAAACCCAAACAAACACACTCTATGATATTTGAGAATTTTATATCGCAATTATTTTTATTTTATATTGTAAGAGTTAAAATTAAGTTGTCAAACACACATTAAAAATACATTTAGCTTTTTTGGTATTGTTTTTAAAATAGATAAAAATGTTTTTATTTTAAAAAATAAGAATTTTTTGAGAATTATGTTGAGAGTGTTTTTAAAATTTTTGCCACCAAAAACTTACGAAAACATTTTCAAAAATTTTAAAAATAATAATAAATGGGGCCATTGTGTACTCATGCAAGGATTTATATGTTCGTGTATATTTGCAAAAGAAATTTAGTATATTTTTAGAATTTATATGGATTTAATTTCTGGAAGGTTCCACTTGAAACCCAAAGTTATTGTATGTACGTGATCACGTCACGGTCTTCTTAGAAAAGGAAAAATTAGTGTCCTTTTGTTTGAGATGATTGTTTTACTGATCAAAGAAATGCCTGACTTCGTCATTGTCGACGGCTTGACAAGTTCACGAAAGACTCCTCAAAATAAATAAAGCCCAAACAAAATGAGCTCAAGATGGTTTCTAATTCTAATCTTGAATAGTGTTCAAAGGATTTTCATTGTGTCCATCTCAATGTAAAGCTCAAAAAAACCCCAAAAAAAAAAAAGGTACAACAATTTCTAAGTGAGACCCATATTTGTTTATTTGAAAAACTAGCCATTCCTCTTTTCTTCTTTTTTTTTTTTTTGACAGATCCTTCTTCTTTCTTTAATACTCATCCTATCAGACCTACTATTTTGCTGTCAATTTAGGAAAACATGATTAGGAAAAAAATTAACTTAAAATAAAACACAAAATAAAGCGAAGTTGTAACATTTTACAAATATATATTTCCAAATACAAGTTACAAAAAAAATTCTCTCTTTTGTTTAATTTTTTGTTTTTTTTTTCTTTAACGACAATTTAGTTTGGATTTAATTACTAAAACTGTAAATTGGACATTTTATGTCTCAAAAAAAATTCAATTTCCATTATAATATTTTTTTTAAACCACAAAATACTTTTTAATATTTTCTAAGCAACATAATTCACCAGAATAATCAAACCAGTAAAATAAAACTAAAAAATAGTACGACTAAAATTAATCAGCAAATTATTATTTTTAAAATGGGAAAAAAAGAAAATAAGAAAAGAGAGTGATGCAATTCTTAAAGTTACAAAATTTGACTTTTTCAAAAACCCAGCTCTATAGACTTTGAATTTGTACCAAAATTTTAATAAGACATTATAAAATTTTTCTTAATATTTTTGTTATTTATTAAAAATTTAAAATTATTTTAACTTATTTAACTTCTTTTAAAAATGTGGTTTTAAACATTAAAAAAAAATCCATAGCATTTGCATCTTTTACGTTGCTAATTGAAAGCCACAACAGCCCTGCCAAACGGCCTGTAGTAAAAGTAGCCCACGGTAGAAGATTCCAGATTCTTAAAATAGCTAAAAGTGTAACAGAGAAGTCTGAAATTAGTGGGACATTCTAGAATAACAAATTTTATCAACAACTTGAAGTCGGTTACCTTAATGTTTACCGACTTCAAAGGCTACGTATAAATGGTTTGTATTTGTATTGAAAATGGTCGTTTTAGGGGGTCAATAGCAATACTTCCTATTGACTTTGAAAAGTCATGTAATTATGTGTGTCGCTGTCGCGTGTGACGAGAAGCAAATGCAGCTGTGTACATGTGTTGATATTTGTTCAAACTCAACGATCTAATAATTATTACAAGATTAAACATTTTTACCATTATTAACTTTTCACATGTTTAAAAAACCCATTTAAAAACTTTTGGTTCTACTCTTTCCCAATCTTAAGAGTTCTTACTTCTTTCACTATCTTTGTTTTTTTTCTTTGCCCCATGCTATGCCCAAAAACTCATGGGTATTTATACTTGAAGCGGACTAATACAACCTACACAAAATGGTCTTAATAAACTAATCCTCTTAAAACTATAACCACGGAATCTTACCTAACTGTTTTTTTAATCTACTTCTTCACACATTCTTTTGTGCTACTGTCAAGCTTAAAACATACTAGATTATGGGTTTCTTAATGAAATGGGTTGATTTGGTTAAAAGCTTGGATGGGCTCAAAATAGACTAATTGATTCAAAACAAGTTTAATTCTTAACACAAGGTAGTGCGGATTTAAATTCTTTATATGGTATTTAAAAGATTAGTTTAAACTATCAGTTTGGATTTAAAAACTGTAACATGTAAGAGTTTTATATTGTAACTTTTTACTATTGCATGTGAGAGCTTTACATTGTTTACAATTTAAACCAAACGGTTTAAATCATTGTTCCAAACACCCTATAATTTTTGGTGTCCTAAATACAATCTACTTAAGTAATGATTATATTATCTAACATTGTTTAATAGAAAACATGCAACAATCAGTCAAATATTATTTTAAATTTTTTAAATAATGTATTAGATTGTTACCGGTTTGACACCATTTGGGATATCATAATTTGACAAAGAATATATATATATATATATAAATGAATTTGAATGTTTTGTACAAATTTGGTGTCCCAAATAGTATCTAATCTGTCCCCTTCTGACACATAATTTTTAAAGTTTAAAATATATGCTTCTCATTAAATAATGTGTTATAATATGATTGGTTTAACACTATTTGAGACTCTAGAAATTAGACAATGAATTTGAGTTCTAAGAGAAATGAGGAGGAGGTGTGCATACTCGTGCAAGTACTTATTTATGTTGGGGCTTCTTGTATTCAAAAATTGTTTCTCAAAGTATTTGGCACTTTGGAAAAGCTTCTGGTTAAAGTTACAAGATGTAGCTTTCTCAAAAAAGTATTTTTATAATAGATTTTAAAACTTAAATCAAAGTTTTAGTAAGGCATTTTATATATAATATTTAAAAATGTTTATTGCATATTAGACAATTTTAAATCATTTAAACCTATTTAAGCTTTTTTAAAAATATATTGGTTTTAACCACTTGTTAAAAAGTCACAGCTTTTATTTTTCTTATTCTCTTGACCAAAAGTACAAGCAAAAGTTCTGCCATATAGACCCTTAGTAAGATTTAGCATATTTTAAAATTATAAATCTCTTGTAGGTATTAAAAATGTAACATAAAGGTAGATTTTATTTTTTAGCCTAATAATTTACCAATAAACCTATAGAAAAAGATGATTTTCACGAAATCTAATAGTTTAAAAGCAAAAAATATCAGTGGGACCCACCGAAGAAACTTTATTATATGGATTCAAGGCATTACACGTGTGCAATTACTTCATAGTCATCGTAGAAAGCAAGTAACTCGGAAGTCAATGGTCCCTTTCTTTTGAGATTATTGTTTTGGGGGGGCGCATATGCCGTTTGACCTATATTGCTTGCCCTTCTTTCATTCAACATACTCTCCTCTAGGACAGCTAACTTTCATCCCATTGGGCATAAGAAGCATCATCTTAACTAGCATGGGAAGTTTCAGCCAGTAACTATAATTTTTAAATATTAAATTTTTACAAGTATAATTTGCATGGAAATTTTATACCATTAGTGAAATAGAAAATATAACAATTTTTTTATACCTTAGTTTTTTAATCTTATCGAATTTATACCTTCAGAATATATTTAATATACAAACAAATATTTTACCTCAATCAATAATTAATTTTGATCTTTAAAATGATCAAATTATTCTTAAGTAAAAGAGAGAAAAAAAAACTTAAACGTTCAAAAATAAGAAAAAAAAGACAAAAACACACAAAAAAAAACCTATTTTTGAGGGATTGGTAAAAAACTTTAGTTTAAAGGTTTTTTTTAAGTTTTTAATTTTTCTTATTTTTCTATTTGAGAGAATTTTGGATAATTTTTGCACTTGAAATTGGAAGTTGACTGGGAAAATGTTTAAATTTGTGTGTTATATCTAATCTAAAGGTATAAATTAGATGAGATAAAAAATCAAACATTTAATATTTGAATTGTGATGCCCCGAGATGGGGGTCAGGGAGTTTTAGGCAAATAAGATAAATTAAACGAAGTAATTAAAGAAAAAGTAAATAAATATCATCGAAAATAAATAAATATCATCGGCGGTCACATCACCGTCACGTGAATGCCACGAAGGTGGGGCTGAGATCTTATTCTCATTCATCATCACATGGATGCTTACCACGAAGGTGAGCTGGTAAATAAAATACAATATCAAGGATAATAATACAAAAATACTGAAAATCATCATCTCTAAGATAAATTAAAATATACAATTAACAGAGACGAAAATGACATCAACACCGGGACAAGTCGTACAGTACACGCATCATACCACAGTTCTAAAGAAAATACCATTTTAATCCAAAGAGCTAGGTTTCGATCATAGGTCCATCCATCCTCTCCAAACCTAAAAGAGGGATTTTAAAAACAAGAAAACGTGAGCGGAAGGCTCAGTAGGATAATTAGTTAAAAACAAGTTATTTAAAATAACAGTTATAGATAAAAATATCATTGGTAAATTAATCTCAAAATCTTAATAAAAATCAATAAATACTTACTTGAATGACGCGTGATAAACATCACCGTACGGGTTTTGAAAATCCGAAAGGAATATCAAAATACAATTCTTCAAAATCAAAGACATTATTATTTTCATCAATCATTCAAAAGGTCAAGCATTTGGCCCAAATAGTTTAAAAAGGGCTACCAAAGAAAGGGATAAAAGTATATGTACATCCTACCTTATTTGAAAGTCAATACCGTAAGCTCCAAATAAAATCCAACGTATGTTCCATATATGTTCAAGAGCTTAAAAACTGCATTTAAAATCAGAAATTACTTTCAACAAATATCATTATGTTAACTTAATTATCAGTGTGCCTTTTGACTCAAAATATTCATAGCCTAAAATGATAATCCTTTTTGAAAATTTTGGAATCATTAAACATTGAAAACCGAAGTAAAAACACAATTTTCCAAGTCCACATTCCGCCTACCAAACATCTTGGTCCGGCCTGCTGAACTTTTCCAGGTTCGGCCTGCCAACCTGATGAATCCGGCCTACCAAACCTATGAATTTGGCCTGTCGAAGATCAAGTTCGGCCTGTCGAACTGACAAAATTTGGGGACCCAAGACTTCGAGTCTCGACCTCTCAAACCTCAAAATTCAAATTTGAAACCTGTTTTTCAATTCCTAGATCATGAAAATCATACAGAAAGCATAGGAAACCATGGTAGAACAAATTTAAAGCATTTTCCTCAACTTTAAACTCAATTTCACAATAGATTCAAAAATCAAAGAAAATATCAAAATTTAATTAAACTAATTTTTGTTCAAATAGAGCTTAGATTTATGATAAAATAAGACCTATAAGCTTAGATTAAACATTATCTAAGCTCCCCAAAGCTTGGATTGCAAAATACATCAAAGATTCAAAACGAAAATCAAAAGTTTTAGAGAAAAAGGACTAACCTTTAATCATCATTTTTGAAGAGAATTTTTGGCTTGAATCTCCGTCTCTTAGCTTCAAATCAGTGAGTTTAAAGCTTGGAAATAAAATTTTGTAGAGAAATGGGAGAAAGAGAGAGATGGGAATGAGAGAAAAAGAAAGGAAGAGTTGAGCATGAAAGAAGAAGGAAGGGAAAAGAAAAAGGAAAGGAAACATAAAAAGAAAAGGCCCAAGGACATTTTTGTAAATATGGGTTAAAAATGTCATTTGGTATTTTAACACTAAAAATCAAATTTTAAATATGACAAATGCAACAAAATCTTCAAATGACTAAAATTAACAATAAAATTTACACTGACACACTTAATAATTAAACTTAACATAACTAACATTACTTTACAATTCAAGGGTGTTGCATGAATAAAGTTAAAAAATATGGTATAAAAGATAAATAACCCTTAATAATAATTGTTATAGTGATTGTATATTTTATATTCAATATTATATAGTAATTATGAAAAGAATTTTATTTTTATTATTTGCAAAATAGTCTAATTTAGTATGCTATATTGCAATATAGAGATTATATATATGTTTAAATTTCATGTCTTTAGACCTAGATGAGCAGTTTTGAATCTTATTGTAAATAAGATGAAGAAAAATTGAATGATAATGAAAGGAAATGGATAAGGATTTTTTAAAAAAGACACAATTTTATCCCATGCATCTTGAGTTTATAAAAAATAATTGAGAAAATTACACATTATACCATATTTTTACATCAATATTTTTTAATGCCATAAAAAAGTAATGCCACAAAATAGTTAGTGCCACAATTTTTTTTCTGTCACTTCTTTCTTCTTGTTTTTCCTTGATTTGCTCCTTCTCTATCTCTCCCTGTTTCTCAATCTCTTTCTTTTATCCCACTAGCAACCCAACACCTATTCCCCGTCGCTACTGTTGTCGCTGCCCTCAGAGATCTGTCACTACTGCCGTCTCTGTCTCCATAGATCGTTGATGTCCCTGATCTCCGATCTCCTCCTTGGTCTTGGTTTTAGATTTGAACCTCCGACACTGATCTCCTCCTTTGTCTTTGTTTTTGATCATCTCCTCCAATGCGATTTATTCCTCCACCACCATGTGATCCATTCCTCCATTCTCGTCATTGGAGTCCTCGAACGATCGATCTCAAACATTGCTGCTCCTTCGTCGCAATTTTGATTCTAGCGAAGTCAGATTGGGCACTACCTTGCGATGTCGTCGCGATTTCTTTGCTTTGCTGGAGCTGTTTGGTGCTCTTCTCAGTATTCTATTCTTAGTTAATATTTTAAAAAATCCTTTCAGTTTGCTTTTTGCGTTTTGTGTTGTTGATGTTCTTGTTCGATCAAAATTCAATTATGGGCCAATATATTAAATAAATGTGAATTAAAGGCTATCAAATAAGGTTGCCCAATTAAAAGTGATCAATTTGGGTTTTGGGCTTTTAATGCATCATTAAGTATGGGCCTCCTATGTGTAGAGACCAAAATTATAATTACTAATTTTATGATGGGCTAAATTGATAATTAAGGATAATTGCTAGGGTTTAGCAATAATATAAAGGGGTTGTGGTCCCCAAGTCAATACGTACATTATTTTTCTGTTACCCATCTACAGAGAAATTACAGAGCATTCTGAGAAGGAGGATTTATGTACTAGACTTGGAAGATCCTCGACCAAAAGACTGAAGAATCACATTCTATCAATGGACTCAGGTTAGCTTCCGCATCTTATTAATATTCTTGATGATTTGACATGAACGATCCTGGGTGATGATGGTTTTCATCACAATTTTATTCTAACAAGTGGTATCTAGAGCCTCTTCATATTGAATCATTGAGAATCAATAATTTTTTTTTATGTCTGATTCTCATTAAAAATTCTCAAATTTAACAATCTATGGTTCTATAAACTTGTTGAGTTTGAGAACAATTGTTTGAATTTCTGGTTGAATACAATTCGGTTTTCATTATACGGCACGTTTGCCGAAAAGACAAGAAACATCATTTAATGTTGCTTTCATTTGGTTTTGGATTCATTACTGTTGCCGAGAAAAGATGAGAAAAGGGAAAAATAAATAAATAAATAAAATGTTTTAACGTTTTGCTTCATTACTTGTATATATGCATATATATATATGGATTCAGTTTTTTGGACCCGAGTTGTATAAGGAAAACCGGCGGCATCATTACCGTCGCCAGTGAGGCACTCCATGCGCGGCTGTGAGGCTGCGCCGGAAAGACAGAGGCCGCGGCAGAGCGATAAAGCGGCAGCCACATAAAAAAAAAAAGGGCTTTCGTCGACGGCTGGCCCCACGACTGCCGGCGTCAGCTGTGTCTGGGCGCGACCGTCAGGTCGCGCCGGAGTAGTGAAGCTGCGGCCGTCTGGCTACAGCACGAGGGCGACGGCCGTTAGGCCGCCCGTCATCTTCACCCAGGGGTCGAAAGACCCCTAGGGCTGCTTGAGGAAAGGTCTGGGCTTTGGCCCAGACCTGAGGCTTTTTTACACGGGCCCAATTGGGCCCGTGATCAGTTCTAACCCAGGGATTCAAATCCCTAGGTTACCAAAAAAAAAAAAAAAAGGATACACGGGCCAGGCCCATGACTGGACTTTTCTACACTGGTTGGGCCCGTGACTGGTCAGATCCCCAAGGGTTCAACCCCTGGGTGACCCAAAAAAAAAAAAAGGAAATAAAGGGAGCTGGTTTAGGATCCGGGTAGGGTTCTCCTGACCCGGTCCAGCCCCGACCCTGTTAATGTTGACCTTAACCAATTTTTTTTTTTAATTTTTGGTGCAATTTTAAATTCAAATATTGGTATTTTATATATATTTTGAGATGAATTAATAGAAGCAACATGTCACCAAAGTGGCATCTCTTGTGAAAATTAATTTGTTTTGAAATATAAAAGGTTGTGTTTATGTAACTTATGTGAATATTGATCGGCCCAAAGGAAGGCAATATTTGACAGAATTGCATGTACACCTATGATGATAAATACGTGATGATTATTCGGTTTTACATGTAAGCAATAAATCAGCCCAAAGGAAGATTTATTGTTTGACATGTTCTTATTGTCAGTGTTTGATTACTACACCAAGATATCACTTACAAGTTAATATTTATGTTCAAAGACTAAATATTAATGGAGTGCCCGATATCTTGAGATGAGGTTACCTTTATTTGGATTTATTATTGTTATTATGGATTCTTATGTGAGTTTGTTTTGGTTTTGTTTATTTTGTTCTCTGTTTCAGCTACTAGTTCTGCCTCTAATATTACTGCCAACATCTATTCAATTCCTATGCTGAATGGTAGCAACTTCAAATCATGGCAAGAGAACCTCCTAATAGTTCTCGAAGTCATGGATCTCGACCTTGCGTTAAGGGTTCCTTCTCCCGCACCTCTTACAGAAAAAAGTTCCTCTGATCAAAAGAAGGACATGGAAAGGTGGGAGAAGTCAAATCGCATGTGTATGATGATCATGAAGAAGGCCATTCCAGAAGCATTCAGGGGCACTATATCGGAAACGATAAAGACAGCCAAAGAGTTCCTTGAGGACATTGAGAAGAGATTTGCCAAAAATGAAAAGGCTGAAACAAGTACACTTTTGGCAAACCTCATCTCAATGAGATACAAAAGTAAAGGGAACATTAGGGAGTACATTATGGAGATGTCTCATCTTGCTTCAAAATTAAGAGCACTTAAGCTTGACCTTTCTGAGGACTTGCTAGTGCATTTGGTTCTTATATCTCTTCCTGCACATTTCAGTCAGTTTAAGGTGAGCTACAACTGCCAAAAGGAGACTTGGTCTCTTAATGAGCTCATCTCACATTGTGTGCAAGAAGAAGAAAGGTTGAAGCAAGAAAAGACAGAAAGTGCTCACTTGGCTAATACTTCCAAGGACAAAGGGAAGAAAAGGAAGAAGGATAAGGAAGCTGCAGTTACGGCACCTCAAAAGAAGCAACAAAAGAGACCGGTTGATCCGGAAGGTACGGGTTGCTTCTTCTGTGGAGCTGCAGGACATAAGAAGAAGCATTGCACCAATTATCACGCTTGGCGTGCTAGAAAAGGTATGCTTCTTCATTTGGATTGTTCTGAGGTTAATTTAACTTTGGTACCTGAACACACTTGGTGGATGGATTTTGGTGCAACCACTCACATCAGTGTGTCTATGCAGGGATGCCTGAGATGCCGAAAGCCAACTGATGGTGAAAGATACATCTACGTGGACAATGGCAAGAAAGTTGAAGTTGAAGCAATGGAAAAATTTAGATTATTGTTAAAGACTGAATTTTATTTAGATCTTGATGAAACATTTATTGTACCGTCTTTTAGACAGCATTTGATTTCTATTTCAGCTTTAGACAAATCTGGTTATTCTTGTTCATCTGGAAATGGAAAATTTAGTTTGTTTCATGATCCAAAATTAGTTGGTTCTGGTTCTTTATCAGGTTACGATACTCTTTATTTACTTGATACAATTGCTTCATTTAATGAATCCTTGCAATTAAGTACACGAGGTATAAAGAGAAAATTAACCAATGAGAATTCAGCTACGTTATGACATAAGAGATTGGGTCATATCTCCAGAAGGAGAATAGAGAGACTTGTGTCAGACGAAATTCTCGACCCCTTAGACTTTACAGATTTTGATATTTGTGTTAACTGTATTAAGGGGAAACAAACCAATAAAAGGAGATTTGAAGCCAACAGGACTTTGGACGTCTTAGAACTTATACATACAGATATTTGTGGGCCATTTCCTACGGCTTCTTGGAATGGTCAACAATATTTTATAACATTCATAGACGATTTTTCTAGATATGGCTACATATATCTCATTCATGAAAAGTCACAGTCGCTGGATGTGTTCAAAAATTATAAGGCTGAAGTTGAAAATCAACTCAGCAAAAGGATTAAAAGCGTCAGATCTGACCGTGGTGGTGAATACTATGGTAGATATGACGGTTCAGGTGAACAACGTCTAGGACCGTTTGCTAAGTTCCTAGAGGAAAGCGGTATCGTCCCACAGTACACTATGCCGGGTTCGCCCACTATGAATGGTGTTGCTGAAAGACGAAACAAAACACTTAAGGACATGTGATGAGTATGATTTCTCATTCTACCTTACCAGAATCACTCTGGGGAGAAGCACTTAAGACTGCAACGTATATCCTTAACAGGGTTCCAACTAAAGCAACTGCCAAAACCCCTTACGAACTTTGGACAGGCAAGAAGCCTAGTCTAAAGCATTTGCATGTTTAGGGATGTCCAGCTGAGGCAAGGCCTTATAGGCCTAATGAAAAGAAACTAGACTCAAGGACCATTAGTTGTTATTTTATTGGATACTCTGAAAGATCCAGGGGGTACAAGTTTTATGATCCCACGACCAAATCAATATTTGAGACGGGAAATGCCAAGTTCTTTGAGGATGTCGAGTTTACGGGGGGACCACAGCTGTTATTGACATTGATCGGGTTTCTACTCCTGACATCGTTCAAGAAGCAGACCCAAATCAAGACAATGTCGGAGAACCTCCCATTCTAGAAATTGTTCCAGAAGAACAAACTCAACCACCTCAAGAACCTATGCCATTAAGGAGATCCACTAGAGAAAGGAGAAGTGCGGTGCCAGATGATTACATTGTATTTCTCCAAGAACATGAGTATGACATTGGTATGGTGGAAGATGATCCAATCAACTTCCGTCAAGCCGTGGAAAGTTCTAGATCTCAAGAGTGGATTGATGCTATGAATGAAGAGATAAAGTCTATGAAAGACAATGACGTTTGGGATCTTGTCTCATTGCCTGAAGGTGCGAAACCCATTGGTTGCAAATGGATATTTAAGACCAAAAGGGATTCGAAAGGCAATGTGGAGAGGTATAAGGCTCGTCTTGTCGCAAAAGGCTTTACACAGAAAGAAGGCATTGATTATAAAGAGACTTTCTCTCCGGTTTCTTCGAAAGATTCTTTTAGGATTATAATGGCATTAGTGGCACATTTTGATCTTGAGCTTTATTAGATGGATGTTAAGACTGCGTTCCTCAATGGTGACATTGATGAAACAATCTATATGGTGCAACCGGAAAACTTTGTGTCGGGAGATGCAAAAAAGATGGTTTGTAAATTAAAGAAATCTATCTATGGGCTCAAGCAAGCTTCTCATCAATGGTATTACAAATTTCATCAGGTTATCATCTCGTTCGGTTTTGAGATGAATTTGGTTGATGATTGTATATACCATAAGTTCAGTGGGAGTAAGTATATTTTCCTGGTTTTATATGCCGATGACATTTTGCTTGCCAGCAATGATATAGGCTTGTTGCACGAAACCAAGAGATTTCTATCAAAGAAATTTGAGATGAAGGATCTTGGTGACGCCTCTTTTGTGTTAGGTATACAGATACACCGGGATCGCTCTCGGGGTATTTTAGATTATCGCAAAAGGGCTATATCGAAAAGATTCTTAAGAGATATGGCATGCAGGACTGTAAACTAGGTGATACCCCAGTGGCTAAGGGAGACAAGTTTAGTCTCAATCAATGCCCTAAGAATGATTTTGAGGTTAAGGAAATGCAGAAGATTCCTTATGCGTCAGTAGTAGGGAGTCTAATGTATGCTCAGGTTTGTACGCGTCCGGATATTGCATACGTTACAGGGATGTTGGGCAGGTACTTAAGCAATCCTGGAAAGGATCACTGGGTAGCAGCCAAACGAGTCTTGAGGTATTTTCAGAGAACAAAGGATTACATGCTCACGTATCGGAGGTCAGAACAGCTTGAGATCATTGGGTATACTGACTCTGATTTTGCTGGATGCCAAGATAGTATGAAATCTACATCGGGCTATGTCTACCTTCTGGCTGGAGGTGCTGTCTCTTGGAAGAGTGCTAAACAGTCTCTTATAGCATCTTCTACAATGGCGGCAGAGTTCATAGCGTGTTATGAGGCATCCAATCATGGAATATGGCTGCAAAATTTTATCACGGGGCTGCGTATAGTGGACAGTATTCAAAGACCACTCAAGATATTTTGTGACAATAAGTCAGCAGTTTTGTATTCCAACAACAACAGGAGCTCGACGAAGTCAAAGCATATAGAGATCAAGTTCCTGGTTGTGAAAGAAAGAGTTCAGAGTGGACAGTTGTCTATAGAGCACATCGGCACAAACTCCATGATTGCGGATCTGCTTACTAAAGGATTGCCACCCAAAATGTTTCATGAGCACACTGCTCGTATGGGTGTCAATCATTTCAGGATATTTAGTTTTAGTGGGAGTTTGTAATTTTAAATGCTCTTATGATATAGACATTTTTCAGTTATTTCAGTTTATGGATATTTTAAGGTTATTTTCTGCAGAAATAAAGTTTTCAGTTTATTCACACTCTGATTTTGGTATGGTTTGATCTCACTAAGGTATTAAGGTGGACCAGTTGGAGATAGGCATGTTAAGGTCACATTGCATGAAATTTCCATGCTACGCATCCATGCTTGATCTTGTTATTAGTTGTATTGGTATATGTGATCATTGATGGGTCTAGTTACGACATATGTAACGAAGGTCGCTTTGGTCCTATATTGATATGGTTAATGGACAAGATTGTTGAGGTGCATAAGGTTTTGATAGCAAAATTCATGAGCTCATAAGGTATAATTCACATTTATAAAGTTTCATATATAGCCCAAGTGGGAGATTGTTGGATCAAAATCCAATTATGGGCCAATATATTAAATAAATGTGAATTAAAGGCTATCAAATAAGGTTGTCTAATTAAAAGTGATCAATTTGGGTTTTGGGCTTTTAATGTATCATTAAGTATGGGCTTCCTATGTGTAGAGACCAAAATTATAATTACTAATTTTATGATGGGCTAAATTGGTAATCAAGGATAATTGCTAGGGTTTAGCAATTATATAAAGGGGTTGTGGTCCCCAAGTCAATACGTACATTATTTTTCTGTTACCCATCTACAGAGAAATTACAGAGCATTCTGAGAAGGAGGATTTACGTACTAGACTTAGAAGATCCTTAACCAAAAGACTCAAGAATCACATTCTATCAATGGACTCAGGTTAGCTTCCGCATCTTATTAATATTCTTGATGAATTGACATGAACGATCCTGGGTGATGATGGTTTTCATCACAATTTTATTCTAACAAGTGGTATCTAGAGCCTCTTTATGTTGAATCATTGAGAATCAATAATTTTTTTTATGTGTGATTCTCATTAAAAATTCTCAAATTTAACAATCTATGGTTCTATAAAATTGTTGAATTTGAGAACAATTGTTTGAATTTCTGGTTGAATACAATTCGGTTTTCATTATACGGCACGTTTGTCGAAAAGACAAGAAACATCATTTAATGTTGCTTTCATTTGGTTTTGGATTCATTACTGCTGCCGAGAAAAGATGAGAAAAGGGAAAATAAATAAATAAAAAAAATGTTTTAACGTTTTGCTTCATTACTTGTATATATGCATATATATATTAGATTCAGTTTTTTGGACCCGAGTTGTATAAGGAAAGCCGGCAGCATCATTACCGTCGCCGGCAAAGCACTCCGTGCGCGGCTGTGAGGCTGCGCCGGAAAGACAGAGGCCGCGGCGGAGCGAGAAAGCGGCGGCCACAGAGGCCGCCGCATAAAAAAAAAAAAAAGGGGCTTTCGCCGGCGGCTGGCCCCACGACTGCTGGCGTCTGCCGTGTCTAGGCGCGACCGTTAGGTCGCCCCGGAGTAGTGAAGCTGCAGTCGTCTGGCCGCAGCACGGGGGTGGCGGCCGTTAGGCCACCCGTCATCTTCACCTAGGGGTCTTTCGACCCCTAGGGTTGCTTGAGGAAAGGTCTAGGCTTCGGCCCAGACCTGAGGCTTTTTTACACGGGCCCGATTGGGCCCGTGATCAGTTCCAACCCAGGGATTTAAACCCCTGGGTTACCAAAAAATAAAAAAAAAAAGGATACACGGGCCGAGCCCGTGACTGGACTTTTCTACACGGGCTGGGCCCGTGTCTGGTCAGAACCCCTGGATGACCCAAAAAAAAAAAAAAGGAAATAAAGGGGGTTGGTTTAGGTTCCGGGTAGGGTTCTCCCGACCCGGTCCAACCCCGACCCTGTTAATGTTGACCTTGACTAAATTTTTTTTTATTTTTTATTTTTTATTTTTTTAATTTTTGGTCATTTTTGGTGCAATTTAAATTCAAATATTGGTATTTTATATATATTTTGAGATGAATTAATAGAAGCAACATGTCACCAAAGTGGCCTCTCTTGTGGAAATTAATTTTTTTTGAAATATAAAAGGTTGTGCTTATGTAACTTATATGAATATTGATCGGCCCAAAGGAAGGCAATATTTGACAGAATTGCATATACACCTGTGATGATAAATACGTGATTTGTTATTAAAATGACTAAAATGAAAAAATTAATGAAAAGGCGTTTTAATTATTTTTTTTTCCTAAAACATGAAACCACGTCCAACGAAGCTAGTAATATTGTACTAACTTGAATTTATATATATTAATACTGGCTACAAAGAAAACCATTTAACATATATATATATATACACATATATATATATATACTAATTATACTTACTTGAATTTATGGACAAGGAGAAAACTTCACAATTTCAAGATAGAAAAAAATATTTGAAAATGGAAAATAAAAAGCAGTAAATTAAAATTATTATACCAAAGGGTCCAAGTATTTACCAAAATCTTATATTACTTTTCACTCATTATTTACAAAATTGCCATCTTCATATTTTTTACTTTAAAAAAAAGTCCTGAAAGCATATATGGCATACCTACTAGAAAGTATCGAATTGGGAAAATCTTTATTCAAATAGATGATTACCTAAATAAGAAGAAGGGAAAAAAAAGAGTTAATGCAAAATTGAGCACAAATTAAGAATTTTAGCATAAAAAGTGTATATATATATATATATTCATGCATTACAAAACTTGAGAAAAATGAGTAAGCAAAATATATCAATGTAAGACAAAGGCCAACAGCAAAACAAAAAAAAAAAAAAAATCATCCACAAGTTGAAAGAAGGATCATCTTTGTCTATAAATGTATATCATATCACATGACAAGATCATCGGCAAAAAAAAAAAGTGTGGGACCAAATAAAAAAAAGAAGTTAGAGCAAAATATATAGTTGTTTTCTTTTGACTGCTTGAAAAATTTTACATAAAAATCTTTCAATAGCGCCCCTAAATATCTCTTGGTTCTTTATTTTATGCAATGCAATATATTGCTCTCTTTCTTTTATTATTATATTTAACTATCGTTTTCTATCACTTATATAATATATGGTTGATGTATATCAGAGTAGGAAACTAGTTACGATAAAATTTTCAAAATACAAACATTTGACTATTATTTGAACTTTATCTTGCTGATAAATTTTTTAGTTAAACATTTAAAAATATTGTGATAAAAAGTTTCTCATTTATATAGGTCAAAACTAACGTCAAATAAGTCTAATTCCTAATTTGAAAAACAAATCTAACTCTTAAAAATAGATAAGCCTAGATTTGAATTTTTTTGAAAGGATTAAATTTGAAACTAGTATAATTTAAAAATTGACTAAAGATGATCTTAATAACAACCTAAAAATTATATGATGGTGAACTCCAAAAGAGATAAACGTGGGATTCTAAAATAAAAAAAATAAAAAAAAAACAAAAAGGAAACTAAGCTTTCCACATCAAAGGAAATAATTTAAAAAGAAAATTGAAAAATCGAAGTTTCCGCGCGTGAGGTTTTCAAAACCCACGTTCACATGTGTATAAATAAATGCGCTACAGTTTCTACATAATCTTCTAGTTATTATAGGATTCATTGAAAAAAGAAAACTAAATACCCCAAAGGAAACTACCAGCCACACGAGTGAAGAAATTGCACGGATTAGAAGGATTTTCGGCTCTCTTGCAGGTTTGTTTCGTTTCTACACTTGTTGCATATTGGTCTCCCTTATACTTGTAGGAAGTAAATTTTCACTCTTTTTATAGTGGTGCTTGATACTCTATTTCCAACCAAAAAAAAGAGCAACCAGACCTCCAAAGATTATCATTTTAAAATGGAAAGGACAAGCAACTACAACACTATGTTGGAGAGAATTAAATCATGTAGAATTTGAGTTGGAAATATATTGTTTTGACTTTTCTTGATTTTATTGTTTTTTTAGTTCTTTAAATCGTCTATGAAGTGTTTTTGCTAATCGTTTGCTAGATTCCCAAATATTCTGATCGTTTTTTATTTGTTTTAAAGTGGAGAAGGAAGATTTGATGCTTCTTTTTGAGTTCATATTCTATTTTGATTTTGTAGGTTCCTATTTGTTAAAAAAGACAACTTATTTCTCGGCTGAGACACGATATGTAAGTTTTATTTTTCTTTAATTTTATTTTTACGTTTATTATATTTTTATATTCAATTTGCAAATTTATTTGTTTGAAATTATAGAATCAAATGATTGAATTGAGACAACAACAAGAAGAGAACAATGAGGCTGTGGATGAAGCCGCAATATGTGCCCAGATTCTTGGAGGTGAAAGAAATGGATATATACCAAGTCTTGGACCCATCTCGTGTAAGAGGCAATCATCCCAATCTTCATCTCAAGTTGAAGCACAAATTCAACAATGTGTTGGTGATGTGGCTAACCAAATGCGAATGGATTTTCAAAGAGAGCGAGAAGAGATGACTACAACCTTACGACAACAATTACAGAATGAAGTTCTTGAGGATGTACGAAGAGAGATGATAGCTATCATGAATATAAATGAGCATCCTTTCTGAAATTTTCAATCATCACAGCACATGCCGCCGCCGCCACCACCACCGCCACCTACACCAGCCGTTTGATATTTAATATATTACTTCTAGGTTTATATATATATATATATTTATATATTAAAGATATGCTTATCTATTTGGTTTGTTGTTAATTTATTTCATTTGACACACTTATGTTTGGAGACGTACGTATATGCTCGATGGGATCTTTACTTTTGAACCTTGATCAGATTTTATGGCATTTATGTTATATCACTGTTTAGGTATTTGGTTTGATTAATGCTTGTGTTATTATACTATTTTGTTTATGTAGGTTATTATCTTTTTTCATTATATATTGATTTTAAATTTGTTTAATTAAAATTAAATAAATAATATAAAAATTATATTTGTATTTGGCAACTTTTAAATTAGTCATTCAAAATAGAAGTCCATTTGAATCCATGACCATATTACAGTCAGTGAAAAAAAAAAAAAAACTCTTCAATTTTTATAACATGACAACTAAAATTTAGTCACTCAAAATTTACAATCAAATCATTCAATGACTAATTGTTAGTCACTACAAAATTGAAAATGAAAAACTTCAATGACTAACTAATGGTCACTTAATTCGTTCTTCCAGTGACTAAAAAATTAGTCACTATATGTCTAATAACTTTTCAACGACAACTATTTATTAGTTGTCAATTAATTTTTATGTAGTCAGTAAAAAGTAACTTGGTCTCCTGTAACGTAAATTTTGGTGCGCTCTAAAATTTTCTTGTGACTAACTAAAAGCTCTTTTGTAACTAATTTTTGGTCACAAAAAGCATGAAAATTTAGCGACTACAAAATTTTAGTTGTAAAAGACTTTCTACGACCAACATTCAGTGACCAAGGGGCGACTAAAAATTTTTGGTCACAAAAAGTGTTCTACGACTAAATTTAAACTTTCAACAACTGAAAAATTAGTTGTTAAAGGTGAAATTTCTTGTAGTGTGCCTAATGCCGTTTCAAATTTATGCCATTCTTTTCGTCGCAGTACATTTAAAGAAGACCTAGTTTATAGACCGGTAATCAAGAAGTCATGATCACAATTCCAAGTAAAACCATGATTAATTGACGTACACTTCTCTGCTTGCTGAATAGTGCCCAAAAGCCAAGCTGATCTAATGTCGGATTATCCTTGTCACATAGCGTACTGCTGAACTTGTTGCACATTTGCAACTTTTCCTGAACTTTTAATTTTAAAATGTTGTACTTTAAACTTATTAATATATAGCAAATTACTCTTATTGATATTTTAGTTTTTTGATATAAATTAACATGTAGTTCGTACATAAATAATTGATTGATGACATGAGTAGTCATTTTTATATAAATTAATAATATTTTTAATTAAGTTTTTATCAAAATGAAAAATTTTGAATTAATTTTGTTTTGAATATAAATTTGAGTTAATATTTATTATAATTTTTTACTCTTAATTAATGAATTATGTGAAAATCACTTGCCAATTTCAATCAAAATATTAAAATTTCAATCAATGGAGGTAAGTTTAAGAAGCGACTTATCAAAATTAGAAGTTCATAAAACAAATTGTAAATGCATAATAAGTCTGGAGGTAACAGTCCTATATACCCTCCTATATGCCCTAACTATGATGATGACAGTCAGGATGGTGCCCATACTCCATACTTTTCTTTTTTTGGCTCTGAGCCATACTCCATTGCTTACCTACTTAAATATAAATTTTACCTAGAAAATTAACAGCAATGGTAGTAACATTGAAACACATAAAACCCAAGAAAACGGAGGAGCTTGTTTTCAATTCGTCAACTATAAACTCGGCTTCAAATGCCTTGATGAATAATATTCATGCGGTTTTCACAAACAAGTTCAACTGAACAAAATGAAAGGTTAATTTATCATAGAAAACATTTCCTCACAATAAACGAACATTTCCTGATTCTTTAGCCTTGTTGGCTAAAATCGAACAATAAACGTCAACAACTTGCAATAGTGGTAGCAAAATTGCTAACAAGAAGAATAACATATTTGAAGAGCTCAGGGTTGAGTTAGTCTCTGTAACACCCCTATGTGGGGGTTAACAGTTTTAAATAAATAAAAATAATTTTAAATTTTATATTATTTAAATCAATTAAACAATGCCCATGGGTCTTTAAACAACAAGAAAAATAAAAATAAACGTTTTAAATACAAACCACAGTTTTTAGTGTAGCACCAAATATATATAATTACAGTCATCATCACCATAGTACAATTCCCAAATAACTTAACACAGCCATAAAAAAAAAATAATACAACTCTTACATGTTGTAGATAAGTTGTAATTAAACAGGGTCTTCTAACACGAAAACAACAGAATTGTTTTCGCTTATTCCTCTTCAAATATGTTGCACTGAGTTCCACCTGAGATATGAAGATATGATAGGGATGAGCATCGACATGCCCAGTAGGGAAATCATGACTCACCTTATGGTTTATCCATTACCACATTAAAAACTGCATGGTTAGTAGGTTACATCATATTCCAGATTATGAGGTTTATTATGATCACATCTTATGGATACCGTAGTTAATCATTACCAAGTGTCATAATTACACATTTATACAAATATTACCAATCATCATTGTTCCTAGGTATCCATGTTAAATTGAGTATCACTCAACTCATCGAAACCCAAATGGGCGCACTTGATCACCCCATAAACATTCCAAGGGTGTTCCGGTGAGGGGACATCAAGCCCCGAGTCCTCACCAAATCAATTCCTGTACAGTGTGTTCTGGGACTTTCAACCCAAGGAAGCGTCATCACCTTCCCCCTATTTTACCTTTTTGGGTATTCATGCCCAAGGACGTAACCGCCGCCCTCTTCATGTCTCACCATTTCTCTATATTAAATCATTATTAATAGAGTCAGTTTTCCTAACCATGTTCTCAATTTATAACATGTGTCAATTCATTATGTTCCTCGCCGTACAATACAAGACGAGTCCATGTCATAGTTTCATATGTGATACTCATATAATATCAGTTCAACATAGATATATATATATATTGCGGCAAAACAATCAATTTTAATTCTATAAAAACCTCACAAAAATGAGTAATAGAATCCCTACCTTTCAAGCTTATCAACAATCTTTTAATCCTGGAATCAATTAACGTTAGCTCCACACATCCTTGACCCTAAGGCATGCATAAGGACAATTAAAACTAAAGCACAACGTATAATCACATTCATAAGTGAGTTATGTGTAAACCCGTCTACTAGTGCCATTAAAGTATTTTTATGCATTAAACATGGAGAAAATGCATACTAAAAACTAAGTTTAGATTAAAGAAAACCTACCTCAAAACTTCTTTGAAAAGCACCAAAGTTTGGGTTATCAATCAAGCTTGAATTAACTTTAAAACCGCCTCGATCATCGTTGGGAATTATAATTGTCTTGGCCACAAAGAGAGCTTTGTGCTCTATGTCTTTAGTTAGAAATTTGAAGTGAGAAGGGAGAGAATGAGAACTAGAGAAGAAGGTGGTGATAGTTAAATAAAAAGATATCAAAATGCTTAAGAGGAATGGGATGTTTACGGGGAAAAGTTGTAAGAAGAAACAAAAGAGTCTTAAAGGAAAATATCATCTTGTCTCCCATGAAGACTTTTAGCAAATAATGCCAACATAATTGAGGGGATAATTGGAGTGAATTATAGAAGAAGATAAGGAAATAATTAATTAGGTGGTTGAGAAAATATCTCCATGTCTTCTATGAATTGACGGAAAATAATTCAATGTCCCCTTCGGATACCTTTAGCAAAATGAGAAGAAGTTTATATAATTGAGCAATAATTTAGGGAGACAAGATTGGTAGAAGTAAGTGTTGGTAAGTTTTGAATGTTTCTTAGGAAGACTTGGTAAGAAAATACTAAAATGGTATTTTTTTTAAATGATCATAAACAACTTAGTAATTTTAAATAGTCACATTTTATTCATTAAATTTTACAAAATTATGCCCGTTAAAAATACGGGTGTTACAGTCTCTCTCATCCAAAAGAGGGGAAAAGAGAGAGAGAGATCAGCTTTGTGAAACTTCAACTCTCAAATACTATCAAAGAAATTGGACAAAGAAAAATGAAATATAAGATTACAGCATGCGTAACACTCACTTGCTAATGTCCTGAAGATGGTCATTAAAATCAACACGATTTTGCTAATGGCTTCTTTAAGGATAGCTTGTTTCATGCGGAAACAACAAATGAAGCAGTTGGCCTAGAGAATATAGAAAATTTCCCAAAAATATGTCCGACACTTGACATTCATGTGGAAAAATTGTAGTTTCAAAGGACATAGTATGGTGGTGAAATGGCATATATCATTCCCAAGCTAACACTCTAATCACAAATAATAAGTGTTCCTCAGTCCAAATTATAATAGTGAAACGACCAAACAAACAATTGGCGAAGGATAAGTGTCCTTTTTTTGCTAAATAGGTATAAGAATGTTACTATATAATTCATTTCATCTAGAATTAGAAGCGCAAAAATTCTTTATAAAAGTTTTTTTTTTAAATTTATTCTGTTGCTTTGCAAATTTTTGCACCAAAGCTAATAGACTAGAAACTATATATATTAGATTATCATTGATAATCTACCAGGTTATGTCGTCTTTCTCAACATAGTGCGGATAATCTTATATATTTTGCCTACTAATCATAGATCACCAGTTGTC
Organism: Artocarpus heterophyllus; assembly: GCA_025403435.1. Lineage (NCBI taxonomy): Eukaryota > Viridiplantae > Streptophyta > Magnoliopsida > Rosales > Moraceae > Artocarpus > Artocarpus heterophyllus. The sequence continues at coordinate 27,815,229 of CM046332.1, read as the reverse complement.
TTAGGTGCCGATAATCTTATATATTATGCCTACTAATCTACCAGATTCATTCCTAAAATCAACATAATAGCTTACTTTGAAAATTTTGGAACAAAATTACTTCATTTTATTTAATCTAAAGATTATAAACCACAAATCTGTACTCTCTCTATTAGAATTTTCAGTAGCTTGTGTTCAGTAGACTTTAACGTAAAAGAAGAAAAGTTTCTCATGCATGAAGCATCAGGTTCGATTCCAATCATGAGTAGAAAGATATAAAACCAAGGAAAAGCATCTGGACAGAATTTTAGACAGCAAAATCCGTTACTCCAACACTGCATGCCAAAAACAAAGAATAAATGAATCAGTTAACAATTCCAGACCCTAAATATATGTTAGGGTGTTTGAAAACATGGTTAGAGCTATAAAATTGTAGTTCAAACTATTTTTGTTACAGTATTTTCTCTTATAAAATTTGAACTACAACCAGTCTGAACCACAAAATGAACAACAATTTTGTGGTTCAAACTGCATTCCCATTGAGCCATGTATGTATATAAACATGAAAAAGCTATTATCTAATAGAAGGCATGGGAATATTGTAAATATAAGTTACCATTGAGGTATTGAGGGCATAGAGAGTTGAGGGTCGGTTGAGAATGCTCCAAGTCTTCCACCAATACCCGAAAAAGAGAGGGATGATTGATTATGTTAAGAAAAGAGAAAAGTAGAGAAAAAAAAGGGTAATCTTCAGGCCAGTTGATTGTGAAGATGATAAGAAACTGCAGTGTCAAGAGATGCCGTGAAGAAAAAATAAAATAATATAGAAAGAGTTCAAACCCATACCTGTTGCGGGATGAGGTGTGGTGGCAGCTGGCTGGCAGACCGAAGATCCGTGCGTGGAGAAGAGGAGTGGTGGGCGCCTCTATCTCAATATATATCAAGAGGATCGCGGTCTACCTTTTGATGCAAGTCTCTGTTTTTATCAAGCTCTAACAAAAAAGCTCTTCAACTCTTCACAGGCTTTAACTAAAACCTTTTATTAGAAAGACAACAGACAAAATGAGCAAGCAAGATACTGAAAAGTTCCAACAAAAGAGGCCCTAATGGCTTGCCTCGACAAAATAAGATGTTCGAATGAGGAGCAGCCAACTAAATTAGCTAATGAAGCTGGTTCTAGACAGAAAAACAGCTCAAACAGAACAGTTAAGCCTACACTGTTCATAAGACAATAGCTACACTGCTCGGCGGATAGTCCCTTGGAATATTGTAAAGATATATATATATATATATATATATATATATATATTGAGAGTAAATTTCATATGCTTGTAAAGATATGTTATTATTTGCATACGTCGGTTTGTATCAAATACCATTACAAAAGGACATTTTGAGACAAAACAGACGAGGCACAACAATGAATTCGAGATGACTTACCAAATAAAGCAATGGTCCCTGTTTGAACTTGTTAAAAAGCAATGGATATAGGCTTTGAGTTGTCCCCCAAGATCTCTGATAAACCCACACACTGCATCACATGATGGCATATCAAATGAAAGGCAATCGAAGTAGGGACTTTGAAAAATTTGATATCTCCAGTACTAACCTATGTTCCTCGTCCCATTTTGACGCCCAAATTTCAAAAAGTTACAAATTACATTTTAAGCTGTGCTCAATAATTTGTCCCATGTTTGGCCTTTCAATCACAAAAAATCGTTAAAAGCTTTACAGAATCAACCGCTATAATCTATTCTTGCAGCACCAAGTAAGGACACCATTCTTGCATGTATATTCCACTTCCTCAACAAAATTCTCTTAGTTAAGGTGATAGAAGTTTTAGATTTTGCTTGTGACATTGATGTAATGAAAGATTGTTAAAACAAAAAGATTTAGAGAATCGCATCAGCTGGCAGGTTCTTTAGTCTATTTGAACTGTTGAATTTACGTAATTGTTAACTTCATAGAAGATATGAAATTTTGATTAGTGAAAGAGCGACTAATTAGTAGTGCGTCGGTGAGAAAGGGAAGATTTGATCACAACAGAATATCTTCAACAACACTGAATCATCCCAAGAAAAAAAAAAAAAAAAACACTTCTATCACATACCACCCAGTCATTAACTTTTTTTCTTAAAAAAAAAAGGGAAAGGAGTAAGTCCTGTTACAGATTTAACATGCATACGATTTCACACAAGTCAAATGTGTTTTAGATTTCTCACTTTTATGCATATCTTTTCTGTCAATCAAAAGAAGTTGACACCCACTTATTACAAAGATTTCTAAACAAGTATCGCCGAAAAGAGGAATTTCCTGGTAGTTACAAAAAAAAAGCAATTCTTAACCATGGCTCCCTTTTACAAAATTTTCCGAGACGAAGTAATATCAAAATGAAATAAAGCCATTGAAATAAAACACAAATATATATAGAATGCACACTCCAGAAATTCAACCATGGAATTGTTACTATTATATAATGATAAGAAAAGAAGGAATCAAAATGAAATAATTTACCTTTGGTTGCAGATCGCAAGGGCTGTCCACTACACTGCTTGCCGGAGAGGAGTGGAAACTGTTTTCCATGCAGGAAAATTTGCAGCAAAAGCTGGCATTTTATTTGCCCCTTAGTCCTTCACCTTCTTTCTCCAGAAAGATACCTCTCAAAAAGCTGATCGGAATGAAATCCACTTCAAATTAAATTGGTCGACACTGACGACAACAATCTGTTTGCTCTCTTTTTTAATTTCTAAATTGGGGTATTCTTCCTCCACAAATGATCTCCATTGCTAGGGTTTTGAACCTCACAATTTGAAGGAAAAAACGAGGAAATCGTAGAGGAGGGAGTTGATGAAGTCTTGAGAGAAGGACAGAATCCCATTGCAGCCAATGGTGAACTTGAGGATTGGTAGCCTTGGTGTTTTGGGGCAATGGAGAAGAAGAAGGAGTTGAGAGACAGGGATAGAGTGAATTTATGAGGCTAGGGTTCGGGTTAGAGAAATAGGTTTTATGAGGCTAGGGTTTGGGTTAGAGGTAAGGAGGGGAAGAGAGAGACATAGAGAGATTTTATGGGCCTGGGTTAGGGTTAGGGTTAGAACATCAGCTAACTGAGGTGTTGGTAATGGAGATATTATGTGTGCAAAAGTACATATATTCAATACAAGAGGCATGTAAGTCGACTTTCAAAGTAGCTATATATAAAAATCTTTATGCACCAATTGCACGGATACCTGAAATTTAAAATAGATCACCACCGAAATAGGAAAATTAATTGTATTGTCTGAAAATGTACCATATTCACGTAAATAATTTAATTTATCGTAATCAGTACTTGATATATGCCATCATGTTTCGAACAAATTGTGCACTTATTATTACCTGACTTTTCCTTTTTTTCATTTCATATGATAGTTCCCGCCACTATCCATTTCCCAATGAATGTGGGTGCTTTTGTCGCATGTTTTGAATCTCGGTAAAGCAAAACATGTGTGCCAGGAAACTATCACTGATCTCCATCACCAACACCTCAGTTAGCTAGCTGCCATTAAAATATCTGCCAAAGCGCTCGTCCTCCTTGCGGTTTTTGTAAACGGCATTGTATAACTCAAAGAGTAGCCCTGGAAATAGACTTGTAATGTAGCTATCTAAACCACTATATATCGTTCCTACGGTTTGCTGAAACAGTCACCATGCACCAAAATAAGTTAGTTAGATTGCATCAAGTTACACTTTTTAACTTAATACATAAAATCTCAAATTTAACAATCTTTTGCAATGTAGTTCAATCAATAACGAGAATCAATTAATCAACAATAATTTGGGTCCAAATTATCAAATTTGAAAAAGTTTATCAAAATAGAACCTCCCACCAATGAAAATTTTGGAGGTGCATTTATGCCATTCATCAATAGGGTTGTTAGCTATGGGACTACAATTTCAATAGATTTTCAAAATTAAGATCTCAATTCAGTGCAGATATTTTTATTTGAATTATCATTTCATACCTTAATGTGTTCTGGATGTTCCTCATAATGAGCCTTCATGTTTCGAATAAATCGCAATAAATGTTGAACACTGTAAAATTTATAAGTTGCATATTTTTGCATGTAGCTGATTACGTCCTGTTGAATCCTTTTGTCCCATGTCAATACTCCTTCTTTGTAACCTTTTCCTTTTCCAACTGTAGATACTGCAATTTTTTGCAGCGCTTGCGTAAGTTGAGAGTTCTGAGTAGACGCTCCCTCAAGATTAGAGTACTGATTAGGATCATCACTTCTTCTTAAACTCTCACTAGTTTCACAAAGAAATGAAATTCTCTCTTCTGAAGTCCATAACAGTGGGAGGCGCAACAACTCTTTTGCTGTTGGCCTAGCAAGAATATATAGGAAATAACTACGACTAGCATCAACCAAAAATTGAAACAAAAGTTTGAATTTAGAATCACAAGAAATTATTCTACATTGCTCTTTATCCCTCTAAGTAACAACTACAAGGCGGTGCTAAAGAGTTGAAAAATGAGCTTCTAGAATGTAACATTTAGTAGTCTCAGAAAATATGACGCTTTTTAATTAATTTTAGCTTTTAATGCTGACAGTATTGAAAAGCAATGACAGCTAGAAGAAGCATGGCTCTGTATTTAATAATATCTTGTGTAAATTTATGATGAAGGAACATATAACTTACCTTGATTTGGAGCTTTTCCTTAGCATACGACAAATAAGATCATCAGCTTCAAGACAACCCGTCAATGACGAGCTCTTGTTACCTCCTCTTTTCGACTCAATAGATGGACGCTTACCAGTGATGCAATAAGAAAAAATTTGACCTAAACTATAGATATCTGCACTACAAGATGAGACCCTTGAATCCTGGCACTGTTCAGGTGCTTTCCATTTCCAAATGTCAGGACCTAAATTCAAGTTTCAGAAACAGTATATTAGACTATACTGAAAGTGAGGGATAATAAGCAGTGAATTTTGATAAATTTTAATGAATAATTTAGATACATAGTAGCTTTACAATTTATTAGTTTTTTTTCTTAGAATTACAAATTATTAGTTTTGTTTGCAAATGTGGATATTATTTTCTAAGGGAACTTGATTATGAAATGATTATATTATTTTCTACAAGCATAGATGTGTGACTTACAAACATAGTTTATTTTTCCTGCAAATAATTTTCGATGTTCAATGAGTCCCATAACAAACTCATATCTCATCTTATAGATAGATGGGTTAAAATTTGTGCAAAGTTCCTTAAGTTGTTGAAGTATATTTGAAAGTTGATTTTAGGTCTTTTAACTTTATGCACTACACATCTTTATTTCGTCCTATGTGTTTGAGCTAATCTTATTTGCATATTAAATATGTAGCAATATATTGCATGTAATTAGAACATGAGGTTGGGAACCTATAGAACAAACCAAAAACTAATAAATAAGGTGGGGAGAAGCCATTTAACTTGTTGTTAGAAAATCTGATCACAACGGTGGCAGCTTTTTTTTTCCAGGATTCGTTGTTAAAGGTCCCAAGACAAGACCTCATGATAACGTCAGCACACCTTTTAAATGGCAGCGAAATATCATTGTAAACTCTTTTTGAAGATTTAATGATTCTTGATGTTTCGAAGTTGTCCAAACCATCATAAAATCTTTTTAAAGCAGATTAAAATTTTTCCCGTAGTGATTGTGAATAAAGTAAATATATATTAGTTGGATCACATAAATATGCATGCACATGTAGGGGTTTTTTTTAATAGGGCAATGAGAGTACTTGCCAATATTAGATATATTTAAGAGAAGGAATACCTTGAGAAAGTCTATCTGAATCAGAAATTAGCTTTGCACATAAAGGGAATTCTTTCTGATCACTTTTCTCTTTGCTCAATGATGTTTCCAGAGTTATTGAAATATTTTGAGGGTTTAACTGTCCGTGATGTCCACCCTGATCATGTAAATAACCAACCGCTGAGAGAATTTGCCTGTGCAATAAATTCAAGGTCAGGCATACCAATCATGGTGTAAAAATCTGATCCAAAAAGAAAAATATTCAAAAGATGCTGCATTATATATGAAAAGGCAACTTCCAATGAAGTTAAGCAGGTGAAAGTTCTCCTCAATCAAAAATCAAAGAAAATATTAACGGTTACAACTAGTATGTTAGTAATTTGTCTTCCTTGTTCTTCACTACCAAAAGCAATACAATTGCAGGGGGGAAAGAAAACAAAATAACATACACACAAGATTTATAGTGGTTCATTCTCATTACAAGAGAAATCACGCTCCTCTCAAAATCAACGTGTTTCCTATAATGTCTTCTATCTTAATTGCAAGGTCGAAATTCACACGTGTATCAGGACAATTCAGCTGCATAACTCGTAAAACAAAAGTAAACAACAATGGCATCAACACCACAATATGGTGTATTTAACAATCTAAAGCACTGTTTATCAACCAAACATATAACAAAGAAGTCCTCTAAGAGTTTAGTTGGCATTGAAGGAAAGAACTTTCAACTAACCTCATCAGGAACAGCAAAAGGTGCGAGGGACGGCCATTTTCATCAACAAGTTTGACGTGTCCCACAATTTTCTTCAGCAACTCCAGTCCGTCATTTGTTTGAACTGCAGTCGCAGCAGATGAACTAGTGTTGAACATTTGAACTAGATCATCCAAGCTAAATGTACCTAGCGCTTCAAAATAAGAGAGAAAAAAATCTTTATCACAATGTTCCGGGCATTTATAATATCAGATGATATTTGGATGGTTAAATGTAGATACTATAGCTAGTAGGCAAGTTTCTACATTAATTTGTGACAAGCTTGGCAAAGGTTCTACACAATGGCTAATGTACCTTCATCACACCAATCGACTGAAACTTCTGAAGTACTAGAATTACAGGCCTCTTTCTGGTTGAAAAAAAAAGAAAAAGAAAAAAGTTGACATGAACAATACTATATATATGATAGTAAAGATAACTAGAGAGAGACACTTTTATTGTTTTCGAACCAGATAATGAGTGAGAAGGCGGTGTAGGCTTTTTAGGTCTTCTACATCTACCATATCCTTGATCTCATCCATCGGTACTTTCTTCTGTGGATAATCAATGCCCCAAAATTTGTCATCAGCATTGTTGTGCATACAATATAAAGAAACAAGAGAACCCAGCCTCACATTGTTTAAACATATATAAAAATAAATACACCAACTTATAAGGGCATTGGATAACTTTACTTAACAAAATTGACCTTTTAAAATAGACACTCAAGTCCTTATAAAACACATAAAAGAAAGAAAGAAAAAAGAAGAGTATTTAAATTATGAGACCTGCAGAAAATTGCATAGTTGTTTCACTATTGTTGCTAGAGGAAATTTTTTCCACTCCTCAATTGTATGTAGAATTTTTTTCTCCTTCTGCCAACAATAATAAACATCATAGGTCTACCTTGAAATCACTTCCACTTCAAATATAATTACTATTAATTTGTAAATGAAAAGAATAAGAATATTGAAATGGAACAAGTTCATAATTAGTAGCCAACCACTTTCAGGTGATCACTTGAAATTTTTGTCACCTTGGGAGAATTGGAAGAAGAAGAAGCTTCTGAAAGCTCATCATTTGTCTGTAGAATTTTTTTCGCCTTCTGCTAATATTAATAAAACATCAAATTAAGATCAACATGAAAGTCATTAATTTCCACTTGAAACTTTACAAATATATTTACATAAATTTGCTGTAGTAGTACTAGAGGTTAATCAAAATGAGAAAGAGGAGAAGAGTTTTGAAATGGATCAACCAGCTCATTATTGTTGAGACAACCTCTTTCATGTCTCCTAAGACTTGTGTTCGAAAAGTTCTCATTGCTTCAACATTATTTTCTTGTGTTGCAGTAATATATGTAATTAAATGAAAGGATGACTAATAAAGTTGAAATGAAATAAGTTCATAAAAGTTCTTTCTGCTAAACTTGAAACTTGTGTCTGCGTGGAAGAACTGGAACAAGGAGCTCTTAAAAGTTCTGGCAACATTTTATCTATTTGTGGATCTTTTTTCTCTTTCTGCTAACATCAATCAACATCAAATGTGAACTAGCTGGAAGTTCTTTCTACTTCAAAGATTTTCAAATATGTTTACAGAAATTTGTTGCAATAGTAGATAATTAAAATGAAAGGAAGATGAATAATGAAATGGAACAATTTCAAAATTAATTTTAACCTCTTTCCGCTGTCCTAAAACTTGAGTCTGCTTTGAAGAATTGGAAGAAGAAGCTCTTGAAAGTTCTTGCAATTTTGCATCAGTCTGTGGATCTGTTTTCCCCTTCTACTAACATTAATCAACATCAAATGTCAAAATGTAAGTTCTTTTCACTCAAACATTTCCAAATATATTTACAAAAATTTGTTGCAACAGTATAGATAAATGAAATGAAAGGAAGTAGAATATTGAAATGGAACCAGCACATAACAAGTCGTAACCTTTTTCTGTTGTTCTAAAATTTGTGTCCGTTGTGGAGAATTGGAAGAAGGTCTCGATAGTTCTTGCAACTTTTCATTTTTCTGTGAAACTGTTTCCCCCCTCTGCTAATATTAATCAACATCAATTGTGAACCTAAATGTCCGTGTCACTTCAAATATATATTTTCAATTATATTATATAATTTTTTTGCAATATGGCACAGAGATAAGTTTTAAAGAAATAAATATTGAAATGGAACCAGTTCATACACTACAAGAAAAATTACATTTAACGACATATTATTTACGACATGTAGTTTTTGAATGTCCTTGAAAAGTATATACACGACATCTCCAATAAACATGTCGTTCATAACATTTGAAACAATAATTAACGATATCTATATAGATGCCGTATTAAAAGTCTCCTTTTAACGACAATAGTTTAGTGTCGTTAAATTATTTAACGACAAGTAGAAAATGTCGTCAATGCCTTAGAGATTCTACGACACCCCTTATAGATGACATCTTGACCAATGTCGTCTATAAGGGGTGTCGTGGAATCTCCAAGGCTTTGACGACATCTCCTACTTGTCGTTAAATAATTTAATGACACTAAACTATTATCGTTAAAAGGAGACCTTTAATACGACATCTATATAGATGTCGTTAATTATTGTTTCAAATGTCACTAATGACATCATTGTTGAAGATGTCGTTGTATGTACTCTTCAATGACATTCAAAAACTACATATCGTAAATAATATGTGGTTAAATGTAGTTTTTCTTGCAGTGATAACTAGTCACAACCTCATTCTGTTGTGCTAAAGCTTGCGTCCGTTTTGCAGAATTGTGAGAAAAAGCTCTCGAATGCTCTTGGAACTTATCATTTCTTTGTGGATCTTTTTTCCCCTTATGCTAAAATTAATCAACATCAAATATCATCCTCAAATTCTTAGTATTCACTTTAAAATATTTCAAATATGTCCACAAAAATTTGTTGCAATAGTGTGGAAAATTAAAATGATAATAAGAAGAATATGCAATGGAACAAGCTTATAATTAGTGGTAACCTCTTTCTGTTTTCCTGAAACTTCCGTTTGCTTGGGAGAAATTGAATAAGAAGCTTTTGAAAGTTTCTTCGACTTTTCAGTTGTTTTTGGGACTTGTCCCCCCTTCTGCAAACATTAATAAACATCAAAGGTCAACCTAGAAGTCCTTGCTAAATATAATTACAGAAATGTGAAGCAGTGAAAGGATGAAGAACACTGAAATGGAACCACTCCATAATTAGTGACAAACTCTTTCAAGCCTCTTGAAACTTGTGTTACCTTGGAAGAATTGGAAGAACAAGCTCCTGAAAGTTCTTGCAACTTTTCATCAAGTGAATCTTTTCTTCCCTTCTGCTGACATTAACCAACATCAAATGTCAATATTGAAATGTAATAGAAATTAAATATATATATATATATATATATATAGAAATTCGTTGCCATAGCATAGCAATTAAAATGAAAGGAGGATGAATATTGAAATGTAAACATCTCAATATTAGTTTTAACCTCTTTCCGTTGTCCTGAAACATGTGTCCACTTTGGAGAATTTGAAGGAGAAGCTCTCGATAGTTCTTGCAACTTTTCTTTTTTCTGTCGTACTGTTTCCCCCTTCTGGTAATATTAATAAACATCAGTTGTCAACCTGAACGTCCTTGTCACTTCAAAGATATACTTAATATATATATATATATACACATATATCGAAATTTGTTGCGATAGTGGAGATAATAAAAATGAAAGGAAGATCAATATGGAAATGGAACCAACTCATAATTAATGACAACCTCTTTCTGTTGTCCTAACACTTGTGTCCGCGTGAAAGGTTTTGAAGGAGATGCTCCCAAAAGTTCTTCTAAGTTTTCATTCGTCTGTGGAACTTTTTTCTGCTTCTGCTAGTATCAATAACATCCAAGGTCAACTTCCACTTCAAATATTTTTAGGTATACTTACTGAAATGTTTTTGCAGTAGTATAGGTTATAAAAATGATCAAATGAAGAAGAATATTGGAATGGAAGCAGCAACCTCTTTTAAGTCTCTTGAAACTTCTGTCCATTGGATCTCATTTAGCGGTTTGGTGCGTTTTCCCTTCTGCAAACACTCAATATCAAATATGATCAATATCGAAAGAGGAAATTAAAAAAAAAATACAAGAAGAAGAAGAAGAAGATAGATTACATAAACGTGACGCACAAGAAAACTGACATTATTGGCTCAATAATATAGAATGCATGACATAAAAGGCAACTGTCTCACTAACAAGTTTGCATCTTCAGATGTTTATAGTGATGAGTTTTAATAATAGTCTTTGGCTCCAAACTTTCCTTTCCAGCTTGCCAATAGAAATATGTTAGCTTCTTTCTAATAATTTTCATTGGCATTGCCAGTTTTGTTTTATTTGAATCCTGGATTATGTCATTCGAATAATCACCCTGTGCAAAATATTATGGGGATCGACCTTTGTAATAAGGTCACATGTTTTGAAAGCTTTAGATGAAAGTTGAACGGGCACGCAAGGTCACAGTGCACGGTTGCGTGTGAGGCAAAGAAAAACTCAAAGCATACATAAAACACGCACAACAGCACAATCTGAAGGGTACGGCCAAGTGCTATCAGTCTGGATGTGATATGTATAGAAATTTGTTGCGATAGTGGAGATAATAAAAATGAAAGGAAGATAAATATCGAAATGGAACCAACTCATAATTAATGACAACCTCTTTTTGTTGTGCTAAAACTTGCGTCCGCGTGAGAGGATTTGAAGGAGACGCTCCCAAAAGTTCTAAGTTTTCATTCGTCTGTGGAACTTTTTTCTGCTTCTGCTAGTATCAATAACATCAAAGGTCAACTTCCACTTCAAATATTTTTAGGTATACTTACTGAATTTTTTTTTGCAATATTATAGGTTAATAAAATGATCAAATGAAGAAGAATATTGGAATGGAAGCAGCTCATAATATGTGGCAACCTCTTTTAAGTCTCTTGAAACTTCTATCCATTGGATCTCATCGAGCCAGTCAATACCAAATATGATAATATCAAAAGAGGAAATTAAAAAAAAAAAAAAAAAAAAAAAAAAGAAGAAGAAGAAGATCGATTACATAAACGTGGCACACAAGAAAACTGACATTATTGGGCAACTGTGTCACTAACAAGTTGCAAGGAAGCTGTGAGTTGGAAGAGAAATTTGATTTCCCTGGCATATTTCTCGATGCAAAAAAATGTGTCTCATGTTTTCTAAAGGAGCTATTGTGGTGATCATAATTAAGGGATAACGCCTCTACACCTTACTTAGCAAGGTACTACTTTCCCTAGGGTTCTTCTTGGCAGATCTAGGTAATTGTGCTCTTCTTGGAGGCGGATCTGTGGATAGGGAAACAAACCTTGGCGACAGAGCTCTGAGACATGGCTTCTCCAAATCTGGGTTGCAAGGAAGCTGTTGAAAAGGTTGGAATCTGACTCGCGGGAGCTGACCGGGAAGCATCCAGATAAGATGTTGGCTTATGTTTTGAAGCTGCAGGTAATGGTTTAGGAGTTCCATCTCTGTCATCATCAACCATTTCTGATAAAAACTACTCTACGCACGCGAAGGCGGTGGCGGTGGTGGTGCAGTGAGGAGAGGAGAGAAAAAATGGACCTATAGCGCTAGCAGAGACAACTATTCCATCGACGGCTGCAGTGTATCGTCGGCGACTGTGCGAAAATAGTTGCGATCAGCACAGAAGATAGATCAGACTGTGGGAGCTCGTCGGAGAAGACTCCGGCAATACGAAAGCAAGAGCGAGATCTTGACAGATTTTCACGTGTAGTAAAATAAAAAATAAATAAAAGGCGATATCACGTATGACTCCTTCCAGTTTCCATTTTTTCTTTTCTTTTCATTTTTTTCTTCTTCGCTTTTTAATTAGATAATAATAATAATAATAATAACAACAAGGAAATATGATTGTACGGTTTTAGAAAACGACGTCGTTTTCTTTAAACTCTTAAATTTTATATAAAATTTGCATTATTATATCCAATGAAATGAAATTACAAATGTTGCGATGCTTGATGATAAAACAATGGGACTTGGGAGTAAATGAACTTTTTTTTTTAGGTTTTTTTTTAATAAATGGCCAAAGTTATGTATAATTAGTTATGTATAATTAGGAATATGATTGTTCTTTTTTCAAAAAAAAAAAAAAAAGGCTAACAAGTGATATACTGTTTAATGATGATGTACAAATGTTAGTCGGTGATGTATTGATGCCGATCAATTAATTACTTGGTTTTGGTTTATCATCAATTTACTTAATGGTTTTTTTAATGATTAGTTAATATCAATTAGTGATTAAACCCCCTCAAAAAAGTAGTGATTATTGTTAACTTGTTTCACTTAATAATTTACCAATTTGTCAATTTAAATCATTCGTCGAGTGACAATAAACTAGTTTATCACTTATGGAGTGTGGTTTATCATTGATCAACTATTAGGAGAAAATGTCTATTTCTTTATTTGTTTAAAGGTTCAGTCATTTGTCTAAAAATAAAATTATTTTGGGGATTTTTAGAATCTGAGAGTGAAAGTGCGCGTGTGTGTGTATGATGAGATCATAAAAGTATATATTTTATAAGGCTTAAATTATTTATTTATACTTTTATTTCTTATTAAATCCTCTAATTAATAGCATTTTTGTGTTAATAAGTATTTTTGTGTCTTTGTGTAAAAATGTATTCAAAAATATGTTTTTAGTGTGTTTCTATGTCTAATAATATTTTTTTATAATTTTTAGAGTTGTTTTGGTATGTTAAATATGTGTTTAGTTTATAAATAGTCAAAACCATCAAATTTATATTGTGTGATTTTATTTTAAGTTTTAATATATTTAGTAGTGTGTTTTTAGTTTGTAAATATGTTTTATAATATTTCTAGTAATTTTAAAAATATTTTTAAATCTTAAAAATCATATCTATGTCAAATTAGAAGAGATTAAAAATTTTAAAAGTTTGTAATTATTTTTGTGTGTTTTTATTGTAAAATAAATACTTCTAATATTATTGTAAATATTTTATTTGTAAAATAATTAATTTTAGTTTGTTTGAGACTTTTAGATTTAAAATTTGGAAAAAAAAAAAAAAAAGGTACCAAAATAGACAAACTCGGACCTTGAATGCATCCTTATTAAAATTCGAATTTTAAAACGATCGACACGTGGTACATTGTAGACCGTCAGATGGGCCGTCAATTCAATCTCGACCGTAGGATCTCTGAAGGTGAGCATTGTGTAGGACACGCGTCAGTTTCGTAGTGGGTACAGAGCTGATGCGTGTCAGTGGCTCTAGGTCTTCAGATCTCGTCTAATATTCTGCGCCCCGTCCCACCCACTGAGTGCACATTTTAGCCGTCAGATGCGTTGTTTTGACCGATCGAACGGTCCTTTTGCTGGCCCCACTGGTACTAGTGGTCCCCACTTGGAGCATCCTCTTGCCTTTCTTCTGACCGTTGGATTTTGAAGTCAGCGGTCCAAATTGCTTTGTTCCTCTGCCTCCAGCTGCTGCATCACATGATATTGGAAGCGAAAATCTTCATTCCCCACGCGCAAATCTAGCGCGAAGAAAAGAGAAGAAAGAAATTGACAAATTTGGACCATTTTGATCCGTTTGTCAACAAAAAAATTATAAAAAATTTTAATAGTAAATCTTTGGCCTCTATAAATATCGAGGCCCAAGCCTCTGCTCAGTAGCAGTCAACGGGCCTTTGGCCCCTTTTCTTCTTTGTCTTCCACTATTGAGTTAGGATCAACAGTATCCTTTTAGGATGAAGATACTGTTAAACTATTCTCATAATCCTACTAAAAATTATAAAATAATATCTAAATTAATATAGTGTTTAGTGAGGTACGAAGATAATTTTATATGTATAGTACTCTTATATAGGTTTTAGCTCTATATCTATTTGATAATGCTTATATTTTTCTAGAATAAAATATATTTTTCAAATTTTTAATAATTATTATTAATGTTTTATGCTGTCTAATCCTTGCATAAATTCAGTCATACTTTCTTTATGTAATTTAATTATATTGCATAATTAATATTAATGATACTAAAGTCATGCTCTTTTATTAAGTTGAGTTTCTGCTACATTAGAGACATAGACTGGCATAGTAAATGCTTGGTAATTCTTAATTTATTGTCAACAGAGAATGACATAGTGTATTCTTCAACCATTTAATAAGATGAGGTGCAGCCGAAATTAATACAATAATTGATTCCATAAAAATATATTAATTTTGATATATTATTATCTTTTCTATCTTAAAATTATGTTAATTATAATTGTAGTGACAGCAGTTATAATTTTCATAACTAGTGCACCAAATCATTAGTAAGAGATGATTATTTTGCAACTTTTATAAGAAGACACTTACTGCATTATGACTTGCTATATTGTCGCTCTCGATTGACTTATAAAAATAGTAAAAGTGCTTGTAATTAACAAGAAAAGATATAATAGATTAAATGCTTTAGATAAATATTTCTTTAGAGTTAAAATTCCATACCAGTTGCGAAACATACAAAAGATTCTCAAAACTTCATTGTTTTAATTTTATGTTTTAAATTTTAAATCAAAAAAACCACAAAAATATTTCTTTTACTATAAACTTTGTTTTAACAAACTGCTTGCCTTTTTGAATGTTTATATTTAACAATCTTCCAAGTTACAAACTTTTCACCTCTTTATAAATACGACAACATTTCTATACTACAAACGTCCATCGTTTTAGAGAAACACTTCGATCTCAACCGAACAATGTATCATAAGGAGTTTGTCTCCCCCAAAATGGAGGGTTTCAAGCCTATTTGTAGAAGTCTAGCTCAACATATAGGTGTTTTTATGCAAAGAGTGGTGGACTCTAACAAGCCAACGGAGTAGAACAGGTGTCAAGTGGTCATTAGCCTCATGTTTCGAACCACCTTACCTTAAGTAACTATAACACCCAAGCATTTCTAGTACATTAAAAATGCAATAACTTAAGAATTATGTTAAGCAGAAATACGTGTCACAAAGATTATTGCATAATCTAATTTTTATGATACAGTTCATAAAAGCAAAAACAGGATTTTTAAGAGTAAAAATCATTTTATAATCTTAAATAAAGAAGGAATAATATGGAAAGAAGTTGGAAAGCTTACTTGTTGCAAAATGTGTTGCAACAAATGCTAAGACAAAAATACGGTTTAAGAAAAATACTGTATAATAATGTAAAAAATTATATAGTATTAGAATAATGCATTGTAAGGAAGTACAATGATTAAGTTATGTAGTATAAAAATTACACTGTAAAAGTAATGCAGTATAGGAATTGGACTTTTAAGGTTAAGTAGTATAGAAACTGGACTGTTTGAAGTTAAAGCAATATAAGAATAATATTGTTTGGAGGACATGAATGAGTAAGGAATGTTGTGTAAGCTTGTAACAATATAGAGAATATGCCGACAATATAACAAAAATACTATCAGTATAAATTTAGACTATAAAAAGTTAAATAATATAGGAATTACATCAAGTGGTGGATGTAAATAAGTATAGGAGGTTGTAAGACCTCATGAATTGTATAGAACGCAATACCGGCAATATAGGAAAAATATTGTCATTATCAATTTGGACTGTGTAAAAATATGAGACCCACCATGGGACACCTAAATGGATGAGAAATTGTCACCACACTCTCTTGATTTGGCCAAATCAAATCTTGCCACCTTTATCCTTAATGATGCTTAAGGGTGACTAAGCATGGTTAGTCACCAAAAAGAAAAAAAAAACAAAGAAAAAAAGGGGGACACTCCAAGGGTGGAGAATGTGCCACATGTTTTGGGCAATTTTTTCTTTGCAAACAAGTCCCTAGAGTGGTGACTATAAATAGTCAAGAACTTGTTGAAAATTAAAAGATTTGGTTTTATGAAAAATTTTTCATTTCTTCCCTGGCAAAAACTGTCCCTCCTTAGGCATTTCTTTCTCAAGATTTTGATGAAATTCAAGCCTCTAAAGCATGCAAAGAAACAAGAGCAAGTATTCTTAAGGAAGATTAAGGAGTTTTAAGGTAAAACTCAAAACTTTTCCCTATTGTGCTTGTAACACCCCTATGTGGGGGTTAACAGTTTTAAATAAATAAAAATAATTTTAAATTTTATATTATTTAAATCAATTAAACAATGCCCATGGGTCTTTAAACAACAAGAAAAATAAAAATAAACGTTTTAAATACAAACCACAGTTTTTAGTGTAGCACCAAATATATATAATTACAGTCATCATCACCATAGTACAATTCCCAAATAACTTAACACAGCCATAAAAAAAAATAATACAACTCTTACATGTTGTAGATAAGTTGTAATTAAACAGGGTCTTCTAACACGAAAACAGCAGGATTGTTTTCGCTTATTCCTCTTCAAATATGTTGCACTGAGTTCCACCTGAGATATGAAGATATGATAGGGATGAGCATCGACATGCCCAGTAGGGAAATCATGACTCACCTTATGGTTTATCCATTACCACATTAAAAACTGCATGGTTAGTAGGTTACATCATATTCCAGATTATGAGGTTTATTATGATCACATCTTATGGATACCGTAGTTAATCATTACCAAGTGTCATAATTACACATTTATACAAATATTACCAATCATCATTGTTCCTAGGTATCCATGTTAAATTGAGTATCACTCAACTCATCGAAACCCAAATGGGCGCACTTGATCACCCTATAAACATTCCAAGGGTGTTCCGGTGAGGGGACATTAAGCCCCGAGTCCTCACCAAATCAATTCCTGTACAGTGTGTTCTGGGACTTTCAACCCAAGGAAGTGTCATCACCTTCCCCCTATTTTACCTTTTTGGGTATTCATGCCCAAGGACGTAACCGCCGCCCTCTTCATGTCTCACCATTTCTCTATATTAAATCATTATTAATAGAGTCAGTTTTCCTAACCATGCTTCTCAATTTATAACATGTGTCAATTCATTATGTTCCTCGCCGTACAATACAAGACGAGTCCATGTCATAGTTTCATATGTGATACTCATATAATATCAGTTCAACATAGATATATATATATTGCGGCAAAACAATCAATTTTAATTCTATAAAAACCTCACAAAAATGAGTAATAGAATCCCTACCTTTCAAGCTTATCAACAATCTTTTAATCCTGGAATCAATTAACGTTAGCTCCACACATCCTTGACCCTAAGGCATGCATAAGGACAATTAAAACTAAAGCACAACGTATAATCACATTCATAAGTGAGTTATGTGTAAACCCGTCTACTAGTGCCATTAAAGTATTTTTATGCATTAAACATGGAGAAAATGCATACTAAAAACTAAGTTTAGATTAAAGAAAACCTACCTCAAAACTTCTTTGAAAAGCACCAAAGTTTGGGTTATCAATCAAGCTTGAATTAACTTTAAAACCGCATCGATCATCGTTGGGAATTATAATTGTCTTGGCCACAAAGAGAGCTTTGTGCTCTATGTCTTTAGTTAGAAATTTGAAGTGAGAAGGGAGAGAATGAGAACTAGAGAAGAAGGTGGTGATAGTTAAATAAAAAGATATCAAAATGCTTAAGAGGAATGAGATGTTTACGGGAAAAAGTTGTAAGAAGAAACAAAAGAGTCTTAAAGGAAAATATCATCTTGTCTCCCATGAAGACTTTTAGCAAATAATGCCAACATAATTGAGGGGATAATTGGAGTGAATTATAGAAGAAGATAAGGAAATAATTAATTAGGTGGTTGAGAAATATCTCCATGTCTTCTATGAATTGACGGAAAATAATTCAATGTCCCCTTCGGATACCTTTAGCAAAATGAGAAGAAGTCTATATAATTGAGCAATAATTTAGGGAGACAAGATTGGTAGAAGTAAGTGTTGGTAAGTTTTGAATGTTTCTTAGGAAGACTTGGTAAGAAAATACTAAAATGGTATTTTTTTTTTAAATGATCATAAACAACTTAGTAATTTTAAATAGTCACATTTTATTCATTAAATTTTACAAAATTATGCCCGTTAAAAATACGGGTGTTACAGCTCTTCCCTCCTATAAAAATTTCGTCCTCGAAATTTCGTACACTGATTACAATGTTAAAACAAATATGGGTACTTTTCTCTCATTTCAGATTCAAGTTCCCATGTGGCTTCCTCCACATCATGGTGTTGCCACATCACTTTCACCAGAGGAATTCCACGACGACGTAATAATTTTATTTCATGATCCAGTATTTGAACTGGAATTTCTTCATAATTCGTATCTCCTTGAATTGGCACATCTGTCCACATGATCACATGTGAAGGGTCGGGTTCATACTTTCTCAACATCGATACATGAAACACATTATGTACATGAGACAATTGTGGTGGTAGGTCTAAACGGTATGCCAACGTTCCAATGCGTTCCACAATCTCAAACGGTCCTGTATACCTTGGTGCTAACTTTCCTTTAACACCAAATCGAGATACACCTCGTTTTGGTTTCACTTTTAAGAACACAAAGTCTCCGATCATGAACTCTAAAGGTCGCCTCCTCTTATCTGCATAACTCTTTTGTCGACTTTGAGCTGTCTGAAGACGTTCGCGAATAATCTGGATCTTGTCCGTTGTTTCTCTGATAAACTGAGGCCCAAGTTCAAGACGCTCTTCCTTTTCAGCCCAACACAATGGAGATCTACAAGGTCTACCATATAAGGCCTCATATGGAGCCATTCTAATACTTGCTTGGTAACTGTTGTTATATGCGAATTCAACATATGGCAGCTGTGCAGCCCAATTTGTTCCAAAGTCCAGCACACAAGCCCGAAGCATATCCTCGAGAATCTGAATGACACGTTCAGATTGTCCATCTGTTTGAGGATGAAAAGCTGTACTAAAATTCAATTGAGTTCCCAAGGCCCTCTGCAATCCTCTCCAAAATTTCGACGTGAAACGTGTATCTCTATCGGAAACTATTGACATTGGCACTCCATGCAATGTCACTACCTTTTCCACGTACAATTGACATAATTTTGAGACACTATAATTAGTTCTGATTGGGATGAAGTGGGCTGTCTTAGTTAAACGATCTACAATTACCCAAACGGCGTCATGCCCTATTTGAGTCTTAGGAAATCCAGTAACAAAGTCCATTGTCACATGATCCCACTTCCATTCTGGAATAGGTAAGCTCCTCAACTCGCCTCCAGGCTTTTGATGTTCCGCTTTAACCTGTTGGCACGTCATGCACTTAGAGACAAAGGTTGCTACATCTCGTTTCATTCCTCGCCACCAGTATTGTCGTTTTAGATCCATATACATTTTTGTGCTTCCAGGATGAATAGCAAACTTTGAACGGTGAGCCTCATCTAGCACCGCATGCCTGAGATATGGATCCTCTGGAACAACTAATCTTCCTTTGTAAAGTAAAAATCCTTCTGGCTCAATCTGCCATCCATCCAGTTGTTCTCCATTTTGTATTTGTTTCCAAACCCTACGTAATCCTTCATCGTGCCATTGTCCTTGTTTTACTTTCTGAATTAACGTAGGAGTTGCTATCACATTGAATAAGAAAGCTCTCTCGTTATCTTCATAATATTGCAAGTTGAAGTCGGCGATAGTGACTCGTCTCCAATCTTCCAATGCTAAACTGGCTATACGTCCGTTGTTCTTACGACTTAGAGCATCTGCCACGGCATTTGCTTTTCCAGGATGATATTGGATACTAAAGTCATAGTCCACCATGTACTCAGTCCATCTTCGTTGCCTTAGATTGAGATCCTTTTGAGTAAACAAATATTTCAGACTTTGATGATCTGAATATAGCTCGAACTTTGCGCCATATAGATAACATCTCCAAATTTTGAGTGCGAAAACCACAGCAGCTAACTCAAGATCATGTGTGGGGTAGTTCCTCTCATGGGGTTTCAACTGGCGTGAGGCGTAGGCAACTACTCGTCCATGCTGCATTAACACACAACCCAAACCGTTTCCTGAGGCATCAGTGTATACTGTGTAAGGCTCCTCGTTGTTAGGTATGATCAGCACAGGTGCACTAGTGAGTCTTCGTTTCAGTTCCTCAAATGCTTCTTCACATTTATCATCCCACACGAACTTGACATTCTTCCTTGTGAGTTTTGTTAATGGAGAAGCAATCTTTGAAAAATTCTCTACGAAGCGTCGATAGTATCCAGCTAGTCCGAGGAAACTTCGAATCTCTGACACGTTCTTTGGTCGTTCCCAATTTAGCACTGCTTCAATTTTGGAGGGGTCCACTGAGATGCCTTCTTCAGAGACAACGTGTCCAAGGAACTTGACCTTCGTCATCCAGAAATCACATTTTTCTCTTTTTGCATAAAGACCATGTTCTCTCAACGTTTGTAGAGCGATCCTCAAATGCTCAGCATGTTCTTCTTCGTTTTTAGAATAGATCAAGATATCATCTATGAAAACAATGATAAATTGATCTAAGTACGGTCGAAAGACACGGTTCATCAAGTCCATGAAAGCCGCTGGTGCATTAGTCAACCCGAAAGGCATGACAAGAAACTCAAAATGACCGTAGCGAGTCCGAAAAGCTGTCTTTGGAATGTCCTCTTCTCTTATCTTCAGTTGGTGATATCCGGATCGTAAGTCAATCTTTGAGAAATAGCAAGATCCTCCTAACTGATCGAACAACTCATCAATTCGGGGTAGAGGGTACTTGTTCTTGATAGTCAATCGATTAAGCTGGCGATAATCGACACAGAGCCTCAACGATCCGTCATGTTTCTTCACAAAAAGTACTGGAGCTCCCCAAGGTGATGTACTTGGTCGAATAAATCCTTTTTCCAGTAATTCGTCCAACTGCTTCCTCAATTCCACTTTCTCAGCAGGTGCCATTCGATACGGGGCAATAGAAACAGGCGCTGCTCCTTGAGTTAAGTCGATGACAAACTCAATTTCTCTATCAGGCGGAAGTCCGGGCAATTCATCTGGAAAAACATCTGAAAATTCATCCACCACAGGAGTGTGAGAGGATAGGTCACTCTTCTTTAGTTCTCCATCTGAAGCAAAGATCGTCCCAAGATTGGTGAAATTCCTTCGTCCTCCAATACAAGCCTTTAGCACCGGGGCTGGCGTCACTGTTCCTGTTTTTGCCTGAAATTCGATGACTTGTCCATTCTTGGTGAATAAAGAGACACGTTTCCTATGACAATCTACTATTGCCTGGTATTTAGTTAGCCAATCCATTCCTAAGATTACATCAAACTCTGTCATAGTTATTACATATAGGTCAGCCGATAGTTTATGTTCTCCTATAACAATACACACTGATTTACAAATTATGGATACTTCAGCTATCCCGCCCATTGGTGTACTAAGGGTTAATGATGAACTACATGTCTCAGTTTCTAATTGTAGTACGGAAGCAAATAACATAGATATAAATGAATGAGTGGCACCAGTGTCAAATAATACATGAGCCCAAGAATGAGACACGTGAATCATACCGTCTACAACTGAGTGATCAGCCTGTTTTCCTTGTCCAGTTGTAGCCGTAATTGCATAAGCTTGTGCTGGTGCTTTTCCTTTATCACTTTTTCCTCGGTTTCCTTGGCTACTACTAGCCTTATTATTATTTCTCCCAGAAAAATATGGCCTTTGATTCACTGAGCCTTGTGGAGTCGGTTGGAAGTTCTGATTAGCATAAAAATTGGAACCCTGTGGCCGCTGTTGATAGTTGTACTGAGGCTGGAACCCTCGAGGTTGAGTTACTGAGACTTGGGAAGCTGGAGTGTTTTGCTGAGGCGCTCCACGATTTTGACTCCCTCCCCAAACAGTGGAGCCAAAATGACTTCCTTGTGGCCTTGGTGCAAAGGATGATTGTGTAGGGCGGTTAGGGCAATTTCTCCTCAGATGTCCCACTTGTCCACAGTTATGACAAGCATACGGTTGGAAACGACCACTGCCAGAAGATCCACCACCAATAGTCACTCCACTATGCTGAATGACTTGCCCTTGTGACTTCTCTTTCTTACTTATTTTCCTTTGACGCCCACCAGAACCCTTATACTCTCCATAGGAGTTATTTAGTTCTGTCTCTGCCCGCTGTGCCGCAGCTACAAGATCAAGAAAATCTGTTGATGGAACAGCAGCTATCATTTGTCTGATTTTCGGCCTCAGGTTATTTCTAAATTTTTCGCATCTCGCCATTGGATCCGATACAGCCCCGGGATTGTAGCGAGACAATTCTATAAATCGAGCATGGTATTCAGCAACTGTTGTATCTCCCTGCACCAGGTTTTCAAATTCTCGCATCATTGCTTGCCTATGGCTCTGAGGAATATAGGTGTTGCGAAAAATGGTTTCGAACTGCTCCCATGTAAGATTCGGCACATCATAGTCGTCTTTCTGAAGATCCCACCATTCTTCGGCTTTACCCTCAAATATATATGTTGAAAAGCTAACCCAATACTCCCGTGGAATCCTCAAGGTGTCTAACTTCTTTTTGACTGCCTTTAGCCATTGTTCTGCTATGACCGGGTTAGGTTCTCCACTAAATGTGGGTGGTTTCTGCTTCATAAACTCCTTCAACAGAGTTAGATGTCGTTGTTCGGGATCACGAACCTCCACAGGTCTTTGCACATTTTGTAATGCTTGAAGAATTTGTCCTAAATTATTTACTTCTGGTGCAGCTGGCGGGGATTGTGTTGCATGTCGTAGTTGCTCATCTTCTTGAGCTTGTTCCATCGGTTCCGGTTGCTCAACTTCTTGAGCATGTTCAACCGGTTGTGACAGCTCAGACGATTGCATTTGACGTCTTGGTGGCATAGTTTCTACTGGCTGTGAAAATTTAACTAGGATCAGTACCAAATGATGATGACATTAACACCTAACTTTAAAACCATTCCCAAAGATTAATTTTTAAGGTGGTGCTATACCCCCTAGGTTAATCGAACCTAGGCTCTGATACCAAAAATTCTATAACACCCCTATGTGGGGGTTAACAGTTTTAAATAAATAAAAATAATTTTAAATTTTATATTATTTAAATCAATTAAACAATGCCCATGGGTCTTTAAACAACAAGAAAAATAAAAATAAACGTTTTAAATACAAACCACAGTTTTTAGTGTAGCACCAAATATATATAATTACAGTCATCATCACCATAGTACAATTCCCAAATAACTTAACACAGCCATAAAAAAAAATAATACAACTCTTACATGTTGTAGATAAGTTGTAATTAAACAGGGTCTTCTAACACGAAAACAGCAGGATTGTTTTCGCTTATTCCTCTTCAAATATGTTGCACTGAGTTCCACCTGAGATATGAAGATATGATAGGGATGAGCATCGACATGCCCAGTAGGGAAATCATGACTCACCTTATGGTTTATCCATTACCACATTAAAAACTGCATGGTTAGTAGGTTACATCATATTCCAGATTATGAGGTTTATTATGATCACATCTTATGGATACCGTAGTTAATCATTACCAAGTGTCATAATTACACATTTATACAAATATTACCAATCATCATTGTTCCTAGGTATCCATGTTAAATTGAGTATCACTCAACTCATCGAAACCCAAATGGGCGCACTTGATCACCCTATAAACATTCCAAGGGTGTTCCGGTGAGGGGACATTAAGCCCCGAGTCCTCACCAAATCAATTCCTGTACAGTGTGTTCTGGGACTTTCAACCCAAGGAAGTGTCATCACCTTCCCCCTATTTTACCTTTTTGGGTATTCATGCCCAAGGACGTAACCGCCGCCCTCTTCATGTCTCACCATTTCTCTATATTAAATCATTATTAATAGAGTCAGTTTTCCTAACCATGCTTCTCAATTTATAACATGTGTCAATTCATTATGTTCCTCGCCGTACAATACAAGACGAGTCCATGTCATAGTTTCATATGTGATACTCATATAATATCAGTTCAACATAGATATATATATATTGCGGCAAAACAATCAATTTTAATTCTATAAAAACCTCACAAAAATGAGTAATAGAATCCCTACCTTTCAAGCTTATCAACAATCTTTTAATCCTGGAATCAATTAACGTTAGCTCCACACATCCTTGACCCTAAGGCATGCATAAGGACAATTAAAACTAAAGCACAACGTATAATCACATTCATAAGTGAGTTATGTGTAAACCCGTCTACTAGTGCCATTAAAGTATTTTTATGCATTAAACATGGAGAAAATGCATACTAAAAACTAAGTTTAGATTAAAGAAAACCTACCTCAAAACTTCTTTGAAAAGCACCAAAGTTTGGGTTATCAATCAAGCTTGAATTAACTTTAAAACCGCATCGATCATCGTTAGGAATTATAATTGTCTTGGCCACAAAGAGAGCTTTGTGCTCTATGTCTTTAGTTAGAAATTTGAAGTGAGAAGGGAGAGAATGAGAACTAGAGAAGAAGGTGGTGATAGTTAAATAAAAAGATATCAAAATGCTTAAGAGGAATGAGATGTTTACGGGAAAAAGTTGTAAGAAGAAACAAAAGAGTCTTAAAGGAAAATATCATCTTGTCTCCCATGAAGACTTTTAGCAAATAATGCCAACATAATTGAGGGGATAATTGGAGTGAATTATAGAAGAAGATAAGGAAATAATTAATTAGGTGGTTGAGAAATATCTCCATGTCTTCTATGAATTGACGGAAAATAATTCAATGTCCCCTTCGGATACCTTTAGCAAAATGAGAAGAAGTCTATATAATTGAGCAATAATTTAGGGAGACAAGATTGGTAGAAGTAAGTGTTGGTAAGTTTTGAATGTTTCTTAGGAAGACTTGGTAAGAAAATACTAAAATGGTATTTTTTTTTTTAAATGATCATAAACAACTTAGTAATTTTAAATAGTCACATTTTATTCATTAAATTTTACAAAATTATGCCCGTTAAAAATACGGGTGTTACAGTGCTCTAGGGTTTTTGTTCAAGTGTTTGATGGAATTTTTATGGTGTGGTATGGGCTTGATGTCAAGGGTGTTTGGAAGCTTTCAAGTGTTAAAAGTGAGGACAAGCACTTTGGAATGATTAGGTAAAATCCTAGTCTCCCAAGCTATGTTAAAGTTTGTATTATCTTTACGCATACCATGTGTTTGATGCATGTTATGAGCTATGGCATGTAAGATGGACAGTATGGCATGATTGTTTTATGTTTTATATTGATGATGATAAGGATAGAAGAAAGAAAATAAGGGTTTTGTGGTTAAAAATAGGAAATTGTTAAACTTTGTAAAGTTTAACTAGTTTTCAAATCAATAGGGTTTTGAGGGCCTTAGAGGCCAATTTATTTTCCAAACATGACATAGGATCTACCAGCACAGTGAGGAACATAACTTTTGTGAACAAAGTTTTGTAAAATTCCAAAAGGACTAAATTGCAAAGATTTATAAAAGTTTAATATATTTGAAAGTCAGCCAAAAAGTCCACCTTAACATTAAAATTTCAGGAAAGTTAAAACACAAAAGTTGTAGAACTCATTGAAACTATTAAGAAAATATGGATGGATTGTCAAAATTTTGCTCAGTTGAGGAGTTATGAATTTTACGAGATTTTAAGCAGAAAATTTTGTAAAATGAAAATGTTATGAAAAGTTTTGAATTTGACCATGAAACTTTTGTAAGTCTTATTTCTTGCAAAAAACTAAACGTTTCAGTATAAAGTGATCATTTTTGGTTTCGATGGCAAAAATATAAGGATTTCTGTGTTTCGGGCCAAAACGGTAAAATCGTGTGAAAACTGGGTTTCACCAAGGAACGTTGAGTTCCTGCACAACTGTAGGCAGTGACTAACCATAGGGTTTATGTTTTTAAAGATTAAGAGTTCACTCAAGTAAAGAATGAAAGAAAAACGTTAAGGACAAAAATGTCAAGATTTTCGCATTATGGGTCAAAACTGTAAAGTTTTAACAAAATGGATTATAACAGAAGAAAAACTATTGTTCGGTTTTTTGCAATGTTATGAGAAGTAAAAAAAATGTATGATGTTTTAAAAAGGGGTTCCAGACCCGTCAAGGGCAAAATGGTCATTTTATGAAAAAGGCCAAAACGGACCCAAAATGCCCAATGTTGGAAAATGCCCCTTAGTGGGAATTTTTCCATTAAATGTAAAAAATGAGAGGAAAAGTTAAGCAAAAAGTTTAATAAGTTATGAAATTAACGAAAAACCCGTTAAGGGTAAAATCATCATTTTCAAGCAAATGGCAAAAACGGAGTTGAACATTCCAAATTAAAAAAACGTTCTTGGACGAAAAATGTTTCATAATACATTAAGTAACAAAACTGTCACATCAGACGGGAAATTTAATAAAGGATGTTCAAGATAAGTAAAAGAATGGTAACTCAATAGGTTACAAAGTTAAGTAAAGAAAGAGGTAACCCAATGGGTTACAGAGTTAAGCAAAAGAATAATAACATGGTGGGTTATGTAATAAAGTAAAGGGAAAGGTAAACCTATAGGATACCAAGTTAAATAAAAAGGAATGAATATTCAATGATTAAGTTCTGTTATCAATCGAGCATATTGATAATATGAAAAGTTAACTAATAAGTCAGGTGTCGTATAATCAAGACACAAAAGCCAACTAATAAAAGGAAAAGGAATGAAATGGGAACACTAAAGCGTTATCCAGGTAAGTTCAAACCTCACCTACAACATGAAGTAATGATTTTCAAATGCATTTTATATGTTTGCAAATGTGTTTGAAAATGTTATACAAGTTGTTTTTAAAGTATGTTTTCACTTGTTATGCATAAAGTTTTAAAGATCAAGTAAAGGTTTGCAATAATTATGTTTAAAGTATGTTTGTATTTTGTTAATTCATAATGTTTTAAAGTTTAAGTTATAAGTTTAATGTTGCATTTGTTATGCAATAAGTTTTAGAGTACAAGTTATGATTTGCAAATGTGTTTGCATATGATGTGATAGCATTCGATATGCTCACTAAAGTTAAAAAGAAAGTAAAATAAAGATAAAAAAGAAGTATCGTACTAGCCTCCTTAATGTGAGGTACACAAACAAAGTTAAAGTTATGACCTCCTTGATGTGAGGTACACAAGTAAAGTTAAAGTTATGACCTCAGTGTTTGATAGTCTCAAGCCTTCCGCAAGAAAAGCATCATGTTTCTAATCTCATAATTAATAATGTTGGTGTGAACACTAAAGTTTATAAGAAAAGGAAAGTCAAGGAACAAAGGTAAGAAGTTAAAGTAAGAAATGAATGTTCATAAGATGCTCATAATTGAAAGTTCATAATTTGAGCATAAATGAAATTATGTATTTCGACTTTGTCTATATTATTGTTAAAGTTTATAAGAAGGTAAAATAAAGATAAAAAAGAAGTGTCGTACTAGCCTCCTTGATGTGAGGTACATAAGCAAAGTTAAAGTTATGACCTCCTTAATGTGAGGTATACAAGTAAAGTTAAAGTTATGACCTCGGTGTTCGATAGTCTCAAGTCTTCCACAAGAAAAGCATCATGTTTATAATCTCATAATTAATGATGTTGGTATGAACACTAAAGTTTATAAGAAAAGGAAAGTTAAGGAACAAAGGTAAGAAGTTAAAGTAAGAAATGAATGTTCATAAGATGCTCATAATTGAAAGTTCATAATTGAGCATAAATGGAATCATGCATTTCGACTTTGCCTTTATTATTGTTATGAAATGTTTATGTGTTATGAGAAGCATTTTGAGAATTTTTTTTTTTACGTTAAATGTGTATGAAAACATTTTTATGTTTACAAGAAAAGGTTCATGAAGGACGTTTTAATGGAAAACGTTTAGGAAATATTTTATGAAAAATGTTTTAAGAGAAAGGTTTTTATGAGAAAGACTTATAAAGCATGTTAAAATGATTTGTGAGATTACGTTTGAACTTATTGAGCGAAAGCTTATTAAAAGTTCTTTCATGCTGTAGGTAGTCCTACGGATGACCAGTAAGATCTATTTGAAGAGCTCGATGTCACAGAGGACAAATGCAAAGATTTGGGTATGGATACCACTACGATATAATTCTGCTACTCAAAGAAAAATGTTTTCTCACTATTTGATATAGTGTTTTTAAAGTTTTAAGATAGTTAAAGTTTCGAGAATTGTTTTCAAAGTTTTAAGATATATTTATAAAATGTTTTATATAATTATAAAGTTAAATTTTAAGCTATGATTCAATTATTGTTTCTTATTAAGTTATAAGAAACGATTTGAAATGGTTTTAAATTCAAGTGTTGAACAATGTCGCAACTTAAATTGCAACAGGAGACGTAATAGCTTTTAAATATGTTTTAAAGGATGTTAATAGGAAAAGAAGGCAAAAAAATTTTTCAGTAATTTCTTACTAAGTAAGTAAGAAATAAATTAAGATAATGATATTTAAGAAAGTTAAGTGACTATCCGAAAAGGTGAGACGTCACAGTAACTGCTCGATTTGGTAGGTTGTAACTTTCATTTGACAGTTAACAACTCCAAATCAATTACTCTTAGATGAATCGAGTACTTTGGCCATAGTGACTAAAGAGTTAGGCTTACAATGTGATTAGGATGAACTGAATCGGTCTTGGTCTTACAAAGCGAGCACACTGAGCACTGGATGCTGTTAACATAGCTGGGCTCGCTTCACTCGCCACACAATTTGGATCGTTTATTGATTCGGTCAGACTAGACCTTTGATTTGGCCTAATTTCGGCCTCTCTAAGTCAGTCCCCAATATTTTCTCAATAATTATAACGGTTCCATTTAACTAAAAAAAATACTATTATCTATTTTTTATAATGATCGTTGTCATTTAGTTAAAAAAATTTACTAATACATATATTTTAATCATGATCGTTGTTTGGTAAGTGGCATAAAATATGAAATAGAGTGTGGAATGGAGCCACATTGATTTTACGGGGGGTAGGTACTAAGATTTTGATATTTCTTTAAAAGGGTATTTGGCAGGTTTGAGTTCAAACCAAAAGCTGTAACATGAGATAGTTTTACACCACAATATATTTTTATTTTACACTCTAATAAATGAAAGTTTTACGCAAATATTTGAGTCTAAACTCATGAAATCAAATCTAGATTGCCAAGAACAAGGTTTAATATTGTAATAAATTTTTTTACAAAATTCACAGACATGATCTGTACTTAAAAAAATTAATTTTACTAAAAAATAAAGAATTACAATCTATGGTTTATGAAATCAATGCGTTGCGTATTATTATTGTCTATGACTGCATGCATGACGTTGAAAAGCTAGGGCTTGGATATCAGTCCAACCTCGTTGTGTCTCATCTATCAAGTTTTGTTTCATTATGGTTGTCTCCCACTTTTGTTAGAGGATATTACTTTTTTCCTTCTGTCAGTTCAAATCTTTTACTCCATACCTGAAGTTGCTGAATAAAACTTTGAAACTGAATGATAAGACATAAAGACATGAATTTTCAAGACAAAGGTTGAACCGATTTTTACGAAAATCAGAGTGGTGTTCGAAGGCACACTTTTGCGCTGACATGCTATGTCTGGCTGGTTTTTCTTGTTAGCCCAATTACTATGGTAAATTTGTAGGCAGATTTCAATGAGATACAAGCAGAGGCAAACCCAATTACTGTGTTTGTCTACTGACATTTGTTTGTGATTGCAGTTTTATAATGTATTAGCCGCGCTAGACTTTTTTTTTTTTTTTGTGGAGGTACTATAAAAAAAAATAATATTTTTTGTTAAATAGATATATAGTTATATATTTTTATTATTAAGTGGAGGCAAATTTAATTTTACTTGTAAAATAGAAGGTATAACAACATTTTTCGGTGGTGTTCAGTTATAATTTTTGACAAAATAAATTTAATTTTAATTTTTTTGAAACAATTGTTGGGCAAAAGTACAATTTTCAAAAATTAAATGGGAGTGCCCACATTCAATATTGCTTGCCTCTGCTAGCTAGTGAGTTTTAAGTATAACTTATAATATGGTCTGACAAAGAAGCTGAAGCAATTATTTTTTGGCAGGTTCATTATGCAGGTGAGAAAGATTTTGTTTTTAGATACCTTCTTGCCTAATGCATACGAAATTAAGACACACATTGGAGGAAAATTAAAAGGGGTTAAGGGGCAATGGTCATCTTTTAAAGTTTTAGTTGTTTCATATATACAATAATTTCAATGTAAATATTAATACCAATATTATATTTACCATTAAATAGTGTTAAAACAACATATTTGATATGTTATTTTATTTTTGTGCTACAATAAATAATGTTATTTAAAACACTAAATGTACTTTTTGCCATTATTATTAAGCATTGAAATTTGTGAAGATAAACTTTTAATATCAAAATAATTTGAAGATGACAACATTCTAATAATTGAAAAGAAAAAAGTTAATGTACAAATCAAGATACATAAAATGCCATATTTGTCATATTCGTATGGCTACTTGCATGTAGAAAATTTGGAACTAAAAGTAACTATTTTACACTTAAATATTGATATTGATATATCAGCATTACATTAAAGATGCTCTAATAAACAGTTTTCCTTTTGTAAAGACGATAGTTTAATTTGCATTTCTTTAAATGGTGTGAGTTCTTTTCTTTTTTTGCTGGTTAATTAGTGGGTTACTAGTAATAATCTACAATGTTATTTTGCCTACTGGCCAGAGACAGCTCTGAGAATTAACTTAGTAGATTACTATCAGTATACTATTAGACTATTTTCACAACAAGCGATGGAGACAATGAGCGATCTGTGATGAAAAAGAAAAAATAATTTCGTAAAGTATCATTGGTAATCTTGTAGATTACCCCTATAACTGGTATCCTGATGACGACAAAGGTCGAAATCGGCAGCATAATCTAGTAGATGCCTTGTGGTAATATATATAGTATATTACTTTACGATCAGCATACAGAAACCAACGTCAGCACTAGTTGGTTGGCATTATAGGTTTTGAGAATGTAATCTAGTACGTTACCAATGGTAATGTAATAGATTATTTCGATATCTGACCCTACAATAGTGGGGTAAATCCAACAAAACACATATTGTTAACGTTTGATCGATCATCCAAACTTATATAATTTTAATCTTATTTAAGAGGTAGAAGACTTACCATTTGCTATTGATATAGTGACATTCCTAAAGGTTCTCTTATTTCAATCTCCATCGACTAGGCTTATACGTGCTTCACGTTGTGTTGGACCTCACCCGCTAAAGCTTCGAGTCCTTCCCATGTTGGCTCAAAATTTTAAATTTTGGGCTTGGCATGACGGATAAGGACTAATACACCTTGTGCTTTAATTGTGCTTGATGCAATAAACGCACTGGGAAAACTTATTGAACCATTGAGCACTATTAAAGTACTTTCGTATTATAAAAATAATAATAAGGGTAACTTGATAGTGTTTTTAAAATGTTTTTGTTTTGGATAAAAATTTGAAAATGAGAATATTTTGATAAATGTGTTAAGATTGTTTTTGAAATTGTTTTTAGTTAATTTTTGAGTATTTTTTTGAAATTGATTTTGACAACTTTTTAGCCCCCCACCCTTCTTGTCCAACCCATATCGGCCACCATCGACGACCCCAAGCCCCACCCTCTCTCTCTACATGGACCCAACCCCTACCCCCGCCGGCCCTAGGGCCACCCTTGACGGCCAGGCTTAATGACCCCAAGCCCCCACCCTCTCTTTCTCTCAAGAAGACACCATGGGTCGAGGGCGATGTGAGGAAGGGGTGGCGGATGAGGGCTTGTTTGGCAAAGGTGCGGTGGCCAATGAGAACAAGGGCACGTGGGGTCAAGAGCTACATAAAGAAGGCCTGCCCAATGAGGACATGACAACCGATGGGAGTGCTAGCAAGGCCGCCACAGGAGGAGAAAATAAGCAAAAACAACTTTTTTGTTTTTAATTTTGGGACCTTTTGGGAGGTGTTTTCAAATTTATCTTTTTGGACTAAAATTTTAACCAAACTATTTTTATTTTTTGTATTTTGAGAAAAGGGAAAAATGATTTAAAATCGGAACCAAACGACCCCAAGATGTCATTAAATTCAATTATCTTTTTCATATTTTTATTTGAAGTTTATGTAAATGAATTAATTGTGTGTTTTGTTAGTTTTATTATTAAAACTAAGTCTAAAACCCAACTTGAACTATATATGTGTGGGTTGATTCTCTTTTTTTTTTTTTTTTGGTTTTTGGGTAAGAGAGTAAAAAAAAGGAATTCAAACTCTAAGCCTTAACATGGTAGTAAAGGTATGACAGTCATCAATCCTTTGAGACAAGAGGGCCAAGACAGGGTAAGCTACGCAATTTTGTATCACTTGGGGAATGTTATAAATGATAGTTTATAAGCAAATGCACCATATTGAAAATAGTATGAGGTCTATTGGGGTAAAGTCTAAGAGCAAAACTATACGGCTTAGGCCCAAAATAGACAATATCATACCAAATAGTATCATAGCTATGACCCAACTAGAAATGCTATAAACGAGGACGTTTGGCCTCAAAAGATAGGGTGATTGTGATAGTCATTAATCCCTTGAGGCAAGAGAGACAAGACAAGATAAGCTGTGCAGGATCACATTACCTGGGGAAGGTTATAAGTCATGGTTTATAAGTAAACATACAATCTTCTAGTGGTATGAGGCCTTTAGGGTGAAGTCCAAGAGCAAAACCTTATAGGCTTAGGCCCAAGCAGACAATATAAATACCAAATAGAGGTAGGGTCGTTACCAAAAGCATAGATTTATTGCTATAGTTATTTGTGATCATGTTGATTTTTTTTTCAAATTCTTGGGGCTGGGCTTTTTAAATATCAAATTAATTGATTCCCACTATATTGAGTGGATTGAAAAGTCCCTAAAACCCAATCAACCCATTGGTTGTAGGATTACCAATGACAAGTCATTTTTAATAGTCAATGCGACTACTAAAAGAGCATTTAGGTTGGGTAGCCCTTTTTTTACCCTCCACAAATTTGTGTGCTGACTTTTTAAAAATTAGGGATATGGTTGACTGTTCATATGCCACGTTTTGTTCTTCTATTTTTCCCCCCACCTACAACGGAGTTGAGGAAGAAGATCAAAGATTGGGCTTCGTCGAATTTTGGTGACTATCAAGGAACAAGATGCTCATAGATCTAGCTTTTTCAGGCTCTGGCAGCGACCTCCGTCAACCGATCAAGAGCTATACAAACTTCTACATGATTCAGTCGACCAGATCATCTTCTCTAACATGATTCCATGACCTCTGACAAGGACAGGCGGTGCCAATGTGTGGAGAAGTTGTGCAGGGTTGTGATGGCTCATGCAGTTAGAGAAGAGAGAGAGAGGGAGAGAATAGATAGAATATGAAAGTTATGTTTTTTTTATTAGGATTTGATCTTTATTGATGGATTTTATCATTGATAAATTCGAATTTATCACTGATGTACTTAAATTTATTACTGATATACTATAGCTAATCAATAATTAATGAATGTTATTTTTGTTATTTTTACTTTAAATTAATAATGAGTGATCATTTGCCTTAGTAGAAAAAGTATAGTTGTTTATTTTAAAAAGGATTTGCCTCTGTATCCCTAGCTAAAATTTCTCAAGTACTATGTACTACTATGATATGTTCCTACAACGTGTATACCTAACAGCGCAATGCCTAATAAAAAACCACCTATATAAATTCTTATAAATTTAATTACCTAAACTATTGTCAAATTATTTTCGTTTTTACAAGGTCAAAGATTCTCATAAGTTGTATTGAATGGGGAGAGCTCCTACTTTTGTTAAATTGGTCTTTTGCCTATGCAGTCTCCACTCTGAAAATTAAACAATTTCCCTCGAATTAAAAATGTTCTTTTTTTCTAAGAAAGAAGCAATTGTCTACACTTTTATTGTTAGCTTGTTTTACTGTCCTCTTTTTAACTTTCCTTTTGCATTCAAACATGCATAAACTTCAAGATTTAATTTAACAAAGTTCTCGATATAAAATGGATGCGTACCAGTAATGATGCCGAAAGGGAGGATTCTGCGCGGTTCAGCTGCTGACGAACACAACCTGCTTTTTTTAATAATAAAATAACAATAACAACAATAATAAAGAATAGAAAATGAGACATTTTAGTCCAATTATAATGTAATTCAAATAAAATAGATTCATTATGGCAGAGTTTTTCGTTCAAATGAAATGAAAAAACGTCTGAGTTGTGTGTACAGTTTTAAAATTTAGATGACCAACCTCATGAATTTCAACCACATGATTTCCCATAACAGGCTTCAGTCATGTTGTAGAGCAGCAACGATTGTCGTTTTTACTACAACTAATATTGCTGAGAAATTAGCACAACATATTTGGACCAAATTATCCAAGTTGCAGAGGAACATAAACAGAATCTCGATCACATTCAGTGCCATAATATATGATAATTTTTTCTTCATGAAGCTGGATATTCTTCTTCTTCTTCTTCTTCTTCTTCTTCTTCTTCTTCATGCTCTTCTCTACAAATCCTCTTGACCTGATAGAGTAGAACAAACTTGATCAATCAAGTATAAGAGCTTCTATCACTAATACATTAAAGAAGGACTTCCTTCTTTTGGTCCTCTTCCTTCTTCCTCAACTTCGTTTATTGACTTTTTTTCTCTTGATAACATGGGCATCGAATAAAAAATTAATAATAGGCTCTTCCTTCAATATATATATATATTTCTCTTGATAACATGGGCATCGAATAAAAAATTAACAATAGGCTCTTCTTTCAGTGTATATATATATTTATATATAGGTGAGCTTTTTTTTTTTTCTCCTTATTATCACGGTTATTTAATTATTAGCTCTATTAGTCCTTACATTTTATGTGATGTGTGGTAGAAGGGTTAAGACTTTGTGATAGAAACCATATACTATAGTATGTAAGAGCTTTATACTGTAACAAATTTTTACTTTACATTGTAACATATAACAATTATACATTATTTACGGTTGAAATTGTGTAATTGAAACCACAACAGAGTATTATATAACTTTAGTCTCTGTACATTTCCTCTTAGCAATTTTAGTCCCTAATCATAATATTAATAATAAATTTCTAAAATCTAACAATGATAATCATGACCATCGTGTGACAACATGAAATCTTATAGAATTAGTTACATTAACAACAAAATGTTCTCTTCATTAATGTTAAAAACCTTTGAAATACATAACATTTGGCACTTAGTGTTACTTCTTTCATTAAGTTTTATGTTATTATTCGATAGAGAAGTAATTTGTTTTGTTAAATTTTAAAAATTCTAAATTTTAAAAATTCATACTCAATTTTATTATCATAACCAAAAAAAAAAATAGAGAATAATTTACTAAAAAATGTTCAGAATCAAAATGACAGAAAGTTGATAGTTTAGAGACTTATAATGTAATAACACTCTCTCTTTGTGAAAGCTTCAAAACCAAAATGATAGAATGTTGTTAATTTGGAGACTAACAGTGTTAATAACTCCTTATCTTTTAAGTAAACAAACAGAGGGAAAAGACAAAACAAAAGACGCAGCCGAAGTCGCGTAAACAAATTAATCAGAAGGACTTGCTACAATTAAAATATACATCCATCATATATATAATATATGGTAGCTTTGGAAAGAAACATTTGCCTAACATGTTTGTGCTTATGTATATATATGCATATACATAGAATATTCGTATGTATGTGCGTAGCGGAATAAAGCCAGATAAGTTTTCCAATGATCTAGGGGTTTTTTTAAACTTTTATCTCCAATAATGTTTTTTATTTTCTTCAAATTTACTCCCTTCATAAATTTTCTGTACACTATGCATATGTTGGATGGAATATTAAAAAGAAGAGAGAGATCATGAGCATGGTTGTTTTATCCACATCAAGACCAGGTGCACCACATTATTTTGTTTACGTGTATACTTTTTAAGGTGAATTATTTATTTGTTATGTTTCTCTTTCATTTATCATTAATTGCTAAGTTAAAATCATCATAATCACTCTACTTCAATTCTTTATAGTCTTTTATCTTTAAATAATTTATTTTTCATTTAAAATATTTTTTAATACATTTCATTGACTGAGTTGTCTTGAGCAACGCTTGCTATTCCATCATAGAGCCATGTGTTTTTCCTCAATATCTAGAGCAACTTTTACCTTTCATTGTTGCTAAGAGTTTGGGACCACGACATGTACACTATAATTCGAAGAGCTTGTGAGGACTATCCCATCTGCAGATTATATTACGGGTTATAGAGATACGTGGATTGAGTCTTTTTATACGAGTTGAACAGCTACACGAATTGTTTATATTCGTCTTACGATTCCATAGAAATTATAAATATATATATATATATATATATATATATATAGATGGGAAAAACATATGCCTCAACCATGGGACAGCAAAGCATCCTTCAGTATAATCAAGTCAAGAAAACGTATAAAATAATATTTTAAAATTAGAAATAAAATTATTTGAAATTAAAAGATTAAAACATAGCAATTATGATGATTTTTATTTTGTAATTAATAAATATACATTAAGAAAGAGAAACATAACCGTATAAAACTGATATAGACAAATTACATATATATAATTTTCATTGTATGAATGTGCCACATAAACAAAATGATGTAGTATATTTGGTCTATAAATAATTCATCGTTTTCTACCCACCAATTTCAAAAAGTCATCTTTTTTACCTTAATAGTTAAAACAAACACAATTTTAAATTGAACAGAAAATACTCATTTCAGAAACCTTCTTCTTAGTTTATTTTTTTCAAACTTTTTTATTAAATAAAGGAGGAAAAATTGATAATAAAATATCTTAATATAATTCAAGTAGGTTGTCAACCACTAAATAAATTTTCAAGAAAAAGAGTTGATCTTGGACCACTGGTTTACATGGCAAAAGTATAGTTATTAAATGACTGGATGCTTTGAAGGTCAATTAAATGGAAAAGCAAGAAACAAATCAAGGCATGCTTGCAAGTGTAGAGGACAAAACATGAAAGGCATGATTTGTCAAAAAAAAAAAAGTGACTTTTTTTTCTATAGGTTTTTATGCGTATGGTAAGGGATAACATTTAGCTCACAACTTGTGAAGTCTGCCAACTATCGAACCAAGATGTGAAAAATAATTGTAAAATAAGCAAATATAATAATATTTAGGTGGACGAATATGATTATTAAATCTACCACTTTTGGTCTCACCCTTGCAGCGAACTCAAACATTATAATTGACTCTCAAAGCTTTTTTTTCTCCTTCATTAATGTGCAATGTCATTTGAAAAAAAAACATTTTTATACTCATAGATTATAATCTTGCTATTTATAATCTGTAGCGCTCTAATTTTGTGAGTAATGAGGTTATAACCTTAAGATTAAATAAGATTGTTTAAATATTATATAAGATACTCGATTCTCTCTCTACTTATCTACTCTAAGGGATTTTCTTTCTCCACTTTCGTGCCGCCTCCTCTACTTGGGGCCATATTCCAGTGCCGACCTTGGGTGGGTTGCCTGGTCTTCGACTTGCATGACATTGGATGTGGCAACCTGGCATATTCAATATTTTTTAAACTAAACAATTTATTTGGTTGTGAACAGCCAAGCTGAGATAGGTGTTGAAACAGACACCTTAGGTCAGGATATTAATCAGTGGTAGAACCATAAAATTTTCTTAGGGGGTTTCGTAGTAGAATAATAATTTTAAGCTAAAATTACAACGTAATTATATATATATATATATATATATATATTGCTTTGTCCAATATCTTTTATTCTTCATTTTATCTATTTTCTATTTTGTTCTTTTTCTAAATGAACTAAGCTTGTACTTAAATTTAATTTACTTTTCAAAACAGTCCAAAAAATTTAAATCTTCATAACACTATGGATGGTTTTGTTTTATTTGGAGCTTTAAGTTTAAAATATGAGGATATTTAAAAGTAAAAAAATAAAAGTATAATTAAAAAATATTTTTTAAATTTGACCTTTTTTATGCAATTTATAAGATTTGAGAAGGAGTAAGAACAATAGTGAAAATATAGCTTCTCCAAAAACAATGAGGTGGGTTCGGCGCAAGGATAAGGCCAACAAACCAGGACTATCACCCAAAGGTCAGGCGGCTAGGGGTGAAACAAGCACTATGCTCAAGTTGGTAAGTTGAGACTTGGCGCGAGGCTGGGGTCGTTGTATTGCCTACTGGTTCGGATCGACATGGGGTCGCGTCAAGGGCTGGAGTCATGGTTTATGCCTTCTTTAGGGTAATATTTACGTTGTTTTTTCGTCTTTCATTGAAATTTTTGTCGCTTTATATGATGTCGTTGTTTTGGTTGGCTTTGATTCATATGTTGGAATTGATATGGACAACATCATTATCTTTGGGTTTCAGAAGGGTTCTAAATGAAGACTCTATTTCAAACTCGCTTACCGATGCCATTATATCCCTTTCACATGTATCTTCTCACTTTTTCTCAAACAACACGCTTAACAACAAAGGCACTTTTTTCAAATGTATTTACATGCGATGATGAAGGGAGTTAAGGGAGCGGGTTGGGCCCATTATGTATTTTGAGATTTATGATTTTATACATTTCTTTTTCTTATTTCGCCCCTAATTTTTTATAACTTCAAACAATCATCACAGTTAAAGTAGCTCCATCGTATCTTTTTTTAAAGTTTTTAATTTTTGTGCAATTTTTTTATTTTCCCCCATTAATTCTTTGTAATTTTAAAGTTTTCACAATTTTTAAAAAAGTTTCATCACTCATCATTTTTACTTTTAATTATACTTTGTGATTTTATTTTTTTGGCTTGCATCCATTATAATTTCAGATAGAAAACCCAAATGCAAAAGCCGTACACTTAAGTTTATAAATTGAAAAAAAGAATTATAGATTAATAGAAATACAAAAAAAAAAAGAGAGGATATTTTTCAGTCTTTGTCACACTAGTCTAAAACTTTCACTAAACTCAAGCGCCCACTAAATAAAATTTCTAGCTTCGTTACTGTTTAGAGAATATCTTTTAATTAAACCCAAAATCAGACATTTTATGCATTCATATATGTACATACATGCCACCTTTTTTTTACTCGTTTGTTTACAAAAGTGTCACCTAGTTTTGGCTTCAAATTCTTGGATACTGACTCTACATATTATAGCCTTCCATATTTC
This sequence comes from Artocarpus heterophyllus, assembly GCA_025403435.1. Classification (NCBI taxonomy): domain Eukaryota; kingdom Viridiplantae; phylum Streptophyta; class Magnoliopsida; order Rosales; family Moraceae; genus Artocarpus; species Artocarpus heterophyllus. The sequence goes on along the minus strand of CM046332.1, from coordinate 27,775,532 downwards.
ATAAAGGAGTTCCTTAATTCAGGAGCTTCATTTTTGCCATAATCCACGCAAAATGGGAAAAAAAAAAAGCTACGTATATATAAATGACATGCATAGAATTTTCAAGTTGGTCTTTCCATAACCATAATAATAATAATAATAAGGCAATTAGTACTAATAAGAAATAGTTTAAGTTTTTTCTTTTTTCAAGTGAAGAAATACTTTTCGTTTTAACGATAACAGAAGGTCTAATTAGTACCAAAAGTAATGTATACTTTGTCTTGTTTCAATTTTTTTTCAGTGAATTGGTAATAGGTCAAATCTTTTTTGTAAATGATCATTTCAAAAAAAAAAAAAATCTTGTAAACAAAGGTTGAAAATAGTAATAGGAATTTTTTGTAAATAGTTGATGCAGAAAAGATGTGGATCTGGGATTAAAAGATGAAGGGTGACACTCTTTAGAAACAAGTGACTAGTTGTTGAGTGTGTTGTTTGAGAAAAAGTGAGGGGACATATGTTAAGGGGATATGAGTCTCAAATAGAACTTGTACTTAGGAACACTTTTAATTTAGCTAGTTACATAAAAAAGCTTATCCTTTCCAGCTAGACTGAAGGTGCTACTTATCATAAACTTTCTTGAACTGGCAAAACGTATTAGCAAAAATTACGAAAACTTTGAATTTCTCTTTCCAAAAATAAATGAAACAATGGCTTATGGAGATTTTTGGTTAATAACTTTTGGAAATAAAATACACATATAATTCAAAAATAATATCCTTAAAAATCAAATAAATAATTTCTTCACGATTTCAATCTATAATTTTATAGTAAGGTCAAAGTGTAAAAGATTAAAATCTATTTTACGAATAACGCATGCACTGAACTTGTCATGTGTTTTTTTATTACCAAAAAAAAAAAAAAAACTTGTCCTGGGATTTCTATATTATCCTGTACTCAGCCAACCATCACCAAAAATCAATACCACGTTATTGACCAGCATTACAAGCATAAGACAATGAGCTAGTGGCCCTTTAACTCAATAACATGCTCAGTATTTTATTGGTATATATATGTAAAATAAACATTTTACGCCAAAACCAATACTCTTATACCGACAAGATTAGGTAGTGCGCTTGTCTTTAGCGGAAGCTTTATGATTAACTAATTCAACGTATTAATTAGACAATTTCAGGAACTAAAAAAACTAGATGGATTCATCTTTCAGCCACTAAATCGAAAGAAAAAAAAAAAGTAATTTTAACTAAACTCAAAAATGTGTCCTATTAATTATTAGCCAAAAATAGAAGTTTTAATAAAGCCAGATGTTGAGTGCGCTTGCTCTTTAAAAAGCGAGATGAAAAGAGTCCACAGCAACTTCACTCTTTGACTTTCTTGTGATATAGAACAACTAATAAACTAGTTTCAAAATCAGTTCACAGTTCATCCCACTATATCTTTGTTTTTCTTGTTTTAATTTCCTTTGTAATTGTTCGAACACTAGTTTCCATTTCCCGTAGTAGTATGGCTGATGCATTGCTTTCTCCGTTCCTAGACCAGCTGGTCACAGCCATTCGGAAAATGGCCGATGCATTGCCTTCCCAGTCTCTCTTCATATTGTCAAAGCTTTGTGAAATTTTTAACTCATCTGTTGATGGTGAAGAAAAATCTATAAAACACAACTCATCTTTCAGGCTTAAAAAAAAGTTTTGATGGTAGAAGTGATGGTATTTTGCGGTTTTTGGATATTTTAGGGCCTTTTATTGAGACGGGCAAGCCACCGGGGTTGGGATTTTGAGTGGATTATTCAGTAAAAGTGATCAATAAATTCCTTAGGGGTCTATTTGCAATGGTTTCTAAAAACTACCGCGCTAAATTGTAAATTTCTTAAAAGTGGAGTACCAAAAGCATTTGTCTTTTGATTGTTATGTTTGTTTTATTTTTGTTGTTCTTTCTCGTGGATGTTCATACTTATACTGTTTTTTTTTTCAGGGTAATAATTATGCCATTTTTGTGTCGTTCATTGAGATTTTGTTGTTTTATATGATGTAATCTTTTTGCCCGATTGTCCTTGATTATTGTTACTGCAATTGTGTCGGTAGGTAGTGTTCGTGTCATGTTAACGATCAGAGGAATGCTAATAGCTTTTTTTTTTTTTTTCACTTTTTCAGAATTTAACACATGGAATCCACTAATATTATAAATTGTTTAAAAGAATATGAGATAATAGATTTTACGTGTCATATAGTAAATGTAGAGAGTGAGAAAGAGAGTGCTGTTAGTACTCTTTTAAGGCTCAATATAAGTTGAAAACACCTCAATGCTAACACGACCTGTGACACAAATGGGTTGAGAAATTCCTACACAAACACAATCTGTTCTAACATTGGATGATACAAACACGACCTGCTTAGCCTATGACATATGCAACACGAAAACCCTCAAGGAACCTACATCCCAAAATTAACACATAATCCAAAACTAACTCATGACATTTTATAACTTTAAATATATAAATTACAAATCAAAACTATATAAAATTAACATAAAATACATATTTTTTCAAAGATAAATTAATTATTTCTATACTACAAAACAAATCCAATTTATTGTCAATTTATTGAAATTATATATACTAACAAAAAATTTTAAAAACATAATAGAGTTACCAATCAATTTATTATCAATTTAGTATCGAGCGACTTAATACTAACACGACCTATTTCTAAATAGGTCAATTTCAAGTCAAAACTAAAATTAATAACCATATCCTGACACTAGCCTCTAAAAATTTGGACCGTGTTCATCGTGTTGCTAACCCACGAATTTACTTTTACGTTTCCGCTACATTAGTTATTTATTTTACATCGTGAGAGCAAAAGGTTCACATAAAAAATTTTTAAATCCATCCTGATGCGTCTTCAATTTATTTATTTTTGCGCCAAAGCCAATAGTCACATGATACTTTTTCATTTCCTATACCGACAAAATTAGGAGGTGCGCTTGCCTTTGTAACGAAAGCTTTATAAAAGCACCCACATTATTGGCCAAAGAATTGACAAATAAACATCAGCGTTCATAAAGCCAGTTGTCGAGTGCATTTGCTTTTTCAAAAGCAAGATAAAAAGAGCACATTTTTATGGAAGAGAGCTCTTAGCAAACTGTAATCTTTGAATCACTCTTGAGATAGAACACCTATTTGATAATTTGACTAAATTCCAATATCCTTGTTTACTTTGTTTAATTTACACCAAAACCAATATTAGCAGTCTGTCACATATAGTAGCGGAGCCAAGAATTTTTTTCAGGTGAATTGAACAAAATTTTTTTGAAGTTTAGAGTCCAAAAAATTGTGAATTTATATTGAAATATAGTAGATTTTGGACTTATTTGAGGTTTTAAGTTTGATATACATACTCAAAAATCAAAATTTAAGGCATAATATGATATTAAATAAAAAAATATATAAATGGTGTAATAAAAAAATTAAGGGTAGAGATGCAAGAACGGGTTGGCTTGGCCTGGCCCGGCCCGTTCTCCTTAGGCCCACACCGGCCGTGGGCCGGGCAACCCATGAATTTCGTAGGTCGGGCCGGGTCGGCCATATTAGAATTACCTTGACCCAACCCAACCCAGCCCATAGGCCAATTTTACGTGAACCAGGCTAAGTCGTGCCATGGGTCATAAATGGGCTAGCCCATTCGAGCCCATCTACGAGTTAGGATGGGTAGGCCCAGTGTAGGCCCATCTAAGCATGTAATTTTTAATTTTTTATCTTTATTTTTTATTTTTTATTTTTAAATTTTTAAACACGTTAACAAATATAAAAATTAGAATAGTCAATAGAAATATGAAAAAGGATATTTTATTCACGATTGCCTCATTTTTATAATACATACAGGAAAAATCAAGCAAATAATGTTTATGGAAAAAAAAAACACTTATGAAATTTTTAATTATATCTTTTACATTTTATTAACAAATTAGGAATTCCATTTGTATCCTTGAAATACCTTACTTTTTATATAAATAAAACCATATGACATATTTAATTAAACATATTTAAAAACTCTTCTCAAATTAAAAACACTTTTTATGCACCATCCAAACAAAAATTAAAAAATCATGTCTTATGCTTCTATTTTTCTACTGTTTAAAAGTAAAAGCAAAAACAAATCTCAAACAAATTTGGGCCGTTAAAATAATAAAGTAAAAAAAATTATAATACGTAACAAAATTATTGATATACAATTGAAATTCAACACAATGTTTAGAATATCTTTAAAATGTCATTAATTACATAGTAATTATTTTAACAACGTTGCATTTTGTACTATATAATTACTTAGTAATTATTTTAATGATATAAATTTAAAACATAAAAAAAGTATTTACAAATTAAAGCAATATTTTAACTCAATAAATACAATACGTATGCTATCTAATTAAGTGAGTTACTGTCTCCTGATTATATGTCTGTAAAAAAGTTGGTTACTTCCAATTTCGGCTACAAATGAAAATATCAAATGAAATTATAATTCAGAGAGAGGAAGCATGTTAGAAAGCTGGAACAGACAACAATCAAATGAAATTATAATTCAGAGAGAGAAATTATAAACGTTTTGCACCATCAATGTTTGTTTCTTTTTTTATTTTTTTTGGCAGTATTCAATTATTGATGTGTGATTGTCATTGATGAATTGAATGACCCAACCTTCTCACTCTCTCTTCACACTGTCAAAGCTTTGCGACATTTTTAACTCATCTTTTTGTGGTGAAGAAAAATGTATAAAAGACAACTCATCTTTCAGGCTAAAAAAAAAATGTTTTTGGTATTTTACGGTTTTTGATATTTTAGGCCTTTTATTGGAGGCGGGCAAGCCACGGGGTTGGGATTTTGAGTGGATTATTAAGTAAAAGTGATCAAGTAATATATTTGCAATGGTTTCTAAAAACTACGGGGCTAAATTGTAAATTTCTTAAAAATGAAGTGCCGAAAACATTTGTCTTTTGATTATTATGGTGGTTTTATTTTTGCTGTCCTTTCTCGTGTCGTCGATGTTCATATTTATGCTTTTTTTTGTGTATGTGTGTGTGTGTGCAATACATATGTCATTTTTGTGTCGTTCATTGATGTTTTTATTGTTTTATATGATGTCTTTATTTGATTGGCCTTGATTTATGGCCACGTCTACAATTTAAGTCGGCAGCTGTTGTTCGTGTCTTGTTAAGGCGTAATATATGTTGAAAACACTTTAATATTAACATCCGCGACATGAATGAGTTAAAAAATTACAATACTAACACTACCTGTCCTAACATGAATGACACAAATAAGACCCGCTTAGCCCGTGACCTATATAGCATGCAACCCTCAATGAACCCGCAACCTGAACTAAACACGCAATTCAAAATCAACTCCTGATATTTTATAACTTTAAATTTATAAATTACGAATTCAAACCATATAATATTAACATAAAACACATATTTTCTCAAAAATAAATTAGCTCTATACTACAAAACAAATCCAATTTATTGAAATTATATTTACAAAGGCAAAATATTTTAAAAACATAATAGAGTAATAAACTACGGATCAATTTAATGTCAATTTAGTGTTGAGTAGGATAATATGAATGCGACTTGTTTTTGTACAAATTAATTTCAAGTTGATACTAAAAATGACACATAGCTAATTTTTTGACAAGTCAATTTTAAATTAACACTAATTTTTAGGCATCATGTTGTGTTTATATTGCGCCGTCGTGTTCTGTCCTGTATTGGATGTAGAGGTGTAAATTTAGGTCAAGCCTATAGGGTTCTCACCCAAGCCTACTATTTTGGCTCATTGGCCCAGTCCAAAGTAAGAGTCGGGCTGGGCCTTATTTCTAGGATTGAAACTTTTTTTAAAGAAAAAAAAAGCCGAGAAATCAAAATTATTAAATAAACAAAAAAAAGCCTTAAACTAGGGATTTCCATAGCAACTTTCCAAAGTTGGGCTGCCAACGATCATATACTCCTATTACATTTTTAAAATGCATGCCAACGATCATATCCTCAAAAAAAAAAAAAGGTCATATATAATCGAACAGCAAGTATATTGTATGTATTGATTGCATTTACATGAATCAAGAATTGCACGTGTCCTAGTTCAAATTTTGGCCCAGTTCAATTCATATATAAAAAAAATCTCTGAATTTCATATGTGGCCTCTACACGTATCAAGTATGGTACCCTATTTTTGTCTATATATATTCATTTACTGTGCATTACAGCTCATTTTTTCAAGCTCACTCTCTTTCTAAATTTTCCACTCTCTCCAACTCTCAAATTGTCTCCCTTCTTCCTATATCTTTTTTCTCTTTCTAAAAATTTTCTAGAATTCCATAATTTTCTACCTTGACTCTTCTTAATCCTCATCCAAATTATCCATCAAGCCATAAATCTCCTTCAGATTCCAAAAAAAAAAAAAAAAAAAAAACACCTATAATTTTCCATCTTGATTTTTTTCTTTTTCTTTCTTGTCACTATAGACTCAAAGTACCAACGTCTGAGAAAATACTTCCCATTACTTTCTTAAAAAGTTCTCAGGAAGAAATACAAGATTAGAATCACTTGATTATGGATTCTCATATGCTTTAGCATCCCTAGTGATGTGAGGACATTGATAAAAGGAAGATTCGACCGAGTGATTTCAGTCAAAACATCGGCCTACCATGTATGGGTACCGATCATAGTACAATGAAAAGAAAAGTCCGTACCATTGAAGTCACATGTAACAAATGTTGACGATAGAATTGTAACAGTAAATGTACTTTGTCTGGACTTGTGTCAGTTAATAAAGAGAATAAAATAAATTTCTACTGAGATGGACTTTTTAGAAAGAACTTAGATGATCTTTATACTTATCTTCAAAACTATCCAAGTGGATATATTCAAGGTGTAATTTTTGAACTCTGGCTCAAATTTCATGGAGAAAGACAACATCTCAGGAATATGACATTTCAATATCCTATTTGCCAGATCATAAAAAAAATAGATGGGGAGTAAATCCTCTATCTATAAAGGACGTTTAAGTGTTTATTTGTTTTGAAATGGTTGTAGTAAATGTTTAATAATTTGGGTATATTTGTTGTAAAAAAATATGTGTTTTTATGTTCAAAGTATTTGTTTGTTTTTATATTGTCACAAGAAGTGTTATATAATTAGTGTCTCTTTTATTTTATTGTTTTCTTTTAAAAATATTATTTTATCAAGTACATTACGTATTGTACTGTGACATACTTGAAGTTGTTAATATTATCTAAACGTTTTAAGATTTATGTGTAATAAGCTAGTTTTATACTCCTAAATTGAGTATTCTTAACTTAATGTGTTGTGAGTTTTTGAATCTTTTAGTTGCTTTTTATTTGTTTTTATTTTAGTTTAATAGAATTTTATTTTTATTTTTATTTTAGTTTTTCTCATTTGTTTAGGAAATTAAGCCAAACAGGCAAAGTGGCAATATGAAGGGCAAAAGGGTCAAAAAGTGAGTTAAAAGTGGAGTTAACTGAGCCCAAAGCTTTCCCTAGCCACGTGGGGCACTACAGGTGCCTATGTTCCGATAGTTCGCGGCTCTAGCTGCTCCTATGCACCCTCTTCGCCAGACCGCAGCTCGGCACATAGTCATCTCTTCACTCCAGCCAACGAAAATCTTCACATGGCGCGAGCATTTGGAGCACAAAAGTTTCCTTCTTTTTACTGTTGCTGGCGTGTATCAAAGGCTCCATATAGCCAAAGCCAACTTCAAATAGGGAGAGCTTCTCACGAAGCCGCAAGGCTGCTTGCAGCCAATGAGAAAAAGGAAAAGAAAAAAAAAGGCAAAAATTATTTTTTAGGTTTAGTTTTTATTTTAGGTTTTAGGTTTTTATTATTGGAGAAGGTATTTTGAAGGCTACAATTAGAAAAAGGAGAAGATATAGAAGAAGAACCCTAAAGACATGTGACACTTCCAATCGGTTTTATTTGTGAATTTTCTAGTTCTTTACTTATGCTAGAATTAATATGCTTATTTCTAATTATGTTTTAATTTTCTTTTGTTAGGGCTATAAAATTACCAATTTTATTTTAATTTAATTGCTTTTATTTTTGCATTCAAAGGTTTATTCTCTCAGAGTTTATTGCTTTATGTTGAGTGTTTATTATTATTCTTAATGCTTTTAATTGCCTAATCATCAATTAAATGATTACGAGACCTATAATGAAATCGGACGTAGATTTATAGACATAGCTTCTTGTGATAGACATCGTAGGTTACATGGGGCATAGGAATATAGCAACTTGACTTGCGTGGACTTTCAAAGAACCATAGATCTTAATAAATTATAGTATATTCAATTCATATAGGAATATAGCAGGTTAATATATTATGGTATTTTGGCGTAACTTAGAAGAGAGCGTTAAATAGGTTAGGATTACTCATCCTTCAAATATTGCAACAGACGATGTTAGAAAAAATAATGAATTAAATTATGATAATTTTGGTGAAATCGGATACCCTAGTTTTTTTATGTGTGTCGTTTTTATCTATTTATTTATTATTCATATTTTGTTTTATTATTTTTCTATTTTATTTTTGGTCATTCAAATAATTTTAGAGTTTATCAATTTTGGTACTTAACTAGATATATGCAATCCTCGTGAATAATGCCTTATTCATTCTATATTACTTGTTAGAATGATAACATGCATCTATGTTGTGCAATTTTTTTACAACAGTAGCTTACTTTTTTGAAAGTTCTACAATAATTTGTCATTTATGTCAACTTTCTAAATTTGGTGTTCGTTTGTCAAAAAGCCTACAGTCGTGTCAGAATGTCTTTGTCAAGTTATTTTTTTCCAATTGTCAAAAGTTGTATAGTTTGAGTCTCGTTTTTCAAAAATTGATTCAACTTTTCCAACCTGTCTATATCTTTTCTTACTTTTTTACATGCACAATATTTTGTTTAGATCTTTAGATTATATGTTCATTAATTACTTGTCAGTCTCTTTAGTCCTTTTGCATTTCCATCTTGTTTTAAATCTCATTCAAGACTTAAAGTTTGGGCAAGTGGACTTAAAACAAAACCTAAAAAAATCAAATAGTAGAAAAAAAAAAGAGTTAACTATTATACAAACCAAACTGTCTACCTCTCATTCATCTAAGGAAAAAAAAGTATATGTATTCTGCAGTTCTAGCCTTGGGATAGATAAAGTCTATCTAGAAGCCGCAAGACACCTTAGCACATAGAAAGATTAACCTAATCTATGGTGATCGTAATTTAGGATTGATGGGTAGCGTGGCAACAACAGCTTAGTTTAACAGCGCCGAAGTTCTAGGGATTATTCCTAAAGTCCTAGAAGAGGATAATCTGGGTGAAAAAATGATAGCTATAAAAAAAGAGTTCCGCACATCTGTAAACGTCTTGATACCATGATAAATATTTCTGATGCTTTCATAGCTCACCTGGTGGTTTAGCCACCCTAGAGGAAAAGTTTGTAGTTGCTAGTGGGAACCTGTTGAACCTCCACTCCAAACCTTTAGGCCTTTTGAACGTTAACAGTTATTACGATTTTAAAGTTTTTAGATCACGCTGTGAAAGAAAACTTCATTGCAGAGTCAAGAATACAAATCTTTATTACTGCTTCAACAACCTAGGAATTACTCGATAAGATGTAAGTCATCCATCCAGAGTCTGTCGTTGCAACATCCAAGCTTGATTAGGAGAAAGGAAATAGGAAGTGGCCGTTGGATTTGAGCCTCCACCTATAATCTTTTGGTTTTACCCATATCACGTTTGTGCATATTTTTTGTGTCTTGAATAACCACTCTCCTCCACATCATGTATTTCCCGTGGCATACTATTGTTAAAACCACTTTTGAAATGCATCACACTTAAGATATGATCTTTTGAATTATCGATGATTTCGTATTCTCTACGCATGTATGATTAGAATAGTTGATTATACAAAGTACTTTGCACTCTCGAAACGTATCTATGTCATGTTTGTAATGTATGACATTCTGTAAATGTTTTGTGGGAATGCTCCATAGGAAATATATATATATATATATATATATATATATATATATATATATAATATACGTTTCGAGTGTGTATTTTGAGAGGAAATAATTGTTTATAGGGGGGCCTGTCAAGCTTGTCTATAATTTCAGGTTCCTTCTAAACTCTTTATGTATTATTTTAATGTGCATTTTTAATATAAATACTTGTGTTATTTTTTTTTATTATTATGTTTTAATTTATTTTTAGATCCGTCTTATATTGTATAGCAAAGTCAAAGTAATTTGACATGTTTTATATAATTTTGAAAAGTATGGTTAGATAACACAGACTCTACATATATTGGTAGAGATATGAGAGACTGGGGCATTATATTATCTCATCTTATAATCTTATATCAACTTATTTTTTGTTTTTTAAAAAAGAATTTTTTTTTATTAAAAAGGTATTATGGGCTAGTTCAGCTCGAATGTTGGCCTGAATAGCCCGGCTCTATATTTGGCCTGCTGGGCTTATGGGCTGGACTGAACCAAGTATTTTATCATGAAAAAATTACAATACGTGTCCAAATTATTGTTATGAAATTAAAATCTAACATAATATTCAAAATATCTTTAAAATGTCCTTAATGATATAGTAATTATCTTAATGATATTACATATTGTACTATATAATTACATATAAATAATTTTAATGATATCATTAAGAGACATTTATAGAATTTTTATAAATTAGAGTTATATTTTAATTCAATAAATGTAATTGAGTCAATTGTCTCGTTAACCTTTTTATCATTGGGCAGCCTGACCTGGCCCATTTTGTATCATGGCCCGCAAGAGCTGGTTTGTGCAGCCGAAATTTACAGCTCTAATTGCTAGGCTATAGTTTTACTTTTACAATTCTGCTGCATTAGTTATTTAAATCGTGAGAGCAAAAGGTTCACATAAAAATCTTTAAAATCCATCCACAAATTTTTTACGCCAAAACCAATCGTCATAGGATCCTTTTTCATTTCCTATACCGACAAAAACAGCAAGTGTGTGGCCTTGCCTTTAACAAAAGCTTTATAAAAGCCTCCACATTATTGGCCAAAAGAATAGACCTCTAATAGAGCCAGATGTTGAGTGCATTTGCTATTTCAAAAACGATACAAAAAGAGCACATTTTTCAGGATAAGAGTTCATAGCCAACCGTTCCCTTTGACTCTCTCTTGAGATAGAACACCTAATTGACTAGTTCCAACATCCTTGTTTTCCAGGTTTAATTTCCAGTAGTGGTTACTATGGCGGACGCCCTGCTTTCTCCATTCCTGGACCAGCTGATCACAGTCATTCGAGAGATGGTGGAACATGAGGTGAGGCTGGTGGCAGGGGTTGATGATGCAGTCGAAAACATGAGGAGGAATCTCCAAGCCATTAAGGTGGTGCTTAAGGATGCCGAGAAGAGACAGTGGAAAGACGAGGCTGTGAAAGTTTGGATGGATGAGCTCAAAGATGTAACCTATGACATGGATGACATCTTGAATATGTGGAAGACCATGATCGAGAAAGATTACAATGGCAAATATGATGTTGAGACAGATCGAAATGCTTCCGTTGTCAAGAAGATAAAGGTATGCTTGTCCGTCCTTTGTCGATGCTTTAATTCTTGCCCTCTCGAACGTCAAGTGCATCATCGCCTTGACATTGCATGCAAGATGGAAAGACTTAATACGAGACTAGACTCCATTGGGAGTAGAAAGGATAGGTTCAATTTTACTAGTGTATCATCAAGTACTAGTAACACTAATGAGACTAGATGACCCAATTTTAGTACTTCTGTGATTGATGTCCCTGTTGTATATGGTCAAGATAAGTACAAGAAAACTGTTTTAGACCACTTAATATGCAAGATCGGGGAGGAAAGTACTATTGAACAGAACCTCTACATCATCCCAGTTGTAGGGATGGGAGGGATCGGAAAAACCACTCTTGCAAAAGAAGTTTTCAATGATCAAAGGGTGAAAGAGAATTTTAATGTTAGAGCTTGGGTTTGTGTCTCAGAACCATTTGATAGACTTGAGATCGCAAAGGCAATCGTTCAACAACTCAATGACGATGATCGTGAGGAAGCTTCAACTAGTACTAGCGTTGGTGATCACAACTGGGAAACTCTAATGAAAAAATTTGTTGCATCTATCAAGGACAAGAAGTTTCTTATTGTGCTTGATGATGTTTGGACGGATGACCTACAAGAGTGGGGGCCGTTGGAATATGCTCTTAGGTCAGAAGCCGCTGGCAGTAGAGTTTTGGTGACCACACGAAAGGAAGGAGTAGCTAAAATGGTGGGAGAGACGCACAAGGTTTGCATGGGACAGCTGTCAAAGGAAGACAGCTGGTTGTTATTCAAGGAAATAACGTCTCTTGAAAAGAATGAAGAGAGAGAAGAACTGAAGCCAATTGGTGAAGAAATTGTACGCAAGTGCCAAGGCCTACCTCTTGCAGTAAAGACTTTAGCAAGTCTCTTGTGCAATAAAAGCAAAAAAGAGTGGCAAGATGTGTTGCAAAGTGATTTATGGGAGTTAGAAGAGGATAAATTTAAAAAGGTTGAGAAAAATCTTATATCTCCTTTATTGTTGAGTTACTATGATTTGCCTTCAAAGGAAAAGCGTTGTTTTTCATATTGTGCGATCTTCCCCAAAGATTATGAAATCAACAAAAACGATCTGATTCAACAGTGGATGGCACAAGGTTATTTTGGTTTGAGGAATCATGCTATGGAGGCAGAAGGTCAGAAGTGTTTTGACAACTTAGCAATGCGGTCACTTTTCCAAGATTTGAAGTATAACCTTGATGGGAGTATAGAGACATGCAAGATGCATGATATAGTCCATGATTTTGTGCAATTTCTATCGTTGAATGAGTTTTCCACTTTAGCAATGAATGAAAATATTGCCCAAAAGGAGGACTTGATGACCAATGGTACTCGCCATTTGAGCTTTGTACCTCCTTCGGCTTTGGAGGGACTGATTCCTGCAATCTCGATTTTGAAGAAGAAGAAGTTGCGCACCCTTATGGTTAGAAGCTCAGAAATTTTTAAAATACACCCCGATCATATTTTGTATTTGAGATGTCTTAGGACTTTAAACTTGAGTCGTTGCTCCTTGAAAGAACTCCCAAAAAATATTGATGAGTTGATACTTTTGAGATATCTAGATTTATCTCTTAATTCTCTAAGTGCCTTGCCTAGCACAATTGGCAATTTGTATAACATGCAAACTTTGATATTGCACCAATGTGGTTATTTTTCTTGTTTGCCTGAAGAAATTGGCAAATTGGAAAACCTCATGATGTTCTCTCTGGATTTTTGTAGCAGCCACTACAGTGGCAAGGTTCTGTTTAAAGATTTTGGTAAGTTGAAGAATCTTCACGATCTTGTTATGCACGATTTGAAAAAAGCAGGACATACAGGCGGCCCTATGCTTCATGAGAATCAAAATCTCTACTCCCTGGTGTTGTATTTTAATCGATGGAGGAAGGATGCTGAAACGGAGGACAACAGTCCACTTGCAGCCATACAACCACACCCGAACTTGCAACATTTACATGTGCATGGTTACTTGGGTCACGGCGGTCCTAGCTGGCTGCTCACACTAACCAATTTGAGAAGTTTGAGATTGGAATTCTGCGACAGCCCTACGATTCTTCATGCTTTGGGGAAACTCCAGTCACTTGAAACACTTGAATTATGTGGTTTGCTAGGTATATATAAGGTTGGACCTGAATTTTTGGGAGCAGAAATTGAAGACAACATGAGTACTACAAGAATAACCAGTACAACTGGCCAGGGTGATGATGGCAGCGCAACAACAGTGATTCTTTTTCCCAAGCTTAAACGAATTTTGTTTAATTTGCCCTTTTGTCGCGAATGGGTGGGAATCCCAGGCTGGAGCGTGGATAGTCTTGTCAGAATAATGCCATGCCTTGAGTACCTCAAGCTTCAAGACTGTCCTTTTCTGGAGGTGTTACCCGACTTCCTCCAGACAACACCATTGAAGCACCTGGTTATGGCAAATTGCTTGTGGGGAAATTGTCTAGATCCGCCAAGAAAGGAGTGGACCAAAATTCAGCATGTCCCAGACATCCAGTTTCTCTGAAGAAATAATAAGTAACTACTCCCAAAATCAGCTCTTAAGGTAATAGCATTAATTTCTTTAATTTCTAATTCTTTTCTCCTTGATTGTCTGGTAGAGAACATTATGTATTACATGCCGATTTCAGTGCATAATTATGTTTTAATTACTTGTTCTCCGGTGCTACTACTATCTGATGCAGAAACTTCCAAAACGTGTTTATAAAATTAAAGAAAGCGAGAAGGGCAAAGGAGTAAAATTTCTGAAACTAAAGGTTGGTTTTCTAATTTCGTCTTTTCAATACAAGTCAAACTTCATGTTATAAATGATATTGATGCACTATTTTTTTTTTCCTCCAAATTCGGGAGTCCAGAAGTTTTATAAAACATTCTTGATGAAAAAAAATTGAATGAAAGATACAACCAAATTCAATTGGGTACGTAAATCTAAGAGATAAATGCTAGGATCATTTTCTTCATCACTCTTTTTAACACTCTTTCTTCTCCACTTGCCCGCATGACATCATATTTTCTAATAAAAATGAACCATAACTATAAATCCATTGTTTTACTTTTATTACAAGTTTGCCACTTAATATTTTCATTGTTAAAAAGAGATTTGTTTTCAAAACTTATTACGGGATTACTTCTAAAATAGGAAATTAGTTTTTATTAAAAATATTAGAACAAGAAACATATATATATATATATATATATATATATAATCATGTGCATATATGTATACGTATGTCATATATATATATATATATATATAACGATTATTTTAAAATTTTATGGATTATACGATTTGAGTAGTAAGCATTACACAACGTATATGTATATAAATATATAGTAAACAAGTCGTACGTATTTGTTTCTGTGTATTAATCAAACATATATCTTAAAAAATGTTGAAAACCGGTTTAATTGCAGGTCAGTTATGTATAGCAAAACTAATTGAAAAAGAAAAAAACCTGACAACATATTTCTAAATTGTTGTTAAAAAATAACACAACGTAAGAATAAAATGACAAAAAGAAAGTGAGAATTACCAATTTTTTTTTTTGTTTTACTCCTTTTTAAGAATAATAACAAAGGTAAATATATTAAAGAGTAACAAAGTTGTAATAAAGATAAAACAATAGTTTGTAGTTGTGGTTTATTTTTATTGGAAAATATGATGCCATATGGCAAGTGGAGAAAATAGAGAGTAACAAAGAGAATGATAGAGAAAGTGACCCTATTATTTTTCAATCTAAGAAATAGTGAGAATTTTTTATTTTAATATTTCTCTCAATTCGAAAATCCAAATTTGAAGCTATATGTACCGATTGATTATGCAAACCATATTCTAGTGAGGATTATTAATACTAATAGTCTCTAAACTTTAAAGTGTCTCTTATTTTGCCCTCTTAACTTTAAAAATCACCACTTTACCTTTTGAACTTTCAAAACACCTCATTGTATCCTTAAATTTTAAAAATGACCATTTTTCCTCTAAACTTTCAAAGCTCCCCTTACTTTGTCTCCTAAATTTTTGATTTTTTCTTCAAATAAACGGAATTAAGCATATATGATTCACATATTGATCACCTGTAAAGGCAAAAATGAGAATTTTTTTACTCATAAATTTTATTTTTTTTTATGTTTACACTATCACTTGACGCCTTTATTTTATTTTTATCTAAACTCTTATTTAGGAAGGGTTTGTCTGCAGATATCTTCTCATTTTTAATGTGTAACTCTTTTAATAAGTCGATATTGTTCGCTGATATCTAAATTTGAATATTAAAGATGATGAGATATCGATGAATAATATTGAGAAGAAATGTACAAAAAGACTCTTCTTAAATGAGATCAGATAAAAAAAATCTTAAGTGAGAGTGTAAATTTGAAACAAAGTTTAAGAGTGATGAAAATATCATTTTTAGTCTTATAGGTAACCCATGTGTGAATTACGAGGGCTTAATTTCGTCTAGTTGAACAAAAAATAAAAAATTTAGGAGACAATGTAAGAGAAGCCTTGAGACTTTAAGGGCAAAATCATCATTTTAAATTCAGGAGGCAAAGTAAGGAGTTTTGAAAGCTCATGGGATAAAGTAGTGATTTTTAAAGTTCAGGGAACAAAGTAAGAGACACCCTAAAATTCAGAGACAATTGTGTTAATAACCCTTCTATTAATAACACATTATAAACCGAATTAGAAAGTTTCAGAATTTGAGAAGAGACAAATAATAAATTTCAACAAAAAATACATACAAAGTTAAAAGGAAAAAAAATCAGGTAGGGTGGCCACGCCTACCCTTTGGCTATGTGTGTAACTGATTAATTTGCAAGACTTTCTTTGTGTAAGCTTCTTTCATGCCCCAAATTTCTTGGTCTTCGGTTTTGTTTACAGGAAATTTATTCTGAGTTGTAGTTCTCTTATGTGGAAGTTCCTTTGCTGTACAATGTTAAGCGGTTGACACGGCCCTCTTTCTGTAGAGACAGTTAAATTACAAAGTTCCTCTTATCTGTTGGGAAGGTAACCAAGTTGCGGACAAGCTGGCTGCCAAACTGATTCATCTAGATGTGGCTAAAAAACGCAGTTGCTCCTAGTTTTTGTAATCCTTTGATATTCAAAGATTTAGCAGTTCTCAAATTATGTTTTCTAACTAGCTAGCTTTTTCTTTGTTTTTATATTTATACTTTTTTCTTTCCCTGGTTTTTTTTCCTCTGTGTTTTACTCGAATGGTTTAATGACGCTCGGTCTATAGGGTCTTATGGGCATAGGGCGAGTTACTTTGCTTAATCTTGTGTTCATCCCTGCCATATTATCCTTTTGCTTTATGGATTTTTTCAGTTTGGGTTCTTTTGTGTGTTGTATTTTTTGTATTTTGAATGCAAACTCTTATTTTGTAACTTTTCTTATTTTTCAATAAAAATTGAATGGAAAACTTGAGGTAGAATGGACTCTCTAACATGTGTCAACTTAGTTGAAATGTACTAGAGCTTATAAAATTACAGTTTGTAACTTAGAGTTTATAAAATCTGCTCTGTTTTTTTTTTTTTCAGTAGTTTAGAGAATTAATTTATATATGGTAACTGAAAAGTACGATCATCATGTTAAAACATATGATATTTAAAATGATAAATTAGGAGCCGTATCAGTTTAAATCATTAGCATGCTTCGTCGTGCCATGATTATTAATTAATCAATAGGAACATTTTTTAGACATTTTTTGCACACCTAATTTAGTGTTGGGATGGGAAGAAGCTACTTTTGGCTTATAAGGTCTCTTTTGAATGGGCCTTTGCAATCAATTTATGGCTTTTATAAATACTTAAAGCAAAAGTAAACCATAGTGTTTATGAAAAAACACTTGTGACTTTTTTTAATTTATATCTTTTACATTTTATTAATAAATTACAAATTTTATTTGTATCTTTGAATTACATTATTTTTATACCAATAAGACCACATGACTTTTTTTAACTAAACATATTTAAAAACTCTTATCAAATTAAAAATGCTTTTTATGCACAATCTAAAAACAATTAAAAAGTCATGTCTTATGCTTCTCTTTTTCTACTGCTTAAAAATAAAAGTTTAAACAAATCTCAAACGGGTTTGGGCCCTTAAAATAATAAAGTAAAAAAATTACAATATATGATCAAATTATTGATGTGAAGTTAAAATTCAACACAAGTAATTATTTTAACGTTGTCGCATTTTATACTATATAATTACATAGTAATTATTTTAATGATATAATTTTAAAACATATAAAGAATATCTACAAATTGAAGCAATATTTTAACTCAATAAATATAATAAGTAAGCTATCTAATTAAGCGAGTTACTGTCTCCTGATTTTATGTCTATAAAAAAGTTGGTTACTTCCAATTTCGACTAATAATAAAAATATTAAGTGAAATTGTAATTTACAGAAAGGAAGCATGTTGGAAAGTTGGAACAGCAAAGGCTTTGGGTCGTTTTGCACCATCAATGTTTTTTTTTTTTTTTTTGGCTGTATTCAATTATTGATGTACGATTGTCATTCATGAATTGAATGACCCAACCTTCTCAGTCTCTCTTCACATTATCAAAGCTTTGTGACATTTTTAACTCATCATTTTGTCGTGAAGAAAAATCTGTAAAAGAAAACTCAACTTTCAGGCTAAAAAAACGTTTTGATCGTAGAAGGCGATGGTATTTTACGGTTTTTGATATTTTAGGTCCTTTTATTGGAGACGGGCAAGCCACAGGGCTGGGATTTTGAGTGGATTAGTAAGTAAAAGTGTTTGGCTAAGGGTGTGAACCACAAAATTAATTATAAACAGTGTAAAATCTTAACATGTTACAGTAAAAACTGTTCCTATTAATAGTTCCACCACTAGCCCAACACCCTAGTATTTGCAGTGGTTTCTAAAATCTATGGGCTAAATTGTAAATTTCTTAAAATTGAAATGCCAAAAGCATTTGCCTTTTGATTATTATGTTCGTTTTATTTTGTTGTCCTTTCTCGTGTCGTGGATGTTCATATTTATGCTTTTTTTTTTCCAGTGTACTATATAGTTCTTTTTTGTCGTTCATTGATATTTTATATGGTGTCTTTTTTTTTTTTTTTTTATTGGCCTTGATTTATGGCTACGTCTGCAATTTAAGTCCGCGGGTTTTGCTGTTAAGGCTCAACATATGTTGAAAACGTCACAATATTAACACATGTGATACAAATAAGTTAAAAAATTGTAACTCTAACACAACCTATCTTAATATGGGTGACACAAACACGACCATCGTAGCCCATGACCTGTTGTAACGTGCAACACTCAACAAACCTACAACCCGAATTTAACAAGCAATCCAAAATCTAACTCATGATATTTTATAATTTTAAATCTACAAATTATAAATCAAAACTATATAATATTAACATAAAATACATATTTTCTTAAAAATAAATTAGTTCCATAATGCAAAACAAATCTAATTTATTGCCAATTTATTGAAATTATATTTACCAAGGCAAAATATTTTAAAACCATAATAGAGTAATAGACTATGGATTAATTTAATGTCAATTTAGTATTAAGTAGGTTCATATGAACTCAACTTGTTTTTGGAAAAATCAATTTCAAGTTGACACTTAAAAGGACATGTAGTTATTTTTTTGGGCAGGCCAGTGTTGCGTCCTGTATTGCTATCGGAGCTATAAATTTGAGTCGGGTAATAGAGTTTGGGCCCGAATCCTACTATTTTGGCCCAAGCCCTAGTCCGTTTGGTTGGGCCTCATTTCTAGGACCGTCGGGTGGCCCGACTCAAAATTCGATTAAAAAAAAAAAAGCCTAGAAATCAAAATTATTAAAATAAACAAAAAAAGCCTTAAACCCAACGATTTTCAGACCAACTTTCCAAAGTTGGGCTGTCGATGATTATATACTCCTATTGCAATTTTGCAATGCATGACATTAATATGCCAACGGTCATATCCTCAAAAAAAATGCTAACGGTCATATACAATCAAACAACAAGTATATTGTATATATTGAATATGAATTGATTGCATTTGCATGAACCAGGAATTGCACGTGGCCTAGTTTAAATTCTGGATCAGCTCCATTCATATATAAGAAAAATCTCTGTTTTTTGCACGTGGTCTCTGCACGTATCAAGCACAGTGCTCCATTTTTTGTCTATATATATATGTTTACTGTGAATCAAAGCTTATTTCTTCGAGCTCACTCTCTCTTTAAATTTTTCATTCTCTCTCTAACTCCCAAATCCTCTCCCTTTCTCTTTAAATCTTGTTTTTCTCTCCCTAAAAATTTTCTAGGATTCTACAATTTTCTATTTTGATTCTTCTCAATCCTCATCCAGATTGTCTACCAAGCTGCAAATCTCCTTCAGATTCCAGAAAAAATCGATAATTTTCTACTTTGATTTTTCTTTCTTTTTCTTTCTTGTTACCATAGACCCAAAGTATTAATACCTAATAAAGTACTTTCTATCACTTTACTAGAAAGTTCTTATGAAGAAATACAAGACTATAATAATTCGACTATGGATTATCAAGTGTGTGTAGATATTGATAGAAGGAAGATTTGACCAAGTGACTTCAATCAAAACGTCGGCCTACTAGGTATGGATACTGCACATAGTACGGTAAAAAGAAGATTCCATGCCATTGAAGTCACATGTAACAAATGTTGACGAGACAAAACTGTAACGGTAAATTTCTACAAGGATGGACTTTTTAAAAAGAACTTGGATGATCTCTATGATTATCTTTAGAACCATCTAGATGGATATGTTCAAGGTATAATTTTTAAACTCTAGCCTAAATTCTATGTAAAAAGACAACGCCTCAAGACTATGACATTCTAAGATCCTTTTGCCAATTTGGAGTAAATCTTCGATCCATAGAGGATGTTTAAGTATTTATTAGTTTTGAAATTGTTATAGTAAATGTTTTTTGTGTATATTTTTGTAAAAAAAAAAATGTATGTTTTATTTTCAGAGTATTTGTTTGTTTTTATATTGTCATAGTAAGTGTTAAATAATTAGTGTCTCTTTTACTTTATTGTTTTCTTTTATAAATGTTATCTTGTTAGATACATCACATGTTGTACTATAATATGTTGAATTTTTAAATCTTATCTAGACATTTCAAGTTTGTGTCTAATAAGTTAGTTTTATACTCCTAAATTAAGTATTTTTAACTTAATATGTTGTCAGTTTTTGAATCTTTTAGTTGCTTTTTATTTGTTTTTATTTTAGTTTTATAGAATTTATTTTTATTTTAGTTTTTCTCATTTGTTTAAGAAATTAAGCCAAATAGGCAAAGTGGCAATTGGAATTAATTTGTAGGGCAAAAGGGTCAAAAAAGCGGTTAAAATTGGAATCAACTCAGCTCTCTGTCCTCAGGCCCAGCTGCGTGAGACACTACAAGCGCGTATGTTCCGGTACTTCGTGATTTTAGCTGCTCCCATGCACCCTCTGCTTACCCCAACCGCATCTTGCCACATAGTCATCTTCTTCACTCCAGCCAACGGAAATCCGTCACATGGCGCTACCAGAAGGAGCACTAAAAGCTTTCTTCTTTTTCTGTGTTGTTGGCGTCAACCACACGCTATATGTAGCCAAAGTCAACTGCAATTAGGGAGAGCTTTTCACGAACCCGAAGGCCGCAAAGCAGCCGATGAGGAAAAGCAGAAGGAAAAAAAAAAGGGAGAAAAAAATATTTTTTAGGTTTAGGTTTTTAGGTTTTTTAATTATGGGAGAAGGTACTTTTAGAGGCTACAATTAAAAAAAGGAGAAGATATAAAAAAAAACCCCATAAATCTATGACACCTTCAGTTTGGTTTTATTTTCTAATTTTTTATTTCTTTCTTTTTGTTCTAAGAACCAATGTCTTTATTTCTAATTATGTTTTAGTTTTCTTTTGTTAGGGCCATACAATTACCAATTCTATGTTAATTTAATTCTATTTATTTTTGCTTTTAAAGATTTATTCTCTAAGAGTTTATTGCTTTATGTTGAGTGTTTATTATCATTCTTAATGCTTTTAATTGCATAATCACCAATTAAATGATTATGAGACCTGTAATGAAACCGGAAGGAGATTTGTATTTGTAGGAATAGTTTCTTGTGATAGACATCGTAAGTTACATAGGGTATAGAAATATAGCAACCTGACTTGCTTGGACTTTTAGAGAACCATAGATCTTAATAAATTCTAATATATTAAAATTCATGTAGGAATATGTGGGTTAATATATTAAGATATTTTGGCATAACTCAGAATAGAGCGTTGAATAGGTTAGGGTTATTTGTCCTTCAAACACTATAATAGACGATGTTAATAATAATAATGAATTAAATTATAATAATTTTAGTGAAATCGGATGCCCTATTTTTTTAATTTATTTGTGCCATTTTTATCTGTTTATTTATTATTCATATATTGTTTTATTATTTTTTCTATTTTATTTTTTCTCGTTAAAATAATTTTAGAGTTAAACAATTTTAGTACTTAACTAAATTAACGCAATCCTCGTGAACAATACTCTATTTACTCTATATTACTTGTTAGAACAATAATATGCACTTGTGTTGTGCAATTTTTTGCAACAGCATCTTACTTTTTCAAATTTTCTATAGTATTTTGTCGTTTATATCAACTTTCTAGATTCGGTGTTTATTTGTAAAAAAAGCATGTTGTCATGTCAGAGTGTCTTTTGTCACATTGTTTTTTTCAATTGTCAAAATTTATACAGTTTGAGTCTCGTTTTTCAAAAGTCGATTCAACTTTTCCAACCTGCCTACATCTTTTCTTCCTTTTTTTTTACATGCATAATATTTTGTTTATGTCTTTAGATTACATGTTAGTCATCTACTTGTCTCTCTCCTTTGTCCTTTTGTATTTTCATTTTCTTTATAATCTCATTCAGAGCTCAAAGTTTGAGCAGAGTAGACTTAAAACAAAATCCCAAAAAATGAAATAGTAGAAAAAAGAGTTAACCAATCATATAAACCAAACATTTCTACATCCCATTCATCTAGGAAAATAAAAAAAGTCTGTGTCTTCTGTGGTTCCAGCCCTAAGAAAGATAAAGTCTATCTAGAACCACAAGACACCTTAGCACGTAGACAGATTAACCTGATCTATGGTGGTCGTAGTTTAAGATTGATGGGGAGTGTGGCAACAACAACTCAGTCTAGTGGTGCTGAAGTCCTAACGATTATTCCTAAAGTCCTAGCAGAGGGTCTGTGTGAAAAAACCATAGCTGTAGAAAAAGAGTTTTTGCATCTGTAAATGTGTTGATGCCATGATAAATATCTTTGATACTTTCATAGCTCTACCTGCAGGTTTAGGCACCCTAGAATGTTTGTCCATATTTCTTATGTCCTCAATAATGCTCTTCTCTACATAATGCATTTCTTGTGGTCATGCTATTGTTAAAACCTTTAGATTCATCGACTCTAGTATTAGCATGGTTGATATTACGGAGTAACCAATACTCTTAAAATGCATCCTGCTTAAGGTCCGATCGTTTGAATTATAGATGATTCTATATTCTCTATGTATACATGATTAGGATAGCTGATTATATGGAGTATTTTGTACTCTCTAAATGTATCCATGTCCTGTTTATAATGTACGATGTTCTATAAATGTTTTGTGGGAATGCTCCATAGAAAAAAAATATATATATGCGTGTGTGTGTGCACGCGTGTATAATATTTGTTTATAGGAGGGCCTGTCAAGCTTGTCTGCAATTTTGGGTTCCTTCTAAATTTTCTATGTATTATTTTAATGCGCTTTTTTAATATAAGTACTTGTGTTGTTGTTGTTGTTATTATGTTTTAATTTATTTTTAGATCTGTCATGTATTGTACAACAAAGTCAAAGTGATTTAACATGTTTTATACAACTTTGAGAAATATGGTTAGATAATACGGACTCTATCTATACATATCAGTAAGGATATGAGAGGGTGAGGAGCGTTACATTATCTCATCTTATAATCTTATAACATCATTTTTTTTTATTTTTGAAAAAGAATTTTTTTTATTTATTAAAAAGTTATTATGGTTATTTCAGACGGCAAATCACGGAAGAAAAATAGATAATGGACGCTGCGGTTAGCCTGGGCACAATCGGAAGGCATGCAAGAATCCAATAAACTTTCATTGCGCAACTAGAGGTTCCCAGGAGCGGAAAAATTCATCCACGTTCGCTTGATTCTTATGTTTTCAAAGCTTTTTTATGATTTTTTCCGTAGGAGTGTTGAAGACTGTAGATATATGGACACTGTAGAAGTTCTTATTTGTTTTATGACTTTGTATAACTTGTCGATTGTCATTTATAAGAATTTGATTATTTAATTATAAAAAACTATTCCTTAAAAAAAATGAGGAAATGATAAATAAATGTCAATTCATAAAGCCCTATCATCTTTTGATTAAACTATATACTAGTAATTACAAATCATCACTGTTTTGACGCTTTTTTGATTTTCAATAATTCGATGAATGCAATAATTATAAGGACAAGTGATTTATCATATCCAGGGTAAAAGAAGTTGGTGTACGAATATTCAATACCCTAATAAATTCATCGATCTCATAATCAAAGCTTTAACTCCGTAAAACGTTTTGACAGTATCTATTAATCTCTGTTGTCTTTATATAAATGACTTCATCCTTTTTCTGCTAAAAAAAATCAGTAGTGTCTTCACACGCTCAAGCTACCGCCATTTTTGGAATTTAAGACTTGTAACAAGCTGAGGGCTATAGAGTTTACCGGCATGTATTCCATACCATTTAAGACAGACTCATGCATGCGACACCAATCGAACCAACGACCCGTTGATGAAGTCTCCGTGTAGGACCATAGTTGCACCACCCGGTAGTAATGAATTCAGCATCCTCATAATGAAAAGAGTTAGCTCCATAGAACTTTCTCACCGTACGTTATCATTACCAAAAAGAAGCATTGTTTGACCATTTAAAAAAAAAAAAAAACTGACTGAACATATGTACGTTGTCCATATAACATTATTTTGTTTCCCCTTATTTTTAACTAGTTGTTTCCTTTTTAAAAAAAAGAAAAATGAAGATGTACGAAGCATTTGACCTCCATGTTTTAAAAGGAAACAATTAAAACAGAATATTTTAGGTTGATTCTTCTCATTATATTTCCTTTTAAAAATACACATTATTATTTTTATCTATTTTATTATTTAAAGTTACAATAGCCTTTACATATGTTATTGTTGGCATTTGGAATCAAAATAATTGGTAGACATTTTTACGTTCAAGATGTTATAATTAGACCGTAAATGACCACAAAATTAACCCATAAACAGCCCCAACAACACCATCGTTATATCTACTCCCAATAAAGTGCTGAGATGACGTTTTTAACCTTTTTTTTTTTTCATTATATCTTCTTTTTCAGGGCCATTTTATCTTCTTTATTAAAGTATTTTGCACTCTCTTTTTATGTTATTTGGTTGCATTTTACTTCTCTATATTATGACACCTTATGAGGAATAAATTTGTGCATTTTATGTATCTGAAATCCAATTGATCCGATCCATTTTTGTGCCCCGAAACACTATATAAGATGCCATAGTGGTATTGTGTAGGATTAGATCTTTTTTGGCATCATCTGGGAATTCTCATTCACTCAACTTCAGTGTTTCACAATTTCGTACCTTAAAAAGAAGATGAAAGAATGGGGAGACCGTGTCCTCTTGTCGTGTTCAAGAAATTCCAATTAAGTTCAAAGGTACAAACACTGGAGAGCAAGAATCGCAACAATTATTAAAAGAGATATTATATTATTTTGATATTTGTTTGGAAATTATCAAAAACGGTATTTTGTAGTTTTAACAAAAATTATTTTGGTATTTAAATTTTTATTTTTTAACTTGAAATTTTCTTTTTATCTTTTTATTGACAAACTTCAAATTAATTTTATAAAACTATAATAAAAAATTAAAAAAATTTAAAAACCCATCAAAGAAAAGCAACTTTTTCAGTTTTGGGGCATTATTTATATTTATTTTCTTTTACAGTTTTCATACGTTCTTATATAAAATGACAAGTTAGAAATTTCATATCATGGAACACAAATTCAAGATATCAAAATGATATTTTCGAAAACTACAACGCATCATTTTGATATTTTTTAAACAACAGATACTAATGTAATGTTTCCTAAAGATAAAAGATACAAAATGATAAAAATCCTTTATTGATGAAATGTTAGAATACTTGATCCTTTAGAGTTTATGCACCAAACAAGAGGAAAAACCTCATATAAATTATGTTATCTAACATCATGAGAGCAAAAGGTTACATCTAAGAAATTTTTGAAATCCAGCCCTGATACGTTAACAAATTTTTTGCACCAAAAAAATACTCATTCTATCAAAAAAAAAAAATACCCATGAGTAGGAATATAATATTTCATTCCCTATCAAAGAACTCTCATTATTTAATTTAGAATATACCAACAGAATTAGGAAGTGCGCTTGCCTTTAACAAAAGCTTTATAAAGTTTCTCACATTATTATTTGCCAACGAATAGATAAATAAATACAAACCGCTGAGTGCGCTTGCTTTTTCAAAACCTTAAGCACACTTGCCTTTGTTAAAGCCAAACGTTCATGAGTGCGCCTGCTTTTTCAAAAGCGAGATAAAAAGAACACATTTTTAGGAAAAGAGTTTATAACAAATTGTCCTCTTTGAATCTCTAGTGATATAGAACACTTGATTAATAAGTTCGAACATCAGTTTCACAATTCATACGTTAGTATCTTTGTTTTTCTTGTTCACTTTCCTTTGCAATTGCCATTTCCCCTAGTACCATGGCGGATGCGCTGCTTTCTCCGTTCCTAGACCAGCTGGTCACAGCCATTCGAGAGATGGTGGAACATGAGGTGAGACTGGTGGAGGGAGTTCATGATGCGGTCGAGAACATGAGCAGGAATCTCGAAGCCATCAAGGTGGTGCTCAAGGACGCTGAGAAGAGACAGTGGAAAGACAAGGCTATGAAAGCTTGGATGGATGAGCTCAAAGACGTAACCTATGACATGGATGATGTCTTGGATGAGTGGAAGACCAAACTCGAGATAGACCAATATGGTGAAAATGATCATGAGACCAATATTGAAAATGCTCCCTTTGTTAACAAGATCAAGGTACGCTTGTCCACCCTATGTCGATGCTTTAATTCTTGCCCTCTCATACGTCCAGTGCATCATCGCTTTGTCATTGCTCACAAGATCGAAAGACTTAACGAGAGACTAGACTCCATTGGGAAGAGAAAGCATTTGTTCAATTCATTTAGTGTATCAACAAGTACAAGTAGCACTAATGAGCCTAGACGACCCAACTTTAGTACTTCTGTGATTGATGTCCCTGTTGTATATGGTCAAGATAAGTACAAGGAAACTGTTTTAAACTACTTATTTTGCCGGATTGGTGATGAAAGTATTATTGATCAGAACCTCTACATCATCCCAGTTGTAGGAATGGGAGGGATCGGAAAAACCACTCTCGCAAAAGAAGTTTTCAATGATCAAAGGGTGAAAGAGAATTTCAGTGATAGGGCTTGGGTTTGTGTCTCAGAACCATTTGATAGATTTGAGATTGCGAAGGCAATTGTGCAACATCTCAGTAGTGATGATCATGAGAGGGCTTCAACTAGTACTAGCGTTAATGATCACAACTGGGAAACTCTAATGAACAAATTTGTTGCATCTATCAAGGACAAGAAGTTTCTTATTGTGCTTGATGATGTTTGGACGGATGACCATCAAGAGTGGGGACCGTTGGAGAATTATCTGAAGTCAGGAGCCGTAGGCAGTAGAGTTTTGGTGACCACAAGAAAGAAAGAAGTCGCTAATATGGTGGGACGACAGACACACATCGTTTGCATGGAAGGGTTGTCAAAGGAAGATGATTGGTTGTTATTTAAGGAAATAGCGTTTTTCGAAAAGAACGAAAAAGAAAGAGAAGATCTGAAGCCAATTGGTGAGAAAATTGTTAGCAAGTGCCAAGGACTACCTCTTGCAGTGAAGACGTTAGCAAGTCTCCTGCGCAACAAAAGCAGAGAAGAGTGGCAACATGTGTTGCAAAGTGATTTATGGGAGTTAGAAGAGGTTAAACTAGAAAAGGTTAAGAAGAACTTCTATCTCCTTTATTGTTGAGCTACTACGATTTGCCTTCCACAGAAAAGCGTTGTTTTGCATATTGTGCAATCTTCCCCAAAGATTTTGCAATTGACGTTAACGATCTGATCAAGCAGTGGTTGGCACAAGGTTATTTCGGTTTGAAGAATCATTCTATGGAGGCAGAAGGTCAGAAGTGCTTTGAGAACTTAGCAATGCGGTCACTTTTCCAAGATTTCGAGTATAACTTTGATGGGAGTATAAAGAGATGCAAGATGCATGATATCGTCCATGATTTTGTGCAATTTCTTACATTGAATGAGTTTTCCACTCTAAACATTGCACAAAAGGAGGACTTGATGATCAGCAGTGCTCGCCATTTGAGCTTGGTGCTTCCTTCATGTTCGAATGGAAAAATTCTTGCGGGTTCAATTTCAAAGAAGAAGAATTTGCGCACCCTTGTGGTTAGAAGCTCAACAATTGGTGTCATATGTCCTGATCTGGTTTTGTATTTAAGATGCCTAAGGACATTAAGTTTGAGTGGTTGCTCCTTGCGTGAACTCCCAAAAAACATTGACGAGTTGATACTTTTAAGATACCTAGATTTATCTAATAATTATCTAAGTGTCTTGCCTAGCACAATTGGCAATTTGTACAACCTGCAAACTTTGATGTTGCATGATTGCGGTGCTCAAGTATCTTGTAGTTTGCCTAAAGAAATTGGCAAACTAGGAAACCTCAGAATGTTCTCTCTGGATTTTGGTAGCATAAACCACAGTGACAAGTTTCAGTTACAAGATTTTGATAAGTTGAACAATCTTCGCAATCTTGTTATGTATAGGATGGAAGAACCGGAACATATGTTCAGGCCTATGCTTAATGAGAATCAAAATCTCTACTCGTTGGTGCTGTTTTTTATTCCACTGGAGCTAACGTGTCATTATCCTGTACCTTATGACGAATCTAAACTTGCAGTAATACAACCACACCCAAACTTGCAACATTTACATGTCAAGTTTTACGACGGTCACGGGGGTCCTAGTTGGCTGAACAGACTAACCAATTTGAGAAGTTTGCGCTTGGAATTCTGCAAGAGCCCTGAGATTCTTCATGCTTTGGGGAAACTTCAATCACTTGAAACACTTGAATTATGTGGTTTGTTAGATATATATAAAGTTGGACCTGAATTTTTGGGAGTAGAAATTGAGAACAGCATGAGTACTACAAGAATAACCAGTACAACTGGCGGGGGTGATGACGGCGGTGCAACAACTGTGAATCTTTTTCCCAAGCTTAAACGAATTTTGTTTAATTTGCCCGAGTGTCACGAATGGGTGGGAATCCCAGGCTGGAGTGTGGACAGTCATGTCAGAATAATGCCATGCCTTGAGTACCTCAAGCTTCAAGACTGTCGTTATCTAAAGGCGTTACCCGACTTCCTCCAGACAACACCATTGAAGCACTTGATCATAGAAGATTGCCCGAAATTAGATGAGTGTTGTCGGGATCGGTCTGGAAAGGAGTGGACCAAAATTCAGCATGTCCCAGACATCCAGTTTCTCTGAAGCATTAATAAATGACTACTCCCAAAATCAGCTCTTAAGGTAACAATATTAATTTCTTTAATTTCTACTTCTTTTCTCCTTGCTTGTCTGGTACAGAACATTATGTTTTACATACTGATTTTAGTGCATAATTATGTTTTCATTACATGTTCTCCAGTGCTACTACTATCTGATGTAGAAACTTCCGATACGTGTTTATAAAGATTAAAGAAAGCAGAGAAGGGCAAAGGAGTAAATTGGGCACTCCTGTATAATTTCTGAAACTAAAGGTTTATTTTCTAATTTCGCCTTTTCAATGCAAATTCAAACTTCATGTTATAAATGATATTGATGCACTACCTTATTTTTTTTTCCCTCCAAATTCAGGAGTCCAACAGTTTTATTAAACATTCTTGATGGGACAAAAAATTTGAACGAAAGATACCACTGAATTCCATTGGGTTACAAATCTAAGAAATAGTGAGATTTTTTTATTTTAATATTTTTGTCGATTCAAAGATCCAAATATGAAGTTATATGTACAGATTAATAACGCCCACCATATTCTAGTAAGGATTATTAACACTAATGACCCTTAAATTTTATGGTGTCCTTTACTTTACCCTCTAAACTTTAAAAATAACAATTTCACCCTTTAAACTTATAAAACTCCTCACTTTACCCCCTGAATTTAAAAACTGACCATTTTACCCTTAAACCTTAAAAGCTCTTCTTACTTTGTCTTCTAAATTTCTGATTTTTTGTTCAAAGAGATAGAATTCAGCCCACATGATTATCACTCCTAAGTTTTGTTTCATATTTACACTCTCATTTGACGCCTTTTTTTATTTTTAACTAAACTCTCATTTAGTAAGGATTTTTCTGCACACATCTTCTCATTTTTAATGTATAACTTACTTAAAAAATGGATATTGTTTGCCGTTATCCGAATTTGAATACTAAAGGAGATGAGTTTACATATCAAAGATGAGGAGATATCGACGAACAATATAAAGAAGAAATATACATATTGACCCTTTTTAAATGAGAGCAAGTAAAAAAATTCTTATATGAGAGAGTAAATGTGAAACAAAATTTAAGAGTAATAAAAATTTTATTTTTGCCTTTACAGGTAACCTATGTGAGAATCACATGGGCTTAATTCCTTCTATTTGAACATAAAAATCAGAAATTTAAAAGACAAAGTAAGAGGAGCTTTAAAATTTTAGAGACAAAATAGTTATTTTTTAAGATTTAGGGGCCAAAGTAATGAGTTTTAAAAGTTTATTGGATAAAAATAATGATTTGAAAAATTTAAGGGATAATGTGAGAGGCACCCTAAAATTCAAGGGTCATTAATCTTCTAGTAATAACACATTATGAACATATGGGCCGGATTAGAAAGTTTCAGAATTTTAGAGGAGACAAATAATAAATTTCAACAAAATATACATACAAAATTAAAAGGAAAAAAAAAAAAAGGGTGGGATGGCCGCGCATACCCTTGGCTATATGTGTAACTGATTAATTTGCAAGACTTTTTCTTTGTGTAAGCTTCTTTCATGCCCCATATTTCTTAGTCTTAGGTTTTGTTTACAGGAAATTTATTCTGAGTTTTAGTTCTCTTATGTGGAAGTTCCTTTGCTGTACAATGTTAAGCGGTTGACACGGCCCTCTTTCTGTAGAGATAGTTAAATTACAAAGTCCCTCTTATCTGTTGGGAAGGTTACCAAGTTGCAGACAAGCCGGCTGCGAAACTGATTCATCTAGATGTGGCTAAAAACTGCAGCTGCTTCTGTTTTTTGTAATCCTTTGATATTCAAAGATTTAGCAGTTCTCACTCAAATTATGTTTTCTAACTAGCTAGTTTTTTCTTTATTTTTATATTGATACTTTTTTCTTTTCCTGATTTCTTTCCGAACCGTTTAATGACGCCCGGTCTATAGGGTCTTATGGGCATAGGGCTAGTTACTTTGCTTAATCTAGTGTTCATCCCTACCATATTATCCTTTTGGTTTATGGATTTTTCCAGTGTGGGTTCTTTTGTGTGTTGTATTTTTGTATTTTGTTTGCAAACTCATATTTTGTAACTTATTTTATTTTTCAATAAAAATTGAATGGAAAACTTGGTGTGAAATGGGCTCTTTAACAGGTGCCAACTTAGTCAAAATGTGCTAGAGTTTATAAAATCACAACTGGTAACTTGTAAGAATTTGTAATAGTGTATTGAGAGTAAGTTTTTAAATTTTCTTTACATTAGTTGACAGTTTTGCTCTTCTCTCAACCTTTCGTTGGTACAGTTTTTAAACTAAATTTTATGATATCCATTTATTTGTTGTCTTTTTATGACATCATAAATGCTTTATGTGTCTGAATTTTAATTATTTCATCTTCTCTATGAGTAACTAACGCTTTGGTCAAATCTGCTCTGTTTTTTCCCCAGTCATTTAGAGAATTAATGTTTATAAAAGTACGATCGTCATGTTGGAACACATGATATTTAAAATGATAAATTTAGGAGCCGTATCAGTTTAAATCATTAGTATGCTTCGTCTTGCTATGATTATTAATTAATCAATAGGAACACTTTTTAGACATTTGAACACTGCTAATTTAGTGTCCGATGGAAATGACTTTTTTTTAAGTCTCTTTTGAATGGGCTTTACAATCATCCTGTGGCTCTTATAACATTTACAGAAAAAGTCAAGCTAAGAGTGCTTATACGAAAAAGACACTTATGAATTTTTTTTTTAATTATGTCCTTTGCATTTTATTAACAAATTAAAAATTCTATTTGTATCTTTGAAATATATTACTCGTTATGCCAATTAAACCATATGACTTATTTAATTAAATATATTTAAAAACACTTTTTATGCACCATCCAAGCAACAATTAAAAAGTCATGTCTTATGTTTTTATTTTTCTGCTGCTTAAAAATAAAAGTACAAATAAATCTCGAACAGGTTTGGGCCCTTAAAATAATAAAGTAAAAAAAATTATAATACATAACCAAGTTATTGATGTAAAATTGAAATTCAACACAATGTTTAGAATATCTTAAAAATGTCTTCAATTGCATACTAATTATTTTAACAATGTCGTATTTTATACTATATAATTACATAGTAGTTATTTTAATGATATAATTTTAAAACATGCAAAGAATATTTAAAAATTGAAGCTATATTTAAACTCAATAAATATAATAAGTAAGCTAACTGATTAATTGAGTTACTGTCTCATGGTAATATCTCTGTACAAAAGTTTGTTATTTCCAATTTCGACTACAAATAAAAATATTAAATGAAATTATAATTCAGAGAGAGGAAGCACGTTAGAAAGTTGGAACAGACAACAATCTTACTTGGTGAGGCTTGGGGTCGTTTTGCACCATCAATGTTTGCTTCTTCTTTTTTTTTTTTGGCCGTATTCAATTATTGATGTACGATTGTCATTGATGAATTGAATGACCCAACCTTCTCAGTCTCTCTTCACAGTGTCAAAGCTTTGTGGCATTTTTAACTCATCTTTTTGTCGTGAAGAAAAATCTATACAAGACAACTCATCTTTCAGGCTTTTGAAAAAAAAAAAAAAGGTTTTGATCGTAAAAGGTGATGATATTTTACGGTTTTTGATATTTTAGGCCTTTTGTTGGAGACGAGCAAGCCACGGGGTGGGATTTTGAGTGGATTATTAAAGACCCGTTTGGTTTGAGTATTTAAGTAGAATATTTGAATGAAGATTTAAATTTTTATGAGAAAAAATACTGTAGCAAAATAATTTAAACCGTAATTCAAATATCCAACCAATCCTAAGTAAAAGTGATCAAGAAAAATGCATTTGCAATGGTTTCTAAAAACAACGGGGCTAAATTGTAAATTTCTTAAAATTGAACTGCGACAAACATTTGCCTTTTGATTATTATTTTTGTTTTATTTTTATTGTTCTTTCTCGTGTCGTAGATGTTCAGATTTATGCTTCTTTTTTTTCAATGTAATATGTATGTCATTTTTGTGTCGTTCATTGATATTTTTGTTGTTTTCTATGATGTCCCTTTTTTTTTCCCATTGGCCTTGATTTATGTTAACCTCTGCAATTTAAGTCGGCAGGTCTCGTTGGTCTCACTTTAAGGCTCAATATATTTTAAAAATACCTCAATATTAATACTTTGACATAAATAGGTTAAAAATTTTCAATACTAACATGACTTGTCCTAAAATAGGTGACACAAACACATTTCGCCTTACCCGTGACCTATGTAACATGCAACCCTCAACGAACTTGTAACCCGAACTTAATATGCAATCCAAAATCAACTCGTGATATTTTATAACTTTAAATCTACAAATAATGAATCAAACTATATAATATTAACATAAAACATATATTTTCTCAAAAATAAATTAGTTCCATACTACGAAACAAATTCAATTTATTGCCAATTTATTAAAATTATATTTAATAAGGCAAAATATTTTAAAAACATAATAGAGTAATAAACTATGGAGCAATTTAATATGAATTTATTGTTGACTAGATTAACATGAACGTGACTTTTTTTGGACAAATCAATTTTAAGTTGACACTAAAAATGACATGTAGTTAATTTTTTTGGCAGGCCAATTTTAAATTAACACCTAGTTTTAAGCATCATATTTGTATTGTGTCGTTGTTATGCATCTTGTATAGCCAGTACAGTAATAAATTTGGGTCGGACCAACAAGGTTTCAACCCAAAGCCTACTGTTTTGGCCCAAGTCTAGGCCAGGCATGGCCCGGCCCAAAGTAAGGGCCAGGTTGAGCCTTAACCAATACAAGAATAACCAATACAACTGGCCAGGGTGATGATGGTGGCGCAACAATTGTAAATCTTTTTCCCAAGCTTAAACGAATTTTGTTTAATTTGCCCGATCGTTTGGAATGGGTGGGACTCCCAGGCTGGAGTGTGGATGGTCCTGTCAAACTCATGCCGCGCCTTGAATACCTCAAGCTTAAACGCTGTTTTCGTCTAGGTGCATTACCCGACTTCCTCCAGACAGCACCATTGAAGCACTTTATCATAGATGATTGCCCGTGTTTAGCAGGGTGTTGTCGAGATCGGTCAGGAAAAGAGTGGACCAAAATTCAGCATGTCCCAGACATCCAGTTTCTTTGAACAATTAATGAATAACTACTCCTTAAATCAGCTCTTAAGATAATAATAGTAACTTCCTTAACTTTCTATTTCTTTTTCTTCTTCTTGCTTGTCTACTAGCTTGCAGAGAACATTTATTATATATTGATTTTGATGCATAATTATATTCTAACTGCTTGGTGTGCAGTGCTACTTTCCACAACATGTTTATAAAGATTAAAGAAAGCAGAGAAGGGCAAAGGATTAAATTGGGCACTGTTCTACAATTTCTGAAAAGAGAAGTCTGTTTTCTAATTTCGTCTTTCCAATGCAAGTTCAAACTTCATGTTTTAAATAATCTTTGCTGTTCTGTCAATCAGACATCAGTTTTTATCTATAAAAGCCACATTGCAATTCAGAGCAAAAGCGCTTGAATATGTCACCTCATCTATCATAGATTAAGAGCATCTCTAATGTAATGCAAAATTAGCATGTCCGTGTCAACTTCTAGCATTTGAACTAGAAAACTACTCTATGATGCAATGATATTTTTGGTGCTATAATCAGCATATGCTTCAAATTTGACATCAAATATGGCATATGTCAAGTTTTGGTCTTTGATTTCTATTGGTTGTTGTATGCATTTTTTATTTAATCAATACAATATTGTCACTTTCTTTTTTTATTTTTGGTAAAAATCCCTTTTATGAATTCCAATACAAAAATTATTCTAAAAAGTGAATATAACATTTGAAATAATATTATATATTGGAGCAAAAAATTGATTAGACTATCAAATATATTATTTATAATTTTTTTGCGCCAAATATAGCATCTGCATTAACTGATGAAGACTATATTTTGGTTACAAATACATTTATCAATATCAACATATATATTAACTAGATATGTCATCAATTAGCACTGTATCTAGTATATGAAAATCAATATTTTTGGTTCAAATTTCACTAGTCTAACTGGTCAATTTGCAAGACTTTTTTTTTTTTTCCGGTTAAGCTTCTCTAATGCCTCGTATTTTTCTGTCTTCTGTTTTGTTTACAGGAAAATCTTAACTTTGACCCATCAAACAACAATCTTAACTTTTTACCCATCAAACCATGATTCATTGACACACTTCTCTGCTTGCTGCATAGTCCTCAAATACCTAACTTAATCTAATTTCGTTGTCACATTTCTGTCAAATAATATGATGATGATGATGCCGCCGCCGCCCATACTAAATCACTTACCGACTTAAATAGAGATTTAACCTAGAAAATTAGTAACAATAGTAGTAATATTTAAACAAATAAACCCAAGAATATGAACGAGCTTCTTTCCAATTCTTCAACTATAAAATTGGTTTCAAATGCCTTGACTTGATGAATAAGACACTTGCAGTTTTCACAAACAAGTTCAAGTCGAGATAACTGAAATGTTGATTTATCATCTAAAAAGTTTCCCCACAAGAGTTATCCCTGGTTCTCTGATTAGTCAAGCCTCGCTGTCTAAAATCCAACATGAACAACCAGGAAAAAGCCAACAACTTGCAAATATTCGTAGCAAAACTGCTTAAAAAGAGGATCAATTTATTTGAAGAGTTCAGGGTTCAGCCAGTCTCTGCCATCAAAAATAGAGGGGGAAAAATGATCAGCTTTATGACGTCTCAGCTTTCAGCTTAGCATCAGAGAAGCGCATACATAATAAATTGTGACGAAAGAGGAAATAGAAGATTGCAGTATATGTAACACTCACTTGCTAATGTCATCAAGGTGGTCATCAAAATCAACAAGATCTTTCCATTTTTCAGTTGAAATATAATCCAGCAGAACCACATTTGCTAAAGGCTCCTTAGTCGTCAGATGGTACCCTACATCTGATCCAACTACCTTCCAGTTTTTTGATGCATCCTTTGTGTAAAGCTGGTTTAAGAGGAAAACCCAAAATAAACAGTTGTTGTATGAGAATATGTGATATTTCTGGGAATATGTGATATTTCTGGGAAAATGTTCAAAACTTGACACCCGTGTGGAAAAATTTCAGATGATAATACACCATTCCCAACCTAACAGTCCAAATCACAAATAATAAGAGCTTCTTAGTGTATCATGCACATCCCTATGATCTACCTAAGCACACTAGCATTTGCATGCTCATGCACACACACATACTAAGAGAAAACCAATGATAGAGAAATATTGGGCATTAGTGGCGCCCGCTACCACCATTCACAAGTGATGATTTCCACGTGCATATGGATGGAATCCACATTATGTGAGTTGTTGTGTTGGAACCGCTTATGTTTTCTACATATCTCATAAATGTTTTCTATCATTTTTTGTTGAGATTACACCAAAACCATGTGTATCATCCTTATGCATTACCAACACCATTTCATGATTCACTTGTTCTTGAGCTCACAGATAAAATAACTCACAAGAGCAAGCTCAATCTCACAAATGCATATCAGACAAAAAAAGAATCTCAATCTCACACATGCATATCAGACAAAAAAGAAACCTTGTCAACTCCAAATCTAGACTATAAAATATAACGATGTCCTAAAATAATTACAAAAGATAGTTAGGATTAAAATCCTATACATATATCACCAAGATAATCACAACGTTAATAACTAACCTGCATAAAAGGGCTCCGATCCTTAGTCTTTTCCAAAGCTGCGAGCTTTCTGTTATCTAACTATAAATTGCAAGGGGCAAAAAACAGCAAAAACTAAACTCAAACCAATTCTCATAAGAATGGGCTCAAAACCACATCAAAGAGAATTGAATTCAAGAACATACCAAAAGAATAGCCGCTTGAGGAAAGTAACGAGATATGTGGTCACCAATATTCTTGGCCACACCACCAAGCTCATAATCGTCAAATCTCTCATTGGCCTGAAAATAGCCCACAATGTTCACCCCTTTGTTTGCATAGTACTCCTCTATCTGATCCAATTAATGATTTCAAATTTAAAGGAAAATAAGATTAAGCTAAAAAAAACACATTTTGCAGAAAGTTTAAACATCTAATATGATCAAATCATTGGTATGTGTGTCTATACAGATAGGCTTATTAGCTTTTATCCCCTGAACTTTTCGTGCTTTGGCAAATTGCCCCCAAATTTTTTTATTTTGGCAATTAACCCCTTAAATTTGTCAATCTATTGCCATATGGACCAATTTGATAACCCCGTTGCCAACCAAAGGGTAAGCAAACTATTTTTTTGGTCATTTCAATAACTAAATTAGAGAAAATAAAAATTGAGCTCAGAAGAGCACAAATTTATTCACTTTGCAAGAAATTTGGTCAGTTATATAATGAATGGTAAAGAAACAAACGTCTGATGTTTGTGAAAATGAAATAATCACTGGTATATGTATATGTATGCATACAGGTCTGCTCATTTGAAGCCAGACTAAGTTAAAGGAAATAAAAATTAAGCTCAGAAGAAAAAAAAAACCCAAATTATTCGTTTTCAACGAAATTTCAGAAATAATTCGAATAATGTTTACAGAAATAAACATCTAATACGATAGAATCATTGGGGTTTTCATGCATCTGTAGGGAAATTCAATTGAAGCAAATTAACTAAAGAAAACTAAAATTAATCCCAAAAAACAAAAAATTTATTCACTTCGGAAGAAATTTCGCCAGTAATTCCACAATTTGTAAAGAAAGAAACATAGAAAACAACATATGCATATATATATATACACACACACACACACATATGTTATAAAGGATAGATCTTTACCAGGATGAGTGAGATTTCGAGCTGGGGAAGGAGGCCGAGGTGGGAGTGGAAGAGAGGGACGGAGTCGGTGATCTCCACGACGCCGTCGTTTTGGGGGGAGACGCGGCCGATGAGGACGCCATTGACGCCGGAGGTTTTGTGCTTAAGGGCGTGGAGAACGAGCTTTATGTACGCGTTCTGAGAGATCTCGTACCTCAACTCGCCACCCATGACTCACTGAGTTCAACAGTTCCCCGAGGTTTGCTGAGTCGCCCGCGCCGAGAAGATAGAGGGAGAGAGAAGGGCACGAAGTCGAAAGCTCAGTGTCGTTGCTCTCCTTTTAACTTTGGGGTTTTTTTTTTCTTTTTTTTCTTTTTTCTTTGTTTTCATTTTTTAAGACTCCGAACGTTGTCGTTTTTGTGTTCCCACTATATTATAATCTGCCCCCCTTTTTTTGGCCTTTTATTTTACGAAATTATTAAACAAACTTTGAGCAATGGCGCAAAGCAAGTAAATTTCAACTACTAACAGTGGCTGCACTTTGGGATTTTTGGTAATGATTCAGCCTTAAAAAAATTAACAAAAAAAGTGCCAAATTAGAGAAGTTCCAAGGAATATGTACTAAAAAAAAAATTAACCAATATGGTTATTTTATCGCAAACTTATAAGGTCTTGATATCTTGATTTAAACCAATTCTTTGAGTTTGAACATTATAACATTTGAGAGCTTTATGTTGTAGGTTTTTTGTTTTATATTATAGCACAAGAGCTTTACAATGTTCTTGACGTGCCACACACCTTATATTCGTTAACAATTAGGATTAATTACTACTACTACGTAAGCTCAGGTACTAAATTGCTAAAAAAACTACCAAACCATAAAAATTACATGACACAGATGTTAGAAACCCATTTCTTTTTTCCTTGTTTGTCTTTAAATTCATACTTCCTCTTCTTTTTATAAACCTAAACTGTTCCAAAATGAATAGATGGTGTGTTTATCCTCATGTTTTATCTCAGGAAATTGGAGTGGCAGTTGGTGCCATTGGTAACCCCAAGTGCAAATGTGCAATGCAAACCAAGTCCTTTTTCTTTCTTTCTTTCTTTCTTTTTTTTTCTCTGTTGCAATGTTTCAACTTTTCATTCACCAGAATAAGTGAAAGAAGATCAAGCTTGTAAAGTATAGTCTATTCTGTGTGAAAGATCAAGTATTCCCAGTAATTAATCATGTTTTGGAAGAGCAAAGAATTTTCTTAGCAAAAAAGAAAACAAATACAAAACATTACAAGCAAAAAAAAGGGGAAGAGGAAAGAACAAAATATACAGAATTGAATAAATCTGATCTATACAAGAAGCTAAGGTAACATGACACAAGAGGCAGGAAAACAAATAGACAAAAAATTTAAAGACAAAAGGTTTGGAAAGCAGATGGTAATCTAAGAGGAAAGTTGGTCACATCTGTTCTCTGATGACAGCCTTGAATTATCTTTCAGCCCTTCCCTGATTCATCCACCTGATTTTGATTTTCTGTACTTTCTCAATTATGATAAATGGTCCTAGCTTTGTCTCCAGATTCTTAACTGCATATGTTAACGATTTCACATCTCGAGCATTCAACAACTGCCTGGACGATGATGCCTGCCATGTAACATGAGAAGTTCTCAACCAAGTAGTTTGTTGGTCGAAATAACGAATGCCAAATTGGATTTGTCGTGATGAATTTGTTCGCTCTAATGCTTCCATGTTATTGAATTTCCCTTAATTTTAGCTTCCATTTATTTTCTCTTATTTTCTTTTAAATATAGTTTGTCTTAATCAAATTGAGAACATCATAATTTAAGTAATTGCTAATTTAGTCCTCGTGGGAGCGATTCCAATCATCATTATAACACTTGAGATAATTTGTACACTCGTGAAATTACACATCACATGTATAAATTGGGTTTTGTTCTACTTGATGATTCCACTAATCAAGTCAACTTTGTCCCTTTTTTCTGTGAAGCAACCAGGATTGAATGTAATCAGAGAGTTGGTTATTGGGTATATTTACCCTGAAGGCCTCTTGCTAATGTGGCATTCAAGAAGTATGGCTGTATAAGCATGGCACAAACTCTTGGATTCCTTGAAGACTTCAAATTGGGTCATTACATGAAGATCCCTCCTAAGTCCCAAGTCCATGTTTATTGTGCAGGTAACAATTTCTTTAAGCCTATCATTCATTCGACATCTCTTAAATTTTTTTCCACCATTTTAAACTTAAATAATGCTAAGTAATTTCCTTCGTACTAAACTGACTGTTACTCATGGAATGTTCCTTCCTTTCTTTGTTGTATATTTCAGCTAGTTGGGACTGTAGATGCTTCAACCCAATACTTTGGCACAACATGGTGGCATCTCTTCACCATCCCGAACATATGCGACACTTCATTGCTGCCCGAGGGAAGTTCATGGACATGCCTAGGAGACGACGTCTTCTACAAGGCTTCCATCATTTGGGGAGTTGTTGGACCTGCAAGAATGTTCACCAATCAAGGTATCTACCCCGATATAAACTGGTTCTTTCCAACTGGGCTGCTCGGGCCCGGCCCAGTTTGGCCATTGTCCCGCAAATTCCCCAACAAGAAGTGGATCAGCTACATCAATTTTCCGATCATCTTTGCAGCCACGTGAGGCATTCCACCAGCTCGGTCCCTAATCCACATTATGTGGGGAGCTGTGGGCATATACTTCAATTTACAAGGATTGGTGGGCAAAGCATAACTGTATGTTATCAGCTTCTCTTGATGCTGGAGTTGCTATTTTGGGTCCTAATTGGTGGGGTCTTGAAAATGGTGACCGTTGCCTATTGGCCAGTTGCCCTACAGCACCTGTTGTTGTTGCCAAAGGTTGTCAAGTGCTCTGGCAAATACAATTTTGCTTCTTTTTTTTTTTCCTTGTATTATTATTACATTTAAGTTTTAGGAATCATATGTTAAGATTGAATACTAGCTTTTAGTATCAATTATGTCTTCAAAGTCTGAACAAGAAAACCTTGATTATTCGTTGGATCTTTTCTTTTCCCTAGGGAGAATAGTTTTGAGTTGTGATGCTTTCATGTTCGAGTCAATGGTACAGGAAAAAATTCTCTTTTGCCAAAGACATGTTCGAGTTAATAGTAGCCTTTAAATAATTTTAGTTTAGTACAGCCTTTTTTTCCCATCAGATTCATAAACATTGATAAGCCTTCTCTGAATAAGGATCTGTTCTTATTAAGCACAAGTACGTAATCGCTCTTTGTTTTGACTAGCGATAAAACATAATTTTCTTTTTAATTTCTATAATCCCTTTTTTTGTTTTGGTGAAAGAACGATGTGAAGCACGAGAACAAGGACCTGTTCTTATTCGATAAGCTATTATTCATATCACGTTTAAGGTGGCCTTGTGGGAGCCTTGGGCGACCAAAGAGTAGAAAAGAGCAGATACTGGTACTAAACATCTGAAGAAATCAACAGAAGTATCTTTTGGAAATTAAAAGTGCAAAATTTTGAAATTTGCTAGGCTTAGCTCAACAATTATTCTATCATACTCACTTCAATATAAATGGTCTTAAGTTGTTTTTTTTTTTTTTTTCCCTTTAAAAAAAAGGTTATATCTATACATGCATTTGAAATCTTATTAGCTACAGATTTCAATAGATATGCATTTGAAATCTTATTAGCTACAGATTCCCCTTGAAATATCTCCTGAAGTGCTCCTCTTCTCTACAGTATTTGCATACAACTTTGTACACTTCAATCAAGAGATTCGGGAATCGGCTTGTAAAATAGTCATCGAATGCTTCACATGGTGGTCCGACTAGCATCTGAAAAAGCCACCACAAAACTGAGTGAATATTAACCTTAAAGAACTTAAATGTCTGAAAAGATTTATCAGATAAATATATTAAGGCTACAATCACCCGAATGTCTTCAGGAAGTTCTCCATAATGAACAAGCATGTTTTGGATCAGTCGCAACAAGTCTCGAACACTGCTAAACTCGTAATATTTTTCAAAGTTCTGGCTTGTGTACCTGATCATCCTGATATCCATTCTGTTACCCCATGTTCCTTGTCCCTTTGATTTTGTACCAAATGCCCTGTATGCTGTAAGTTCTATGGCTCTGAAAAGATTGGATTTCCCGTGTAACCTATAACTCGTGTGTAACCTATAACTCGTGTCACGGAGGAAAGAAAGTCTCTTCTCCGCATCCCAAAACAGTGGATGGTGCAACACCTCAATTGCTGTTGGCCTGCCCAGCATAACAAGAGTAATTTTCATCAAGATTTGAGGATTCAAGCTAGGTGCTGACTTTCTTTTTCTCAAGTAAACCTTGTAAAACTGTTATTCTCCAATGCACTTAGTAAAACGGCGAGGGCCGCAAGGCACTGTCATAACATATGACATAATTTTAATATGCCGAAGATCCTTAAAACTAGTTGCTAATAGATTAATAATTATTAATTAGTTTCAAAAGGTATCATGTGCCATTCAGGGGAAATTAAAAAAAGAAAAGAAGAAAAGGGTATCATGTACCTTTTCCCCAAAGCTTTTCAATAAAATATATATACATATATAGAGAGAGAGAGACACATATGTGAAGTATTAATTGTGTATAGGTCATGTAGAAGGAAACTATAAAGTCTCACCTAATTTTAGGATCAGCTTCTAATAAAGAAGAAATAAGATGAAAAGCTTCAGGAATATCCTCTAGCAGCAACAAGTCCGGCTTATTGTTTCTCCTAATATTCTCATCACGTTCATGGTCCCCAAATGGATGCCTACCACCAGTGATGCAAAAAAAGAGGACGCAACCTAAACTAAACAAATCCATCGCACTCGTTTGTCGTCCATAAAGAAGCTGTTCAGGCGCTTTCCACCCTGTAACAGCACAACCCATACGTGATTCCCAAAAAATAAGCAAATGAGACTAAAATTGAAGGCAGTGAGAAGCAGTTCAAAACTGTTTAATAGAGTATATTGTGAACAGATGTTTATAATGAGAATAATATGTTCATGGCTCAAACCCTCAAGCGTTTATTGAAGCATATATATTAAGTAATTAACATGGGGAAGCCTTATTTTCTAGCTAGCTAGTTCTTTGGACATATAAGCTAAATCTAGAATTGGTTAGAATAGTGAAGATGATAGAATTAGCTTGATCCAAGGCCAGTGTCACGATATGTATATATACAATGTTTAAAATAGGGACATGAGAGTACTTGCCAGAAAAAGGGTTACTCTGAGAGGACTTATCCTCAAGAAGTTGTTTGCTTGCGCCCATATCAGAAATCTTTGCATATAAAGTTGAGTTTCCCTTAATTATCGAAATGTTTTGAGGCTTTAAGTCTCCGTGAACCATATGTAAATCGTGCAGATGACCAATCTCAGAAACAATGTCCCTGTGTGAGATCACAAATTGAAAATATAATATGTAAGATCAGGTGATCAATTAGCTAGCACAATAAATAATGTAATCCAAAGAGAAATGGACCTGGCTAAGAGATATTAATTCAAAGTCCTATTAAGTAATTGTCCTCAGCTATGCATAACAATATTTAAAGTTAACTAACCTCATCAATTTCAGTAATAATGGTGATGGACGGCCATTATTTTCTTTGTAGAGCTTAACATTTCCCATAATATTCTTCAGATTCTCCAAGCGGTCGCCGTACAAAGCCACAGATCCCGTATTATAACGAATGTCATTTGATAGAAGCTTGTTTTGATCAAAGTATTCCGCATAACTCATTTGGATGAGGTCATCCAAACTGCAGTCACAGCGCCCCATAGCAGGATAAACAAAGTCTGTGTCATGTTTTACTCCATGATATCTTACTATATTCTGGCAATGATCAGATGGTATTAGATTCTGGATTTCTTGGTCAGAAAGTTCAAGACGACGTTCTGAGCCTTGCACAATTTCCTTTGACAGTACTAGTTTTTTGCCTATCTGCCTCTGAATTTTGTCGAATGGAGCTGCTTCCGAGCTAGAAGTTGTACTGCTTTCTTCTTTATGCTGATCATTTGACAAAAGTTCTTACAAAACTGATATCCTCCAATAGAATGAAATATATATCAAAAGTGAAGTGGTTGATATAAACAATCTCATGGAAATATTAGGAGTAATTTTAGAGTTATAGGGGGTGTAACAAGTAAATTAAATCACTTCAAAATTATGGGATGTGAATTCAATAGGGACGTGTGAACAGAACCTTTTAAAGTAAAATGTGTTTTTCCTTTTATGATTTCTGACTTTGATTTTGTGACTTTTAGAACTAAAAATGTACATACATATATATGTAGGGGCATTGTCTCCAATCCAATAGGCAGACTTGAGACAAGCCTATTAACTTGTTTTTTAGCATAGGTCTTGCAAAAAGGGGTTGCCGCATGTTGCTTATGGGAGAGGATGCC
Organism: Artocarpus heterophyllus; assembly: GCA_025403435.1. NCBI lineage: Eukaryota > Viridiplantae > Streptophyta > Magnoliopsida > Rosales > Moraceae > Artocarpus > Artocarpus heterophyllus. The sequence continues at coordinate 27,730,901 of CM046332.1, read as the reverse complement.
AGGTTGTTTAAAGAAGGTCTGACATTGTAAATGCAGAAGACAATGTATCAGGGTGAGAAAAAATAATATATTGGCCTTGGGATTTCAAACGTAGGAAAAAAGGTACATAATTAGTAAAGAAAATCTAAAAGCACTTGACGAATGACATGGTAAAAAAAAAAATTTTGTTGTGCAAATTAATATAAGTTGATTCTAATGTAATAAAGTGGTGGAAGCATGTAATATCAGTTGTGAAGAATGTTTTGCGTGAAAGTCATCCTACTAGGAGCAGGAATTATTTGTGGAATAAGGGACTCTGTAAAAAGACATGGTAATTATAGTAACTGTAAACAGTCTCCATGGAAGGTAATAAAAGAGCAATTATAATGTAATAATGTTCGGGTAAGTGAGAAATGTCAGTGGTAGTGTAACTTAAGCAGTCGTTATAATGTATTTGATATAGTAGTAGTCATAAAAACATCTTCGGCAAGGAGTTGTACCTGTTGGTTTGCAAGAAATACCAATGGAGTAAGGAATTCCATGGACCAACAGGGGATAACCACAATTAGTTTAATTAACAGAGAAATGAAAATGTAACCTTTTCCCGTAGATATAAATGTAGAAGGGATTATTTCATGGGTGAACTGAATGTCATATGAGAGCAAGTTAGCAACACCCCTTTTAGAATGATGGTAAATGAATTAGAAGAGATATGGGCTTCCTGGTTTACCAGATAATCTTTCATGAACATCACTGAGTATGTGATATATAGTATTAAGATAACTAAGAAAAAAGAGTAATGAAACCTGAGTGAGATCACGGTTTAGCTTGTCCACCTCTTCACCTACCGTATCCTTGATCTCACCCGTTGATTTCTGTGAATAATCAAAATCATCAAATATCAACATAGTTAGGAGAGTATTTTTCAGACATATCCCAAATTTTTTCACGAATGTGCAATTAATTAAAGAAAGAACCAGATAACGATTGAGAAGATGGTGTAGCTCTTCTAGCTGTTCTAGATCTACCATATCGTCGGCCTCATCCTTCGATTTCTGTGAATAATCAAGAAAATCAAATATCAACATAGCTAGAAGGAGAGTATTTTTCAAACAAAAGGCATCCTAAAATTTTCAAGAAAGAATGAATGAATAATTGAGAAAACAAAAGCAGGGCATTTAAACTCACACAAACGTTTAGATAGTTTCTAATATATTCCACTGCTTCACAAACTCCTTCAGAGATTTCCTTTGGGTCTTCTGAAACTAAGTCTTCTGTGCCAGGATTGTCATCTTTTTCAGCAATAATAACCATATCTCCGTCACCTCCACTCATTTTCAGAACTCGATTTGAGGACGCGGCAGCACTGGCTAGGGGTAAGAGAGGCGGCACGGCGATGTGTAGATTTACTCGCAAGAGAGGAACGTGGCAGCGTTTATTTAGACGAGAGAAGCATGACCTGTACCATCCAATCAAGGAAGGGCACGTCATCGCTTAATGAGAGAGAAAAGGCGTCTAAGCAAAGAATAGATATATAATACACACATATAAATAAATAAATAAAAGGCCTGCCTTCTATCAATTGACTCCCCAAAACCATGAGACTTTTCTATTCACACCTTTGGAAACTGAAAAGCTTTCTACCCAAAAGAAAATGAAAAACATAACAGAAAAAAAGAAAACCAAGCAACTTGTCTCCGCCGGCCGGCAACGTATAAAACTCCCTGACAACAATAGCCCCCTCATCGGCCGTCAAGTCTCCTCCATCACCCAAGGCTGTAGAAGATCCCCGATCATCAAGTTTTTATTTTGCTTTTAAAAGCGTTCAATGAATCTTGCGGGTTTTGAAAAATAAAAATAAAAATAAAAATATATGCAAGGCCAGAAATTCCGAGTTTTTTTTCTACCAGTATATGGTTAAAAAGAAGGGAATTCCTGCCTTGGAAACCCTTTCTCTCCCTCGGTGGAACAAGTTGCCTTTTTGTTCTACACACAAAATTAAAGGTCATGGGCCCCACTGTTGGGAGCAGATGCAGGGAACAATCCAACCGTTTGAGGAGCCAAACCTGGAGTGTGGTACACGCGTAAATCCGGTTGGACGGTGAATAACGCGCGCGGCACGCGTAGCTGGAAAAAATGAGTGCCAATGGGCCCGCTGCAGTTGTCCAATGGTGCGGTGACAAGTGTTCTGACTTTGTTTCATTCCAATTTTAAATTTACAAATAAATAAACTGAAATTAATTCCGTTACATACAAAACATTTGTAAAAATCACCTTAAAAAATTTACAAAAATTAACAAGTATTTTTGAAACTAAAATAATTTAAAACAAATTAAAAATACATATCTATGTTATTTTTCCCAAATTATTTAACTTTTAATTAAAAAGACTTAATAATATATAAAAATGTAATAGTGTTTAGAACAGTAATTTTTTTCCCTTGTTACTCCTTTTCTTCTTTTACAACTTCAGTCTTATTTTTATTTTAAATATATTCTTCTACGATTATTATTTCCTGCTCGTTAATTCTTGCATTCTTTTTTGCAAAACTAGTCACGCATTCCCCAGTACACGGGTCTTTACTTCTTATTTTGTTTATATGTTTCATAATTAAAATTCTGCACCCTTTTTCCCCCCAAAAAAAACTTATCCTTTTTAAAGCCTTTTTCCCTCAATTTGCTACGTTTTCTCTGTAAGTTAAATAGCTGGTGTTTTGCAACTAAGAAGCCATATAATTAGATGCGATATGCTGATCTTTACCACTTGTTATCTTTGTTCTACAGGCTGTAGTTGAAGAAGATGAAAAAGTTCCCCAAAAAAGGTCTAACAAATTGGGACATCTATCAATTTAATGGGTACAAATATAATCACTTTGCCCGTTAAGAATCATATAATAAATTTTTAACTTGCATTTTATTGTTTTTTAACACAAAATTCATGTCATTAGGTCACACACAAGTTACCTTCTAAATTATTTTTAAAAAGATTTATTAATTAAATGCCTATTAATTGTCAAAATATTTTTTGGTCAACCATCCACTTCGTTACAATCGTTAAATTTATATCAAACGACTAATATAATAATAACCTTTGAAAACGTAACGATTGAAACCACGCCCATATATATATATATATTTATTGTAATGTGTATTTATATACATCCCATTCATAATACGAGTTACTATTATTTTTTCTTTTTCCTATATATAGATGTTGGCACATATTTGAACCAGGTTAAAACTGTTATTTTATATTTTTTATTTATTGTTATTAATAGCTTCAATATTCGTCAACTTATAGAGAGCCAAAGGCTTAAAATCGTGTGTGGATATGGGGATAATAATGAGGAAGCTTACGCGCAGGGGGTATTTAATTTTTTAAGCACGGTAACATAAAATGCGGATATATCATCACATAATAGGTATGAATTGTCGAAGGGCAATTGAAGAAGGCCTCTGCCATAAATGTGAAATTCAAAACCAGGAATTAATGGACTTGTAGCAATTAAATTCTTACATGCCTTCCCCTCAAAAAAAAAAAAAAAAATCGTATGTGCCTTTATGTACATACATATATATATGTATGACAAATCTTAAGCCTAGCACCACATCAATCCAATATATTTTCTCCGTCAAAAATATAATTTTGTACATGTTTTGTGTAACTCTCAATTTATAAAAACATAACTTTTAAAAATACACATTTTATACTGCTAAATAGTGTTATTATACACTTTTATTTGTCTTTAAATCCTTTAATTAAAACATTTGTATGCCAAACAATCATTTTGAGTCAATTTAAAAAAGTTCTCCACCGGTGGAGAAAAAGGACGGTCTCCTTTGTAGAAATTCCCTCGAAAAAAATGAAAAATTCAAAAAAGGCTTTTGAACAACATAAAGCCATGAAAGGCATACAAGAGGGCTAAGCTGAGCTGAAAGCTTGACAAGCCTATGTGCAAGGACAGAAAAAGGAGAAATAAGCAAGGATAGACAGAGGAGGAAGATAAAACATTTTAAATTTTTTATAAAAAGTTATTAACACTAAACTTTAATGTCTAACTCTCTTTGTCTATTAAACTTTAATAATCACTATTTTATCCTTTGAGTTATCAAAATTTTTCACTTTGCCTTTTTAATTTTTAAAATCACATTTTGTCCTTGAACTCTCAATGCTCATCACTTAATCTTTTAAACTTCTGATTTTCCATTTACATAGACAGAATTAATCCCATGTGATTCGTACATAGGTTACCTATAAGGGCAAAAATAAGATTTTATTACTTTTAAGTTTTGTTTCACGTTTACACTCTTATTGAAGCTTTTTTTTTTTAATTTAAGAATCGTTTGTCCGCACATTTCTTCTTATTTTTAATGCATAATTCATTTAAGAAATCGATATTGTTAGATGATATGTGAATTTGAATACTAAAAAAGATAAGCTATGCATTAAACATAAGGAGATATCGACAAATATTATTGAGAAATAATGCATATACAGACGCTTCTTAAATAAGAGGAGATAAAAATAAAATGTTAAATGAGAGTATAAATGTGAAATAAAACCCGATAATGATAAAATCTTATTTAGGCCCTTACAAGTGACCCTCGGGATAATTACGTGGGCTTAATTTTATCTATTTTAATGAAATATCAAAAGTAAGAGATAAAATGAAGAGCTTTGAAACAAGGGCAAAATGATTATTTTTAAAATTTAGTGGGCAAAGTGAGGAGTTTTGAAAGTGTAGGGGGTAAAATTGTTATTTTTAAAGTTTAGGGGGTAAAATAAAAAATGCCCTAAAGTTTAAAGATTATTAATGTCCACAACCATTTTATAAATTATTTTATGGGCTCCTCTATAATTAAAGATTCATAACACCTTAGTTGACGCATAAGGTCAGTTTGGCATTGTTGTATTGTGCTATAGATCAGAAGTAGATAGGCATTTGGTAAATTTTTTTAAAACCTATTGTGAAAATCAGGAGCAGAATTATAAATGTTTTATAAACTACGTGTAAAATTGCCGTGGGGATTCATAATGAAGAAAATAAACATATTTTACTGAACATATTTATACTTTTACCTAAATAATTTTAAGGGAAAATTTCATTTTAGTATCTAAATATGAGTTTAATACCATCTGTTTTGAAAAATTTTATGTCGATATCTCGACCTTTTAAAAAATATTTTTTTAGTATCTCGGAGCTATTTCAGGGACAAAAAGATAAAATCACCCTTTTATAAAAATACAATCAGTTAACTAAAATTTTGAATAAAAAATTTAAAAATTATTAAAATGTTTGGCCATAGGCATAATAATTTTTATAAAAATGTTTGGTTGTAGGCATAATAATTTTTTATTTTTAACACAAAATTTTAATCAAGTGATTATATTTTATAAAAGGGAAATGTTTTCTTTCATGCCCCAAAAAGGGCTCCAAAATACTTAAAAAAGATTTTCTAAAAAGTTATGGTACCGGCAAGAAATTTTCCAAAACAGTGGATACAAAACTCATATTTCGATATAGCACAAGGTGGAAAACAAAATTTTCCCAAATTTTAGTTTTAAAAGTTAAAATACGTAATATTTGTACATTAAAATACAACAAATGTAATTTTGTTTATATTATGTAATTTTTTAAAAAAATAAATTAATTTTATTAAATAAGATAAATTATATGTACACATATACAATAAAAACATAAGAAAACGAAAAGTAAATTTTTTTATCAAATAGTACGTTTTGTTTTCAGCAAAATGTGTTATATGATTTCTTTAATTTGTTAAATAAAAATCGGTAAATTGGGAATTATTATTATTATTATTATCATCATCATCATTATTAAGGTTAGTTTAATAATTTTAAATTGTAAAAGCAGAAGCTGTTGTAAAAAAAGCAATATTTGACCTACATCTCGACTTTTCATGCAATGCATCAGTTTTTAGAAGCAACTTTTCAAAACTGAAGTTTACCAAACATCCTAAATTGTTGTAGCCAGTTATAAAAGCTAAAAGCAGCTTCCAAAAACAATGTCAAATGGACCCATAGACTGCCACATTGGCTACCACACTAGTACTCTTGGAAGAGAGAAAGGAGATGGCCGAGGGGTGGAGACGAACAAGTTAAATTCTTTCAATTTAAACTTTGACGGCTAAAAATAGAGTTAAATTCATCAAAGATCTCTAAATTTTCTTCTTTTTTTTAAATTATTCTATATACTCAAAAGTGTTTTAACTTAAGAGTTAAACTTTTTCCTTGTCTTAAATTTAGTCCTTTAGTTATATTATGTTAAACTTTAGATGAAAAATGTCAAGTAATCTTGTGATTTTACCTTACGAGAATGAGCACTCTCATAATTTGTCTAAAAAAGAACCAAACTTCATAGCAAATATTTTATACGTTTAAACCTTAAAGACTACAACAATCCCATCGAACAAAGAAGATAATAGAAAAGAAAAAATTGAAAAATGCTCAAGCTTGAATCTAATAAACCATGAGGAAAAACAATTCTAAAGAAAACTTTCTAATAATTATCAAATTTTATACAAGGCACAAATTCACCAAATCTTAAGCAAAGATTTTAAATTATTTGGTAAAGATATTATACTAAATGATGCTCTAAAAATTAAGAAATTAATCATTATTTGAATATACTTGTCACTTACGTTGCTTATAGAGTATATAATTTAATAGATAATTTGAAATCTATATTTTCATCAAATTTTTAAATTACATCTTAAATCTAAGAAAACCAAATACATATATGGCTATTATTCCTTAGTTCAGGCACAACTTATTAGCTAGTTATTTAGCCTTTGCAAATAAATTGGGTATTGATGTAATGACTAGAAAATTTCATAAATTAATAGGGTGTTTGGAAAGGTGGTAGGAACCAATGGTGGGAACCACTTTTACTATAACATATGAGAGTTTTACACTGTAGCATATTTTTTATTGTTACTGTAGCATGTGAGAGCTTTACACTGTTTATAACTGAGATTGTGGTAGAAATTGAGTGGTTGCCACCACTGCCAAACACCCCCTAAGGATTCTTCCCTTAACAACGCCTTAGCTTCATAGGAATGTACAAGTTTAGAATTTATAACTTTAGGTTCTGTATGAATTACAAAAACGTTTATAATCTTTCATTTGTTTTTCAAAACAATAAAAATAATGTGTGGTACTTTTATTTTGAATCTTAATGTGTTTGATAGTGTCTTTTAAGTTTATAAATATGTTTTATAATATTTTTAGTAATTTCTAAAAATATTTATAACTCTTAAAAAATTATATAGTGTCAAGCCGAAAGAGACTGAAATTTTAAAAGTTTGTAATTAATTTTGTGTATTTTAATATAAAATAAATATTTTTAACATTATTGTAAATATTATGTTTGTAAAATAATTAATTTTGTTTTAATTTTCTATGTTTAAATTTAAAATCTAGAAGAAAAATGAAACAAAATAGTGTAAAACGAGTAAAATCGGACAACAAATGCACTAAAAAAGCCAAAAGATTCGAATTCTAGAAATCATAGGCCAGTGTCGCCACGCTATTGGCACGTGTGTCACACGCGATGATAAACCGCAAGACGAGTCAGAAGGAATCTCAAGCTACGTTGGATCAAATGCGGTCTGTGCTACATGCAAGCGTCCTCTAAACCGTGAGATCTGCATACTTAGACCAATCCAATAGTTGCAAGCTTTGGTCCTATCTTGCCAACCTGGGCCCATGCCCATTTATGATCATGTTTCTCTGCTATTAGATCAAGAGATTGAAGGCCAAGTTCGCTTCGCATTTACGCCTCCTGCTGCCCCACTGTAGACGATTTTGACCAAAATTTTACATTCTCAGGAAGCGAATCTCTGAGAGAAAAATAAAGATAAGACAATGATAAAAAATGATCAATTTGTGCAATTTAACCTGTAAATGTCAACGTGAAAATAGTAAAAAAACATGTTGAAAAAATTACATGAACACTGGCATTTTAACACCTATAAATGCTAAGGCCTATGGCCTCAGTTTTCCAAGCTTTTTCACAGTATAAGATACTGTCGTGTAAATAGTCAAGCTTTAGTTTAATTTTTAGTCTAAGTTTTTGTAAAATATTTTCTAATTTATGTTGTAAAAATTATGGTCAATAATATTTGTAGCATTTTATTAAATATGTCTTTTTAATTTTTTTTTTTATTGAGGTGAGATGAGGAAACTCTGGCAAAATCAAATTAAATGTTTTTAAAGTTTTTTTTTTTTTTTTTCTAAGCAGTTATAATACCAAAATATTTTCTATAAAACTTAGAATTTTAATATTTTCTTAGCAATAACTCTGCTAAAATTCCGGTTTTGATGTTTTGATGATATAAACTAGCACATATAGTACCTGAGAGGACCTTCATTAGCCATAGACAGCAAAATGACTTGGTAAATACTTAACTTATTATTTTGGTTAAGTTATATTATGTGACAATCCACCTTTCCAGGCAGTCAGTCAACTTTCTTAAATCTTATTTTTTAAACATTAATCTTACTTACTTAGTAAGAAAAATACTAAAAAACTTTTTCTTTTTTTTTTTTCCTTTTAACATCCTTTAAAACATACGTAAAAGCTGTTGCAACTTTTGTTGCATTTTAAGTTGAGACATTGCTCAACACTTGACTTTAAAACCATGTCAAATCGTTTTTTAAAACTTAATAAGAAATATTAACTAAAATCATAACTTAAAACTTAACTTTATAATTATATAAAACATATTGTAAAATATATCTGAGAACTTTGAAAACATTTCTCAAAACTTTGACTTTCTTAAACTTTGAAAACACTATATTAAATAGGAAGGAAACATTTTTCTTTGAACACTAGAAGCATACTATAGTGGTATCCATCTTAAATCTTCGTACCTACACTCCGCAGCATCAAGCTCCTCTAATAGATCCTACTGGTTACACGTAGGACTACCTATAGTATGAAGAAACTTTTAATGAGCTTTCGCTTGGTAAGTTTAACCATAATTTCACAAATGATTAAAACATGCTTTATAAACTTTTCTCATAAAAACCTTTTTCTTAAAACGTTTTTTATAAACATTTTTCATAAAATATTTCTTAAACATTTTTCTTAAAACATCATTCACAAACCTTTTCTTATAAATGTGAAAATGTTTTTCATAAACATTTAATGTAAAACATTCCTTAGAATATTTTTTTTATAAATATAACACATAACTTTTCATAACAAGGAATACAAACAAAATCAACATGCATGATTCCATTTATGCTCAATTATGATTATTCATTATGAGCTTTTTATTATCATTTTTAACTTTCTTGAACTTTGAACCTAAGAGCACATACCAACATAATTAATCATGAGATTATAAACGTGATACTTTCGTTGTGGAAGACTTGAGATTATCGAACACCTAGGTCCTAACTTTAACTTTAATTTGAGTACCTTACAACAAGGAGGCTGATGTGATATGTTCTTTTTATTTTTACTTTACCTTCTTAATAACTTGGTGAATATAACAAATGCTTACACATTATAGTGCTCTAACTTAGCATTTAATCATTTAACATGGCAAATGCAAACATGTTATATAACATGACTTAAACTTTAAATCATATTGCATAACACATGTAATCATACTTTAAATACATTGGAAACCATAACTTAAGCTTTTAAAAAAGTTATGCATATCAAATGCAAATATATGTTAAACATAAAAATAGTAAATTCATTGCAAATCTTGTTTTGAACTTTAAAACTTTATGCATATCATATGCAAACATACAACATATTAAAAACATTTGAAATTCATGTGCTTCATGCTGTAGGTAAAGTTTGAAACTTACTTGGTTCTAGTTTTAGCGTTCATATCTCATTCCTTCTCTTTTCATTAGTCGCCTTCTGTGTTCTGATCAAATAACACCTGACTTATTAGTTAACTTTTTAAATTATCAATCTACTCGATTGATAACAGAACTAAATCATTAGACGTTCATTCCTTTTTACATAATTTGTATACTACCGGTTTACTTTCTTTTACTTTGTATCCCATTGGTTTAACTTTCTTCTATATAGCTTTGTAATTCACCGGGGTTACCTTTCCCTTCACTTAATTATATAACCTACCTGGTTACTATTCTTTTTACTTTTCTCTGTAACCTATCAAGTTACTTTTTTCTTTACTTGACTTTGTAACCTACCAGGTTACTTTTATTTTACTTATCTTGAACATCTCTTATTAAATTTCTTATCTCATTAGACGGTTTCATTACCTAACAAGATATAAAATATTTTCTATCTAAGAACATTTTGCTAGTTCGGAGTATTCGCCTTCAATTTAATACTTTTCTTAAAAAGGATGATTTTACCCTTAACGGGTTTTTCACCAATTTCGTAACTTGTTAAACTCATTGCTTAACTTTTCCCCCCATTTCTTACATGTTACAAAAAAATTCCCTCTAAAGAGCATTTTCTGACCTCAGGCATTTCAGGTCTGTTTTGGTCGTTTTTATAAAATGACCATTTTGCCTTTAACATTTTATTTCATTCTTTTCTTAACTAAACTTTAAATCCTTTAAAAACATAATCCCTGTGGTTACTCTCTGCCCACAGAAATATAGGAACTTAATGTTCCTTGGTAAAAACCCAGTTTCATGCAATTTTATGATTTTGGCCAAAAATACAAAAATCTTGACATCTTTGTCTCTAGGACCAAAAACGGCCACTTTATACCAAAACTTTCAGTTTTTTGCAAGAAATAAAACTTACAAGAGCTCCTTGTTCAAATTATAAACATTTTATAATGTTTTCATTTCATGAAATTTTGTGCTCAAAATTTTGTAAAATTCATAACTCTTCAACCGAGCAGAATTTTGACAAATTGTCAGCACTGTCTTAACAATTTCGATGAGTTTTATAACTTTTGTGTTTTAACTTTCCTTAAATTTTAATGTTAAGGAGGACTTTTTGGTGGATTTTTAAATCTGCCAAACTTTTGTAAAACTTTGCAATTTAGTCCTTTTGAAATTTTACAAATCTTTATTCACAAAAGTTGTTTCCCTCACTATGTTGGCAGATCATGTTTCATATTTGGTAAATAAATTGGCCTCTAAGGCCCTCAAAACCCCATTGATTTGAAACTAGTTAAACTTTACAAAGTTTAACAAATTTCCTATTTTTAACCATAAAACCCTTACTTTCTTTCTTTATTTCTTTCACAATCACCATCAATATAAAAACATAAAATAATCATACCATAATGTCCATCTTACATGCCATGGCTTAAAACAATTCATCAAACACTTAGTATACAACATAGCATAAACTTTCAAGACTTGGGTTTTAGAATCTTACCAAGGTTTTCCTCAAGCATTTACACCTCCTTTTTGGTGCTTGTTCTTGGCTTAAATTCCTTAACATAATCATAACAAAAACTTCCTCAAAAACCCATCCAAAACTTGAAGAAGATCACCAAAATCGATAGAAGAAAGTTTGGGATTCTTACCTCCAAAAGTGCCAAAACTTGAATCAAAACCTTTGAACTTGCTTTAAACATGCTTTGGAGGCTTGAATTTCATCAAAATTGAGAGAGAATTGGCTTAGGGAGGGACGGTTTACTGAGGAAGAAATGTGAAGAAAAATGAAGAATTTTCTTCACATTTTACTTTTTATCCTTTGATTTTTTTTGGCAACTTGGTGGCTCATCAAGATTTGTCACCATTTTGCATTAAGTGAGGGGGGTTAAGGTTTGCTTAATCTTGGCATCATTTGATTGGCCATATCAAGGGTTATTTTGGTAATTTTCTCGATGACTTACCAACATTAGTCATCACTTGGCATCATTTATGATAAAGAGTTAGCTTAACTTAGCAATATGTAATTGGGCCACCCAAGGAGGTTTGATGGCAAATTTTCATTCATTTTGGTGTTCCATGGTGGGTCCCATAAAGACTTTTTACATAGTCTAAATTTATATTGATGATATTTTTCTTACACCGTCGGTATTCCTTTTTATATAATTCATGAGGTCCTATAACCTCTTATACTTATTTACATCTACCACATAATGTAATTCCTACACTATTTAACTTTATAAATCTAAATTTATACTAATAATATTTGTTGATGCTTACCGCTGTCTGGCGTCGGATCAACACCCACGTGTGACTGAACACCTTCTGACCTCCTCTTAAGCTTGCCCCTGGCCGGGATTGAGTACCGCTGTCCGGCGTCGGATCAACACCCACGTGTGACTGAACACCTTCTGACCTCCTCTTAAGCTTGCCCCTGGCCGGGATTGAGTACCTGCGAGAGGGATGATTTGGAGAAATGGGGTTAGTCAATAGACAAGGGCTCTCCGATGCTCAAGGCAAGTATTGCTCGGCAGAGGTCGGCAACTAATTAAGTGAGAAGAGGTCTCTCTCTCTAAAACGTCATAAATGCATCCTATTTATAGGCCACCAGCTGGATCGGGTGCAAGATGGGTTTTACCCATTACCCAGGTGTCACATCAAAATGTATCAAGCAATAAGTGACAAGTGTCGCGTCCATTGTCCAATGGATTGGACTCTATCGGACGGCAGCACGTTTGCCTGGTGTTGGCCTACAAGGATGGGTAGTGACGTATTATGATGAGCAACATGGCCCGGCCCGAGCTACTGTACATCCCCGAGGTGGCAGCCTTCTTGGGGGCGTGCCCTCAGATAAGTGGAAGGCACCTCGGGAAGAAACATAAGTCGTCGGGTCGGGCGGTAGCCTATGTCTGCCGAACTGAGTTGCCGACCACCAAAGTTAGTGTCCTCGGTGGCGGCGCCGAGCTAACCCTCAACAATATTTTTCTTATACTTTTAGTATATTCTCTATACTGTTACAAGCTTACACAACACTCTTACTCATTCATGTCCTTCAAACAATATCATTCCTATACTGTTTTAACTTTATACAGTCTAATTTCTATATTGCTTAACCTTAAACAGTCCAATTTCTACTGCATTACTTTTAGAGTATAATTTTTATACTATATAACTTTATCAGTGTACTTTCTTACACTGCATTATTCTAATATTGCATAATTTTTTATATTATTATACAATATTTTTCTTAAATTGTATTTTTATCTTAACATTTATTACAGCACATTTTGCAACAATTATGGGCCAATTTGTTTCGATATTCGAATCACGGTTAGAATCATTTTGCTACAGTATTTTCTCTCACAAAAATTTAAATCTTCATTCAAATATTCTATTCAAATACTAGAACCAAATGGGCCCTATGTTTTCCAGCTTATCAGCATATCATTCCTTCTTTATTTAAGGTTATGATATGATTTTTACCTTTAAAAATTATATTTTTGCTTTTATGGACTTTATCATAAAATTATATTAAGCAATAATCCTTGTGACACATATTTTTACTTAATATAATTTTTAAGTTATTGTATTTTTTAAGTACTAAAAATGCTCAAATGTCACATATTAAAACCCTGTCCATTTATTAAGTTGAGTTTTTATTGTATTATAGACATAAAATGACACTATAAATACTTAGTGACATTTAATTTATTGTCGACATAGGATGACATAATGTAGTCGTAATTAATAAATATTTAAAAAACTAAAATTTATTTAAGTTGACATTTGAATCTGAGCTCTATTATAGTTACTATTCTATCTCTTTTAATTTGTTGTTATTAGCGTTGTTATATTGTTAAAGTTATGCCACTTATTAAAATATCATTTTAATTTTATCTATATTTCTTGTTATTAAAGTTTTAAAATAACAAAATTCTAAAAATAAAAAATGCTGGAAAAATATGTAAATATTGTGAATATATTTGTAAATAATAAATATTAATACTCATATTTTTTAGTTTTTAAATAAATAAAAAGTTAATATAATTATATTAGAACTGAACAAAAATCTTTTCATGTGAGTCTGATCTCAGATTCATTAAATAATTATTATTTGGGACAATTTTATACTTAAGATTATATTAGACTATGTAATTTTTGACCAAAAATAAAAAAATTTCATAAAAAAGGCATCTTTTTTTGTAACATTTTAAGGGACGATTTTTAAAAATGACCCTTTGGGAAATTTTTTTTGGTAAATAACTTTTTTTGGGACAATTTTTGATACAAAAAAAATATTTTTTAGACAATAAAATAATTTTATTTTTTTTTAATCTGTTGAAGTTTCTACTCTTATTATGGTCATTTTTTTTTCAAAAAAACAAAAACAATTTATCTATATAAAAAAATATGTTTTTTCGGTTAAAAGAAAAAAGACCATCTACCCGATTAGGATTTTTTTTTCCCCTTTCGTTGAAATCTCCCCATTTTGGAGGGTCGAGCGTTGAAATTAGCTTTCAAAGTTTAAGGTGAAAACGATAAACTGAGTATAGCTCAGGGAGGAAAAATATTTCCGAAGCTTCTCCGTCTTATTCAAAACCCTAACAGTCTGTCGAAAATCTAAAGAGGACGTTCTTCACTATCATTTAGGAGCCAAACAAGGATGAAAATGAAGATTCGTTGAATAGGACAGCCGAGTCAACGCTGCTCTTCCCAGTCGTACGGGGCAAGAGCCGACATTGGAGGAGTGGGGGATCGGACGTGCTGATTCTGTTTGTTGCGCGCTGATTTGGAGGAGATCGTCCGATTGGAGCATAGGGGTCAAACCGGTGTCAAAGCCCCTTCCTTCCCAAGGAGGAAGATGAAGATTGAATGAAGGCTGAATTTTGTTTGAAGTGTAATTGATTTTTCCATTTTTTTTTAATTTTTTATTTTAGGTTTCCATGTGATTAATTATAGTTTATTAAATAAAAGGTTGTTGTTACCTTAAAAATGTTATGAACATTTCAAATTCTAAAAAGGGCATAAACCCTTCACTCTGATCTCCTCCCCGCTCCCAACCAGCCCCTCCGCTGAAAGCCTTGCCTCGCGTCCTATATATGAGTAACTTAATGAGAAATGAATGATCCGTCAAAACCTACGTATGCTCAAGTTGCTTGGAAGGGAAAAGAAATCCTACAGGAGGACAAGGAAAAACTTTCTATCTCAATAGACCTTGTCAGCAAAGCTGTCATTAAAGCTCAAAAGGTTGCAATTTAATTACTCTATTTTTGTCATTCATTCATTTTTTTTCTTTCTTTATGTATTATTGATTGTCTACAGACAGGAGAACGGATTGATGGTGACACAACAAGACAGTTGAAAAGACTAAGAGATGAGCTTTCATGGTTTTTTGTGGTTCGTATTCAATGCAAACATTTGTTTTGTCAGATATCTTACTATTATATGTGCAGTAATATTCATGAAATTTTTATTTTATTTTGTTCTCTGCTTAACCAGATACAAAGGAAGAAACATAAAAAGATGTTGCTGAACTGGCAAGACTGGACTTCAGAAATGAGAATTTCATTTTATTGTGAAGTTAATAACAGAGCAGAAGATCCCAATGACCCCACTAATTCTGGGGAGTACACTACGCTTTGGAGAAAGTTGAACAAAATTGAAGTAAGTACAATTGGAAAAGGGAAAGGAAACGAAAACACACTGCTGCAGGAGTGGCGCGAAAGGATTGATACCAAACTTTTGAATAAAATGACAGAACGAGACAACTACGACTTTAAGAGTGTTCGACACTTGGTGCGATTTATTCGAAATTTGAATAATCATCATAGAAATCTTCCTTTAGATATTCAGGTATGAATTTTTTTTTGGAATAAAATCATTGCACTGAAATGGGACCCTAAACTGACATGAGTCCCATTATCAATTGAATTGCATTGTCAAAAATTGTTAAATTTGATATTGTAAATGCTAAAACTTGAAAATTTTGAGTCTAAATTGCAAATGACAAAATTTTCACATGGTGCAATTTACCCTAATGACTTTTTCAGCGCTCTGTAAGGCCATATGAAGAGATGGACAAATACTTCACTAAGGAATTCCCGGGGCTCTTAGCTGCAGTGTGCGAAGCTGTAAGCGATACTTGCAAGGAAAAAGACTGTTTTGGCAGATATTTTGATTGAGGTGTTGGTGATGAGAATTATGGAGGGGTGATAGTAGGTAATTTTTTTTGACTTAAATGAAATCAGAAAATTCATATTAAATTTGTTGACAAAAAAAATGCTTACTTCACCCCTTTTTAAGTAAAAAAAGGGTAAATGACTGGAAGGCATGTGTTTGAAGCCTTTGATATGAACCCTTGTATGCAAATGCAATCGTAAATATGTGCAAGCATATGAAAATGTACAATTATAAATACATATTTTATGGTTTTCCCATGTTTTTGTGCATATATTCATGCTCTGATAGTGTTAACTGATTCATTTATACTTTTGTCTGGTATGCAGTGTTGCAGTAGCCGATTTTGCTGCCTATATCGTCCTCCTTACAATTGGACTGTATGTTATTGAGCCCTGATCTTTCAAGCGAGAGAAATGTTTTTTCCCTTTATGCTGAAGTCCACTGCAAACAAGCTAATAAAGTTTTGAGTAGAGATTATTGCGGATCTCTTTTTTAAAGAATTCCTTTGAGGTCTGCTAGATTTGCCGTTTAGACTAAGAAAAGCAAAAGTAACCTTGTTCCAACCCTGTCAATGTATTTTTTTATGCTTTTTTTTTTGTTTATTTTGATTTAATAGATTATAGATAATATCTACGAGCAACAAGGGTGATACATGTTGATTTCAAGAATGACTAATTTTGAAAGGAGGTCCAAATCTTGTGTTTGGTTGCTTTAGAAAAGGAATGGCCATTCAAAAATGAACGACTTTCCGCATTTTGGCTGAATCTTTATTCCTCTCACAAGCCTTCTACTTGTGGGAGGAATGGCCGTTCCAAATGTATTTTCAACTTTTATCCAAAACTGGCCTCCTTATTTTCTCTTTTCTTTTTTGTTTTCAACACCACCTCCATCTTCTACTCCACCATCGTCCTAGTGCCATCATCAGATCCACCGCCGCCGCCACATCGACTCCAACCAGCCCTTCCACCGGGCAAATCTCTGGCATCGTTCTCTGATAGTCTCATGGTCATCTTTCTTTGTTGTCTGTCTGCGGCGTTCTCTTGCGCCTGCAAGTATTGGTTAGCAACGCGCATGGTGCTGCTGCCACCATAGTCTCCTCCGCCAAGCCCAATCTCACCCAAAGCCCATCTCTTCTGTTGCCATACACAACCTCGCCCAAAACCCCCTCCTTGGCCAAGACCAAACACCTCACCAAAGCTCCCCTCCACTGCCAGACCATTCTCTCCGTCACCACCGTACCATCCTTGCCCAAAGCCCCCTCCTCCACTAGACCGGCCTCGTGCAAAGCCCCTTTCCTCCGACCCATCTTTGCCCAAAGCTTTCCTCAAACTCTAGCAATGGTTGAACCTCCTTCCTTCACAACTTTTTTGTTCCCTTTTATTTTCTTTTTCAAATGAATCAATTAATCAAGTTCTTAAATAAATAATTATAGTTAATCTGTCAAAATTTATTTGTTTCAAAAGAATTCAAATAAAGTTTCCTAAAAATTTGGATAAATAATTAATTATGTATATTAAGAGATGCTAACTAAATTGTGATACAAAAAGCATGATATTTAATACAAGAGGATAAATGAATAAACAAGATTAAAATTAGAAAAAGGCATGAAGAGTATTCGTTTTATCATGTCATCCAAATATTGAAAACATGAGAGAAGGAATAGAACAGAGGAAAAGGGGAGAAAGACAAGTGCAAGCAAGGGCTCATTTTTTTCTTGCCTTTCAATACAAAATCATCTGCCAACTTGACTTCCACATCCCATCGTTTGGATGTTGTCAAATATTCCATAATCCATGGATGGACTTGTAAGTAACAAAGGGAGGTACTCACTTCTTGTAGGCTGTGGATTAGCAACCTGTTATGCAGATTAACGGGGAAAAATTCAAAGAATGAGACACTAGAAATTTATAGTGCTTCGGACAATCCACTAATAAACCACGAAATTTGTTAATTTCTGTTTTGTCTCTCACTTTCTCACACCACAAACAATAGTTTCACGGCAAGATTTTGATCCCAGGATGGAATCCCTTGAATAACAGTTTTACAACGAACATGGCTATTTGTACATAATCATAACAAATTTCTCTCGCATTGACAACTTCCAAATCATTCATGCCTTCTTGATTTCTCTAACTAACTTGTCACTCTTCAATCTTTTGTAATGCCACATTTCCCACGGCTTCCAGCGTGTCAATTACTAACCGGATTATGAAAAAGACCCAATTCATAAGGGGTAAAGTTCACCAAAGGTACTGTAGTCAGAAAGACAATCTGCATAATCAACTCTTCTAAATTTTTGAACTCCAAATCCGCACACGCGAGGAATGTGAACTCCAAACTGCCATCATCAGAAGCATTATAAAAGCACAACAACTCGGTGCCTCAATTCCATTTGTACCGTGGTCTGCAGTGCAAAAGATGATATATATATATATATATATATATATATATATATATATATATATATTGAAACAAGTTGTTGCAAAAAATCTGCAAATGCATAGAATTGTAGACAAGTAATAAAGAGTGAGTAGAATATTGTTGTCATGAGGATTGCGTTAATTTAGCTAAGTATCAAAATTGTTAACCCTAAAATTATTTGAATAATCAAGTATAAAATAGAAAAATAACAAAACAAAAAACATATAAATGGAAACCTAAATAAATAAAAGACTAGGGCATCCGATTTCACCTAACTTAATCCTATTCAAGTTATCTAATTTAATCAACTGATGTTTACTTTTATGTCGATAACAATTTCTCTTAGGCAGTCATTAATCTTTCTCAAGCATTAATAATTTATCCCAGTTAGTAAATTTTCTACATCTCTGTGGAAACTCTAAACTTATGAAGATTCATTTAGAACAAGAAATTCACCAGTTACACAAGTCTTATAGATATTTCTATCCTATGATGATCTCATGGCATTCAATCATGGTATAGTTTAATTATCGCTTATCAGCCTCAAATTAAATCACAAATCATGCAAAAAGTGTGCAAACTTTTACAAGCATTAAGATCAGATTAAACACTCAGCATAAATAATGAATAAACATCAAATTAAATTAAATTAAATAAAAGTAAACATTCATAATCTGGTTACATCGTAGCATAGAATAGAGAAAATGAGTTCCTAATGAAACTAAAAACAATCCTAACTAATATCTTAAACATAATGAGTGAAAGAAAAGAACTCTGTTTAGATGCGAAGATGATTTCCGTCTCCTGGTTGCACCGTTCTTCTTTATGACAGTGAGTTCTCCCTTCTTTTCTATAGTTTTTCTCTATTAAAATTCATCCCCCAACCCTCAATAATGTTCAATTTATAGGTTAGGGTTTGAAAGGGTAATTTTGGAACAAAATTACACTGAAATTTGAATTCGGATCGTAACGGGGCCTAGGTTCGATTTTCTGGCACCTAGGCTTCATTACGGCGCCTAGGCTCCAAGATTGTAGTGCCTAAGCTTGTGGAATTTTTTTCTCGAACTGGTGCCTAGGCGCCATGAGTGCAGCACCTAGGCACTAGGACTGTAGCGCCTAGGTGCTACAAGCTGCTGGTCTGGACCTCCTCGCACTGAATGACGCCTAAGTGCTATGCTCTTGAGTTTTTTTTTTTTTTGTATGAAATTTCATCTTCAAGAGCGCCTAGGCGGCCATAAGCCGGCGTCTAGGCTCCATTTTGTCCCCTAGTCCACTTTTGCTCATTTCAGTACGTTTTGCCCTACGCTTTGCCATTATGTATTTGTTTTCCCTCAAAACCTACAAAAGAACATAAAACACTATCAAATTCTTATAAATTGCTCAAAACTAACACAAATATTAGGTGAGAATCATCTAATTAATTAGCCTAAAACAAACATATCACAAGTGCAAAAAGATGATATTAACACCTACTAACTAGTTCTTCAGTGTAACATGCAAAAGTGGATTGTGGAAATTCTCAGGGAAAGGATAGTAACACCATTAAACGTTTTGAACTTACAAGAGGATCACAATTGGGATTACTTGGAGTTCATTTAAAAGTTATCCGGGCTAGAGCAGAGTAGATCCAGTTCCTGAAATTAAAGCATGAACATTGTCGAAATTAGGTGTAGGATGTAATCAAACTTCTTCAAAGAGAGCTCTAAAAAAAGGATTAATGTTGATTAAAGCAAGGAAGGGAGAGAAAAACAACAAAAAAGAAAAACAAGAATAAGCTTTTCTGTGTGTTAGCTGATGGCACTGAATGGTTATGCATCATGTGTTTTACTTCATTACAACAAAACCAAACACATTAGAGCTAAAAGAGAAATACCGCATGAAAATTGCAGATGAATTTGGGAGACAACTGATCCCAACAAAGCGACTGGTTGCGCTGTCAACTGTAAATTAGAGAACAAAAGCATTAGAAGTGTGGGTAAGAAAGACAATATTTAGAATCAACTCCAAATCCATGAAAAGATTTTCAACCCACCAACTAAAGTGATGAATTTTAAAGCATCATAGTTGAGCTTCAGATGGTACACTCCCACAACTCAAAGCTTCCTTTTTGCCATCACCAGTTTTGACAGTGAAAACATTACAAGCAAAGCACACAACTCATGTAGACTTAACACCTGAAATGAGTCATTATGACATCGTTAAACTAAGATGACTCGATTATGTCTGTAATGCAACCAAGAATAGCTAACAAAAGAGTTAACATCTTTTGACATATGCTAGGCTGGTGGTTGGCTAGAAGCTTCAGTAATGAGATTGCAACTATCGTCTTCTTTAACGGACATATTGCGAAAGTGGTGCCCTTAAGAAGTGTTTTACATGAATGACAACATAGTCAAGACACAAGGTGATCATATTTGGCTTTAAGTGTTTAAACCAAGCAAACTCACATGCGAATTCATGGCTTCTGCTTTTGAGACTGCATGTCTTTCCTTGTCGTGTGTATTCTACCAACAAAACCTGGGCAAGAAAAGTAAGAAAAAAAAAAAGGAGAATTAATTGAAACTAATAGAAGAAAGAGGATAAATTGTAAAAAAGAAAGGCAGGTTCTGACAGACAATTTTTGCATGCTTGGCCAATCATTCTGATTTTTGATGTTTGAGATTTCATTATGGAACCTTTGGTGTAGCTCCCCTATTTCTTTAGGAAACTCAGCCGTTCTGACAGCCAATTCAGGTTTTTTTTTTTTTTTTGGTAGCTTTAAATAGCACGGAATTGATTGTTTTGTTGTAAAAGATGTCCATCTACTTGAGATAATTTATATAAGTGCAGTATATTTCACATTAAATCTTACTTTGCTCCACAGGCATTATATTTGGAATTGGTAAATCTTTTTTGCAAACATGACATGTAGTTCAAGAACACAATACCTCTTGAGACATCAGGTGCGACAGAGTTCACTCATTAGAATCCGGTATACAGTTTCTATGCATGACCATTATGCAAAAAATTTAGGCAAAACATTTATGGAACCCCATGAAGGGGACATCTTTGTATCTCAATTAGCGAAGTAACTCTATACTTTATATTTTAGTAAGTAGAGGTAGACATGTAGATAAGCAATAACCATGCCTTGAGAGCCAAACCAATTGACGAAAGTGTACCAAATGCCCGAAGAACTAAGAAACCTCCATGAGAGTACATAATCAAGATTAGACCCACCATCATCATAAAGTTAAATCGTGTTAATTTCTTGGGTGTTTGTAATTGTAGAATATGTACAATGATATGGCAGTGGTCTATGATAATATGAAGCAAAGCCACAACCATTCCAACAAACTCAACCTTTAATACAATCATGGAAAAAAAGAGGAATTTTCAGTACCGGTGAAGAAAGGATCAACCACTACTCATACTGAAAAGAAAGGAGCGAAATAGTTCTAGCTATATTTATTTGTTGCTCACCTACGTTATGTTGCTGTTCTTACAAATTGTGCAATGTTGAGGAAACCATGCTGATCACCAAAGTTAATGGCTTGATTGCTGATAAAAGAACAAAAGAAATTTCGGAAGCTCCTTCTGATTTCAATGTTTTGATCTTCTGGTAAAAGCATCATCAAGTTTCTTATTAGTTCCCATGTGAAGTCTCCTGCCATCTTCACTTCTGCATCATGCACAAGAGCAACCACAACATACTTTTTTAAATGTGCTAAACTTGGATGATGATTAGAGTGACAAGAACAAATTAATCATTAATTTCCGAACAGCAGTGGCGCCGTAAAGCTGGCGCCGCTTGCCCATCCGGGCTAATGTATGATGAAATTATGTGTTTTTGAATTGTTTCAAACTAGTGTATTTATTTGATACAAACGTGAATAACTATTAGCAACGGACATATCCCTTATAATATTTATATTGTTACATGAATAGATATCTTTACAGATAAAGGAGTACCTTTGTAAATGAAAAGGTATATCTTTATATAAAGGGTTGTATGTATTACACCAATTATGTCCATTCATGGAATACCCCTGTCTTTTATTAACTCTCCACAATTTTATAGGTTTCATATCTTGTTTTAGAAATACAATATTGTTGATAGATTCAAGTGTTTATTGTATTTTAGAATAATTTGCCATTAAACTCTTTAGCACACTTGAATAAGTGTGGGAGAATAAAATCTTTGAGGAAGGTGTTCATATATGCGTTAAACACTCTCTTATTTTTTAGAAATTCATAGCCTCCATTTTCTCAAACACTCAAATTCTCTAACAGCCCAGAGCAAGGAATTCTACTTTCTTATAAAATGTAAATGATGGTTTGATACCAAATTTTTTTTTTCTTGGCCAAGATTAACAAAAAAAAAAATATTTGTTTTTGTACGAGATCCAAAGTCATCAATAACCTGTTTGGATAGTTGGTTCAAGTTGAAAAGTTGGAATTGAAAATACTATAGTAATTGTTCAAATTTTGTGACAAAAAATACTATAAAAAAACCACTTCAAGGTTGTATGAATTGGACTAAACTAGTATTTCTAAACCTGCTAATAGTGGCTTAAAAACAAACCAAATGATGATATTGGAAGTTATAAATATTGTAGGAAAAAAAAAAGATTAGCTAGAACATTAAAATTGTTATATGTACAAAAGATTTGAAACCTCAACTTGGAAACTAAAAAAAAAAAAAAAGCTTGACACTGTCAAAACAAGCTGAAAAGAGTTGTCAACAAAATCGGACTGCTTTAAACAAAAGACAAAAAATCCAGTTTTTCTTTTTTTCCTAATGAATAATACTTCCTAGTGGGAAAATATTTAGCCTAATTATGTAACAGTTTCTTTTTTAACGGTTTTAAAATGAATTGAAACTAATTTAATTTATTGCAATTATTGGCCTCATATTTATGCCCATTAAAACGCTTTGGTAACTGTTGTTTTGTGGCTGTATAATAATCCTTGATGAAAGATTTTTCTGCAGTAGAGAAACACAGAAAACTTGTTCGTGTCTTGAACAAAACCTTGGGTCCTCAAGTTCAAAAAACTCTTTTTTTAATAATCCAACACCATCAGTTGAGTTTTTTGAGAACTTGGAAGCTCTCAAGAGAGGCAGCCACTCTACACTCGTAGAACACAGTTGAATCATATAGCAATGGCAGGAGGTAAGTAAGAAATTTTCACGCTTCCGTTTAATTGTGTTTTGATATGCATATTGTTTAAAGCATATTGAATCGTTGTTATTAAGTTTTTCAAATTATTCATGGTTGATAATATTTAGTACTACTTTATTGTAGATACTATTAGTTCGCAACATGACATAGGCAAATAAGCATTTTTGCATCCAATACTGGAATTGAAGCAACATGAATGCCAATATTTTCAAAAAACAAAATAATAATAATTGACACAATTAAAATTATTCACTGAATTTAAGCGCATTAAAAACTACAGGGAAGAAAAGAAAAGATACCTTTGGAAAATCTGGAGAAAATGCTAATGCTAGTAGTTGAAAAGACGGGGGAAAGTATGCTTAAGATCCATCAGAAGACTCTTCAGCGAAGTAGAACAAAGGCAAAGGAGCTTTCTCACTTGGTGATGATTTTTCTATATTCTTTTCATGCTTAATTAAATTAAATTAAATCTAACATCCATCGATTGCATCACAGCATGTGAAGTCTGTAAAAGCTCAGTCTTCAAATATAAAATAATAATAATAATAATAATAATCAGACAAAAAGGGACAAATTTAAGCACGGTCATTAAGAAACAACTTTTTTATATATATTATTAAAAAGGCAGTGGAATCTGAGTCACAGCTGGGGTATTTTTCATATAAATAATATAAATAATGGCTAAATAGATTGTTTATATATATATATTAGAAAAGGATTAAAATTTTTTGTATTGCCCCATTATGTTATTAACAATGGTATGGTATGATTAATAATAATCTAAAAGGACACATTTTACTATCACCCCTCCCGCAAATAACTCATATTTAACACCAATTAGGCCATTACCAAAAAAAAAAAAAAAAACCTTCTTCCATTTTCATTAAAAGCTAAAAAAAAGAAATCTAACATTGCACATGAAATGTTGTTAGAAAATCAAATATCATGTTTAACAAACAAGTCATTGATCTTAAATGGTTAAATAAACATAAAAGATCAATTTAGGTGATTAGAGATCAGAGATTAAAGTGTATTTGGCAATATCAGTTTCAACCAAAACTTTTAGGTGTTACAGTATAAAGCTCTCACATGTTCCAGTGTCAAAAAAAAAGTTAGTTACAGTGTAAAACTCTTGCAAGTTATAATGTTTTTAACTAAAATTGATTCAAACTTTTGGCTTAAATCACACTTTTTAAATATCCTAGAAGTTTTTTTTTTCATTATAAATATAATCCACTGCAACTTTTTTGACAAAGTTCCTACTGGAATGAATCCACTGCTTCTTCAAATTCATATCCTTTGAAGTATAACTCTTGTTTGGAACAATTAGCTTTGAACAATTATACAACAAAATACTCTTATTTTTAAGAATTAAATATATTTTAAGAGTCTTGAAAATGGTATTTTCTTTGCAAATGAGGTCAGCTGTTTTGTAACATGATCTCACCTTAAAATTGACCCCAAAAAGAATCTTATTAGAGCATGCAAGGGAATTAAAAGAACATTATAAAGGCATATTTAGTAGCTCACAAACTTTAAGACTTAGATGGAAGTGCGTGAGTTTTTAGGAGCTCCATGCTTCTCTTCCAATGAAAAAAGCTGTCATTACAAGTTAATGATTGTCGTTTTTATATCTTCTTGTTGTTTTTGCATTCCTGTCGTTTAATTTGTTCCTTTGTCGTTCTTTCATATTGTTGTTGTTGAGGTCCGTTTTAATATTGTTGCTTTTTCCTTTGTTTTCAAAGGAAAAAGGTTTTTGTATTCAGGCTATTGAAGTATATTTTGTTGTTGTCATTGCTTATATTTTGTCGTTTTTTGAATTGGAGTCGTTTTTTAAGAAGGTTTTTTTTTCTGTTTATATGTTGTTAATAAGTTTCGTTTATATGTTTACGTAGGTTCGTTGAGCTTCTTGTCGTTTTTTCTATTTGGGTGGCCTTTTATGCGTTGTCCTAATTGACATCATCTTTTTATTCCGTCGTCGTTTGTAGCTGCTGTCGTATTTTGTGTTGCCATTTTTACGCTGTGCCCCCCACTAATCTGGGCCAAACCTAACAGCAGCAAAAGCCACACCTTTTTTTCCATGCTCAGAGCAAAAAGTAAAAAATAAAAAATAACTTTCTAAAGCACAATAAGGAACATAGGAGTAGTTATATGTAACATAACTGTCAATACAATCTTTATTTGTTGTATAGCAACACAAGAAATCATTTTATTATGATCAGGCCCTCAATAACGTTAATAGAAATAAAAATAGTAGCAAATTTTTGCTCTATTTGTATCAATTATCAAACCAGATTCTTTTTTTTTTTTGTACATCATTTCTTGCTTGACACTCGTGATGTTCAGATAGATTTTGGTATTAAAATAAAAGGGGCTTGAAAAGCAGTCCTTTTAACATGTCATCCAATGTAGAAAACACAAGAGAAGAAATAGAACAGAGGAAAACAGGGAAGAAAGACAAACTAGGAAGGGTTCATTCGGATCAATCCCGTCTAAACCTTCTTCCTTTTCAATTAAAAAATAGGGAAAATATTCAAAACACCTATGTGTTTTCCTTGAATACTACTTTTGTTCTTCTTATTGTACAAATGTCTAAAACTCCACCTATGTTTATAAAATCATACTTAAAATACTCTTGAAGTAATTAAATTTTTAAAATTATCCCTCTCGATTTATATTAAATGTTATTTTAAACATGACTTAATTAAAAAATTACATAAGAAATTGTAAGATGTTCAAATAAATATTTTAATTAAGCAAATACTTCAATTACTTTTAGAGTTTTTAACTTTTTGATATTGATTTTAGTTAGTATTTCAGTTTGATAATGTATTAAAATATAAGATAATCTTGGTTTTTTATAAAGTTTAATTGTTTCAAGTGGTACTTTGAGTATGATTTTGAAAATCTAATAATAAGAGGGGCGATATTTTTAAGCAAACCAGAAAAGATGTTTTGGGTGTTTTGCCCAAATAATAATAATTATTATTATTATCATCATCATCTATCTTTCTTTGGTTCATAAAAGGCGACACAATTTTACGCCTTCCAAAATTGCAACAGATGAAGGTAGTCATTTCTTGTAGCTGTGCATTAACCGCCTGCTATGCCAATTAACAATGGATAAAGAACGGATTAAAATAGAAAGGGAAAAATAAATCCAAGAACGAGACACAAACGATTTATAGTGGCTCGGACAATTTGTCGTACATCCACTTGGCCGTCTCTAAGATCAATCCATCAACAAAACCAAATTAATTTGTTACAATCTGTTTAGTCTCACTTTCTCCAAACGCAAGAACTAGTTTTACAACAACAAATTAATGAAACAGAACATCAAAAAAGCCAATTCATAAATTCAAAAAATTGACCAGAATTCCTATAGTTAGAAGGACAATCTGCAGAATCAACTCTTCTAAATGACAAATCCATACAAAGCGTGCTAAACCGCTCAATTAAAGTACTGAACAATTTGATAGTCATAGCCAGCTATTCCTGGTATTTGGCTAAACTCCTGAAATCAAAGCATAAACATTGTTGAAAATTGATTAAAGTTGAGAAGGAAGGCAAAAAAAAAAAAAAGAAGAAAGACACAAAAACAAAATAGATATTACTCCACTACAATAAAGCAAAATTAAAATCAAACGTACTTGATAGAAAAAAAAAAAAAAAGTACCTCGAGAAAATTGAAGATGAATTTTGGGAGACAACTGATCCCAACAATGCAATTAGCATCACTCCTGTTTTAACTGTCCGACTGTAAAAATTAATTCAAGTGATAAGCAAAATAAACTCATATTTGGTCAAACTAAGCCCCTTGTGAGAAGATTAACATTCTGTGCTCTCCCACATATAAAAATAATAATCCAAAAAGCCTTTTCAAAACGATATACAACAGTAATTCGATCCTTCGATAAAAACTTCCTCGGGCTACAAACTAGCATGAGAGTTGTAATGGATTAGATGTGTCCTTGTTGTATTGATGAATAGCTCATAAAAGCATAACATTTTTGCCCCTATGTATGCTAGATTTGGTAGTTGGCTAATAGCTGAACTGGTGAAGTAATGAAGTTGAAGCTAATTTATCGTCTTCTTTGATTTTTAATCATCATATTTGGCTTTTGAGGTCTAAATTAAGAAAACTCACATGTGAACTCACGTCTTCTGCTTTTAAGACTGCATTGCTTTCTTCATCGTGTCAATTTTGCAAATGAAACCTAGGTAAGAAAAATAATAAATAATAAAAGGAACATTCCGATCTGCAACGTTTGAGATTTCAATCTAAGAATCCTTTGTATATCCCTCTAGCTTGTAAGAATCCTTTTGCAATATTGTCCCTTTGGACAAATTATGATCCCTTTGGTACTTGTCTGCACCACACTTCCTATATAGTTGATATGCAAAACTATTATTTGTACGTCTTTAGGATAAACAATATGCATACCTTAAGAGCCAAACACTTTGACAAAAGTGTACCGAATGCATTGAATACTAAGAAGCCTCAAAGAAAGTACAGAAAACCACGATAGTAATAAGCTTCTTATGTAGAATATGGATGATAAGACTGTGTTCTCTGATAAAGTATAACAGAGCTGCACCAAAGCCACCCATTCCAGCAAACTCAACCTTTAACACAATCATGGAAAAAAAAAAAGTATTTCAGTACCCACCACTCGGTGATAGATCTAACACTTTCTCATGCCAAAAAGATAGGCCAGAAGTAGTTCTAGCTATTTTATATGTTACTCACTTATGTTGTCGTAGTTCTGTAGAAATTGTGCTATGTTGATGCAACTATGCTGATTGGCTTAATTGTTGATAAAACAACGACAGAAACTCCCAAGCTCCTTATGATTTCAATAGCTTAATATTTCGGTAAGATTATCATCAAGTTCCTTAATATTCCCCCTAAGTGAAATCTCCTATATCCTGCACAAGAACAACCATGATGAACTTTTTGAATGTGCCGATACTTGGATGATGGTAAGAGTGACAAGAACAAATTAACCGTTAACTAAATTAGAGTGACTTTTGAACTCGCCAATGAACAGCATAAAATGGAGCTCGGTATTATTGAAAAAAAATTATTTGAAATTTAATTCTCAACAAAGCTTCTGGTTCCGGAGTCATCAACCATCAACATGGAAAGGGGGAAAATAAATAAAAATTATATTTGGCAATGAAACAACAGGACAAGTAAATCATTCATAATTTCTTTAACTTACAAAGAATGGTATCCTAGTTTGTCCTGTTGGAGTAAGATCAAACTTAAGTAATGGACAGTAAGTGGATGATGCAAAGAATCAGGTCATGAAAACAGAATATAAACAAAGACATGGATAACAAAGCATTAAAATAGAAAAAGAATTATCCTGTAAATAATAGATTTGTCACATCCCAGAACAACCGAAAGAGACTGTAGCAAACTGAAAATTTAACAACATAAGCAAGAAGATTGGCATCAATTTGATTATGATTCTAATATCTTACTCCGTAAACTGTAAAGTTAGTTAAAAAGGTCAATCAAATGCATAAATTCAAAGTTAGCAAAACTACCAAGACAATCACATGATTCTAATGATGGGGCAAGCTCAAATAAGGAGATGTTAAATGGGCTAACGATAAGAAAACGAGGAATTGTTGTGAGTACTTAGAGACACATCTCAAGGAATAAAAAAGGAGCTATGGAGACATGCATTATAAAAATCTGGTGTACTTAAATGTTGAAAATAAGATATAAGGTTCTGAAATAGACAAAATGAGTATATCAAGATTAGAGTATTTTAGGGAGGAAAAAAAAAAGAGAGTAATACCTGGAAAAGAAAATTGAAGAAAGATGAGATTCATAGTGCATAACATCAGATTTGTTTATGGTCGATTTCTATGCGGGGGATGTGTTGAATCTTGGGCCAATCTTCCCCGGTTTCTCTCTGGCACCGCTCATTTAGCAAAGGACACTTATAGATGGACAAATAAGAAATAGAAGAGGGCAGGCCTTCTTCTGGCAAGCACTCCACTTTTTCACAGAAACCAATGCATAAAGTCTGTAGGGAGGTGAGGTGTTGAAGGCCTTTGCCATTTAAAGATTTAAGGTCTGTAAAGTCTAGGATGGCGAGATAAGACAAAGTATATGGAAGAAATCCTTTCTCAGGAAATGAATCCACTACACCTGATCCTTTACATCCTTTGAGCCATAATGTTTCAAGATTGGAGTGACTTTGGAGATTCCACTTCATGTGGTTTGCTATGAGCTTCTCGCAGTCAATAATATTAAGTTTATTTAAATTACATGGCAACCCCATTTCCGAAAACGACTCCAGTTTCTCACATTCACTTATCCAAATGGACTTAAGACAGGGATATGCAGTGTCAATGTCTTGGCTGGTTGGAAATACAGACACAATTTCTTTGCAAAACAAAATTTCAATACTTTCCAATGATGGAAGACAACCAGCTGGTAATCCAACATTTAGTTTGTGACAATAACCTAATTCAATACGCCTGAGACTACGGAAAAGCCCACCTTCTTGATTAGCTCCAGTAGGCCACCTCTCCAGCACAATCCCCTCCATGAATAACCTTTCTAATAACGGAAACGGCTTCGTCAAGGAAGCCCCAACAGAAAACTCATTAGGCATTCTGTTAATTTCAAGTACTTTCAGGGAAGGTAGCTGTCCGAATTGTGGCAACAAGCAACAGTTTTGACAATCTCGTAAACGAATTTCAACCATGTGACAAAATGACTCATGTGCTATCCAATCTGGGAATGTTGTACCTCCGTAGCCTTGAATTTCAAGTTTCTTCAGCTTTGTATGTGGTTCAAGTGCGGTAAGTACTTCTCTTTCTTTTAATGTATCATCAATGTCACCGCCCTTCCATCTCAAAATAAGCTCAGAAAGATGATCTTTATTTTTCAAATCAGCTTCTAAAACATCCGCAATATCCACCACATTTTCAAGCCCTGAAATACAAAGGCTTCCACGCAAAAGCCTCAATGCTCCTAACTCTTTGATCCTGGAGACATTGTCTTTGCCCAAAACAAAATTGCTTAACGTCTGCAAATTTGTCAAGTTGCACATATTTGATGGCATTTCTTTTAAAGGTGTGTCTTTGATCACAAGATGACGCAAGCTGACTAAGCTGCACATATTGGTCGGCAATTGAGTAAGTTCTTGACATCCTGACAATAGCAACGTCTGTAAATTGTAGAGTCTCGAAATTGAATTAGGTAGTTCTTTGAGTTTTGTCCTGGACAAGTCCAAGTACCTTAAATGCTTCAAACTGCTTATTGAATCAGACAACTTCATAATAGGAAGATAAGATAAAGAGAGCACTCTCAAGCATCCTTCAGCACTTGGCAACTGCACTTGTTGGATCTTTTGTGTCAACAGTAATGACTGATCATCCCCATAGTTATAGGACAGTGGTAAAGATAAGAAAGTACGTAAAAATCTGGTTTGGGTTAAACCCTCTAAATTCATCATCTCTTTAGACCCCCAACATGATAAATGATAAACCTTGCGTCCAAGACCATGGAAAGACTTAGAAACACCATCTATAAATATAAACTCGCCTGAGGTACGGATAGCTAAATCATGCACAAGATCGTGCATATGGAGAATTGGTTGTCCATACCTTCTTGATTGTTGAAAGAATGATCTCGATATTAGAGCATCCAAGTACTCTTTTCCAGTATCTTCCATCCTTTTTCCTTTGTCATGCAAAAGTCCTTCTGCCATCCATAGCAAGATTAAGAGTTCTTTATCATCTTCTGTGAACTCATAATCTTTGGGGAATATTGAGCAGTAAGCAAAACATCGCTTCAGCTGCTGAGGTAAAAAACGATAACTTAACCATAAAGCTGGAGGGATTTTAAGCTTCTGATTTTCTTCAGCTTGCAACTCCCATAAATCACTCTGTAGTATCCTTCTCCATTCCTCTGGATCTAATACAGAATGCAGAAGGCCAGCTATTGATTTTACAGATAAAGGAAGCCCCTTGCACTTTCTTACAATTTCAAATCCAATTTCTTGCAAGACAGAATGCAAATCAGAATCTAGATTGTTAAAGCGCACATGTTTTGCAAACACTTTCCAACAATCATCATCAGACATTGTCTGCAGATTATAACACGGAGCAGTACCCATCTTTGTTGCAACAATTCCACTTCGTGTCGTGACAATGACTTTACTTCCATTCGCTCCATGTTTGAAAGGGCTTTTCAAAAGATCCCACAGGTTATAATCCTCATTCCAAACATCGTCAAGAACAATAAGAAACTTTCTTCCCGTCAATTTACTTTTCAACACAGCTTGAAGTTGATGAAGATCCTCAATGACACATTCGCCAGAAGTGATGGTCTTGAAAATTATTTTCGTTATTTTGAGAACGTCAAATTCTTCTGCTACAGTCACCCACACTTTCAATTCAAAATGTTTTTGCACCTTGCTATCGTAGTAAACAAGTTGAGCAAGAGTTGTTTTTCCGACACCGCCCATGCCAAGTATGGGAATGACTGATATACTATGCTCACTATCATCATCTGACAATAAGGACTCAATAAGAGACACTTTTTCAGCATCCCTTCCATAAACTTCAGATTCTTCTACCAAAGGAGCAAGTGATCTCATTTCTAATGGTTGACAAGGAGCACCCTCTTTCAGATGAAGATAATCTTTTTGATCCATAAGAAGCTTTAATCTACGAAGGATATCTTGTATTTTCAGATTTCATTGTATTATCATATGCACTGTATAATTTTGTCATGAAGTTGAACATTTTACTTCTTGTGCTTTCAGATTCACCTTCTTCCACCTTGCGGCGTAAAGCTTCAGTGTTGATTTTGTCCACCACATGATCTGCTCTATAAGCCACTTCTTTAAGTTCTTCAAGCCAATTCTTCACATTTGGGTTCCTAAATTGCTTCTCCTTAGCATCATTCAGTAATACATCAGCTGACATCAACCAAATCTTTAGCTCATCAACCAGATCTGCAATGACTTTTTTTCCTCGAAAAAAGTCCATGACCTCTTTTGTGGCCAACCTGTCAAATAAGACATTAAGGAAACTAGAGAGAAGAGCACCCTCCACCATTAAAGCAGCCATGGTTTCTATTCTTCAAGGAGTACTGACAGATTGGCGAAGGAAATTAGGCCTGCAGGAAAATGACAGAAAATTAGAATGCTTTGTAATCAGAGAAATTGGATTGAATTCTTTTCTTACGTTTTCCATTGATCTGCTATACATTATATATGATTACAAAAGAAACATTCTAGGTCCTATTTTAGGCAACTAATCAATCAACTAACCAATCAAATCAGCCTAAAGATTAGGAAATATTACAGAACTAAATGCATATACAAAAACAAGAAAGTTTGACTGGGATTCCTTTAATCTTGGTAATCCTTGTCAGCTTTCCAACACTCCCCCTCAAGCTGGTGAATGTATATCAATCATTCCCAGCTTGTGCACGTTTGACTCAAACCCAGCCCTGAGTAATGCCTTTGTGAGGATATCAGCTTTTTGCAATGTAGTTGGTATATAAGACAAATGAATCTTCCCACTGTCGACTTCGGTCTTGATAAAATTCCTGTCATTCCGAACATGTTTCATCCGATCATGTTGTATGGGATTACGAACAATAGCAATTGTTGACTTGCTGTCACTGTACAATTTCATAGGACTATTTAATGGAATGTTAAAGTCTGCTAGGAGTCTTTCAAGCCAAATTAATTCACAAATCCCCTATGCAATCGCCCTATATTCTGCTTTAGCACTGCTCCTTGCCACTACAGTTTGTTTCTTGCTTCGCCATGTAACAACATTTCCCCAAAGCTTTGTGCAATATCCTGTGGTGGACTTTGTGTCTTCAACTAAACCAGTCTAATCAGCGTCTGCAAATCCTTCTATTTTCTGGCTTTCGTTCTTTCGAAATAGTAGCCCTTTGCCAGGAGTTCCTTTCAAATATCTAAGAATCTGATATGTAGCATTTTGGTGTCTCTTGGTGGGGGCATGCATGAATTGACTAATCACACTAACACTATAGGCATTGTCTGTAACACCCGCCTATTTTATGTAACGGACCACGTTAAGTTAGTAACGATGATAAGTGACAGGTGACGACCGCATGGGATCATTGTGCTCTAGTGTTCATGTGAAATTTTAAGTATATGTTTATTTATGATGCAATGATATATGAATGTTTTATTGTATGGCATTTAATGACAGATCGACAGGCCAAACTTTTAAGATCGGCAGGCCGAACATTCTGCCCGAGATCGACGAGCCAAAAAAGCCCAATCGGCAGGCCGAACTTGTGGAACCGGCAGGCCGAAGGGGGAAAAATCGACAGGCCGAACACGGTTGACAAGCAGTCAGCAGAAATCTCTCCAGAGTTATGGCTGAGATAATTATGTTAATTAGGTGAATTAATTGTGATTAATGGCATAATAATGGAATGTTTTTATCAGTTAAGGAAATTAAAGGGTTTGAATTTGCATTAATTTGTTTTATTTCAAGAGGTTTCCTATTTTTAGAAGGTGAATTATGGTAAGATTGATGATGTTTGACCTTCCTTTTCTTTCTCTCCTTTTCTCCACGCCATTTAGCCCGTCAACAGTCAGAAAATTCTGACTTAATGGAGGGACTTAATGAAGGGCAATGAATTTCATTATGATTGTTACGTTAAAAAAATTCTAACATTCTTCTCCTCTGAATATTTTTCTCTGTTCTGAGACATTTTTAGATTTTCCTATCTTCCTCTTCTCTTTTTCACGAAATTTCTCTCTCTCTCTCTCACGAAAATTCTCTGCAAAAATTGTAAGAAAAGTCTTATTTCGTTGGTTAAAATTCAAGGATTTTGAGAAGAAACTTCAAGGTATGTATTCGGTTTTTCTGGTATTTTTGAAAAGAAATTCTTCTCCTCGTTTCATCTATGATATCTTTCTCTAGGTATTGTGTTTTGTCTCAAATTTTTAAATGTGATGTTATGCATATATGTTACATGGTGTTTTTCTAATTTCATGTCATATGAATGTTATATGAAAAATGAATATTTCTGTCTTCTACTCTTCACAGTAATATTTTTGTTTAACCTGGATGTATGAAAAATGTAATGATTATTCAAGAGGTAATGAATGATGTTTTCATGAAAGTTGTTAAGAATATGCAAGTATAAAGTAAGATGAATGTATGTTATGATTATGAAATTATTATGAGATTATAATAAGAAAACTGTTTTGATAATGTTGTTTTTGGGATTTTTGTTTTATTAAACGTTTTATGTGTTTACATGATTTTATGATAATAAAATGATTTTATGCATGATAATATGATGATTGTATGGAGTTTTAAATTAAAATATATATATTTGTTCGAAAACATTTTATTTAAAAGATAAATATGTTTAAAATGTATGGTTTGTTTTTATGTGCTTAAGGTAATTTTTGTAATTAAAGAAAAATCATAATAACATGTTTATGTGATGACAATGTTTATGGTTATGAATTATTGATTGTAATGGATAAGATAAAAATATATATGTGATGATAATTTCATGTTTTACGATGATGGTTATGGATTATGAGATGAATGTATATGAATGAATGTTATATGCATGGATGTTTTATGATACGTATAAATTTTTATTGCATTTTTAAATAGATAAATGGCATGAACACTCAAGGAGCGAGCACTATGAGACCGCGGCGTCGTCACCAAGAGCATTTTTAAGGTTAAGTAAGCTAGTGATAAGGTAAGTACATTCTCACCTGCAACATGACACATTTTTCAAGGAATTGATGATATGTTTACAATGATGTTCATGACGATTATGGTGATTTTTCCTTAAAGGATTTCTTATGAAAGATCTTCATGATTTAAGTTATGCATGATGTTTATGGCATGTTTTAAAGTATGAAAAGTATGTATATATGTATCACCTAATAAGTGTTGCGCACCCAATGTTATGAAATGTTATGTTATGATGTCATGTTTGGTTTGGGATTAGCTACCCTTCTCCTCTCATGATGGTGCACCTATGATGATGTTTATGGTGCAACACTTGGGCCCTTAAGATAAAAATAGAATAAGTTTTGAAATGGTCAACGTAATGAAAGATATGTTTCTATGAAATTGTACTTAAGGCACTTTTATGATGATGATAATGATGATGATGATGATGATGTTTATGAAATGTTTTAAATTGTGAGAATTATATGTACTTACTAAGCATTAGCTTAATCATGTTTTATGTCATGTTACAGATAAGGGTAAGAGAATCATGGACTAGGCGGAGGACATGGGAAGGCGTGTGAGCATCATGAACAATGAATTGTAACTGGAAGCACGCCAAGAAGAAAGATTTTATAATTTAATCAAGTTATATATTTTGAACATATATTTTTATGTTAAGTTTTAAGAATACTTATATTATGGTTTTATAAGTTATTTTATCATTTTTTTATGAATTATGAACTTCTGCTATGTTTTATGAAAAATTGGTATTTTTAAATTAAGATTTCCAAGGGAATTTGGTCTCGGACGGCCTGCCGAACTCTTTGGCCGGCCTGCCGAAGACCAGAAGTTCGGCCTGCCGATTGAATTTTTTGGCCTGCTGAACATGGATTAATTTTTTGGTCCGAATTGCAAAGCCTCTGCTGGCCTGCCGGTTGAGAGAGCTCCGGCTTACCGATGATGTTCGGCCTGTCGAAGTCCCAAGTACGGCCTGCCGAACTGTGGGAATAAATGAATTTCAAATGATGTGATGATCAAAGAGATTTAATGTGATGTTTTGTAAAGTCTTGATTTTTACAACTTGATAAACCTATATTATTAAATAAGTTCATGATTGATTTAAGTATAATTGAATAAATTATGATATGGAATAAGTTAAACATTGTTATTCTAAACAATGATAAGTTTTTAAAAAAAAAAATTAAACGTATGAATGGATCCTGGTATTGTAAGTTTAAGTACTTTTAAAATCAATAGTACTGTTTAAGTTTGACATTATTTATATGTTTAAAGTAAGCAAGTATGAACGTATATGTGTAACAACATCTGTGACGTCCGAATTAAGGGGCGTTACAGGCTTTGGTATCAGAGCGATTTTTTG
This sequence comes from Artocarpus heterophyllus, assembly GCA_025403435.1. NCBI lineage: Eukaryota > Viridiplantae > Streptophyta > Magnoliopsida > Rosales > Moraceae > Artocarpus > Artocarpus heterophyllus. The sequence goes on along the minus strand of CM046332.1, from coordinate 27,694,190 downwards.
ATTACAATTCATATCGCCACACGTCAATCCAAGTCCTCTAAGTAAGTATGATATTAAGTTAGATGTATTGATACAAGTATGATGATAAGATTAAGGTTTGAATGTTTAGTGATTAACGATCTAGTAGTGAAAAACCTGTCTCATAATTGGAAGATCATTTCTAAGTCCTAATTATTTTAGGAAATTTACGATGGACGGCTACAGAAGAATGCAGACTCGCAACCAGACCAACAAAAGACTCATGACGATGATTGCTGAACTGCAAAGGCAGTTGGAGGATCAACGAAGGGAAATAGCTGCATTAAGGGCCAACGGCCAAAATGGTGAACAACAAGGCAATGATGTGCCTCCTCCTCCTCCTCCACAGCCTCAAGTCAATGAAGTCCCAGCTCCTACTCTGAACCAAGAGTAGCCTATCAGGAACCTCTTCTGGTCAGATCGAAGAGGGTTAAGCCAGCTGACTTTGAGGGTTCAAAGGACCCGTTAGTCACTCAAGGATGGTTAAAGACGATTGAGGCCACCTTACGACTTATGGATTTCACGGACAACGAGAAGGTCCTCTGTGCCTCGTACTGTCTTACAATGAAGGCCAGGATATGGTGGGATGGCATTGAACAAAGCAGGAATGTTGAAGAGATGACATGGGCTGACTTTGTACATGAGTTCAAAACAAAGTTCTTCCACATGAATGTCACGAGGAAACATTATGAGGAGTTCGAGAGCTTACGCCAGGGGGATATGTCAGTCACTGATGTGGTGACAAAGTTTGATCAGCTTGCTCGTCTGTGCCCAAGGATGGTTATGAACGAAGGTGAAAGGGTCAAAAGGTTGATCAGAGCCCTTAGGCCAGACATTGCTGCAATTGTTGATGGGGCTAGTCCACCCAGGACGCAAGAACAGGTTGTCATGAGGGCTCAATGTGCTGAGTTCCATCTGTCAAAGTTAAGAAGGAACCAACCACAGTCGGCCCAGCAAGCCAATAATGCCAACAACCAGAACCGTCTTCCCCACAGGAACAACAACAACAACAACAGCAACAACAACAACAACCAGAACTGGAGGAACAATAAGAGGAAGGGCAATCCTCAACAACAGCAGGGCCAAGACAACAAAAGGCACAATGATGGTCAGCACAATAACAATGATAGGCGATTTCAACCTTGTGCCAAATGTGGAAAGAAGCATCCAGGGGAATGCCGATTGGGGACAAACCAATGTTTCATATGTGGGCGTGAAGACCATTTTGTAAAGAATTGCCCCAAGCTGATGAATGCTAATGCCCCGCAAAGAGCTCCTCCTCAAGCCCAGCTGCATCAGATGCAAGCCTCCCTTGAAGGGCCATTGATTAGTTAAGGGAGACTTGAAGCCCCATCGACCAACGCCTGAATCTATGCCATGACGAAAGAACAGGTGGCTGCTGAAGCCACCAATGTGGTCACAGGTTAGATAACAAGCTTGTCTAATGATGTTTATGTTCTTTTTGATACAGGTGCCATGCATTCTTTTGTGTCTATGTCACATGCTAAGAAGTTAGGGGTTCGTTTAGAGCCTATGAGACAGGGATTCACTACGACACTACCCTCTGGGAAAGTGATATTATCCACGCATTATTTGCGTACAGTACCCCTATGGATTTCTAATAGGGAACTTTTCGTCGACCTCATTGTGATCGACATATATGATTACGACATGATTCTTGGGTTAGATTTCCTAAGTAAGTATTATGCCGCAATCGAATGCTGAAAACGAAAGGTGATCTTCCATCCTGAAGGTGATCAGAAATTCGTTTATGTTGGCGAGACCAGGAAGAAACCCCACATGTTTCTATCGGCAATGAAAGCAAAGAAGCTTTTAGCAAGTGGCTGCATGGGCTATCTGGCAAACATTGTAGACAAAAGCCAAGAAGGAAAGACAAGAATTGAAGATGTGCATGTTGTTCATGAATATGAAGATGTGTTTTTCGATGATCTGACGAGTCTACCGCCAGAAAGAGAAGTTGAATTTGAGATTGAGCTCGCACCAGGCACCGAACCAATCTCTAAAGTGCCTTACAGAATGGCCCCGACAGAATTAAAAGAGCTTCACACGCAATTAAAGGAGCTACTGGACAAAGGATTTATCAGGCCAAGTCACTCACCGTGGGGTGCTCCAGTCTTATTTGTGAAAAAGAAGGATGACACTATGAGACTCTGCATCAACTACAAAGAACTGAACAAAGTGACGATCAAAAAAAGTATCCGTTGCCTCGAATTGATGATTTGTTTGATCAGCTCAAGGGTGCATCGGTGTTCTCAAAGATTGATCTACGATCAGGGTATCACCAGTTGAAGATTAAAGAAGGAGATATCCCAAAGACTGCTTTCAGGTCGAGGTATGGTCACCATGAATTTGTGGTTATGCCTTTCGGTTTGACGAATGCACATGCTGCCTTTATGGATTTGATGAACAGGGTATTCAAGGATTTCCTCGATAAATTTGTTGTTGTATTTATCGATGATATTCTTGTCTATTCTAAGAATCAAGGAAAACATGAGGAGCATTTAAGGATTGTGCTGGAGACTTTAAGAAGACACCAGCTATATGCTAAGTTCTCTAAATGCGAGTTTTGGCTTGATAAAGTGTCATTCTTAGGGCATGTCATTTCAAAGGATGGGATTATGGTAGACCCTGCTAAAGTAGAAGCTATACTCAATTGGAAGCAACCGATGAATGCAAGTGAAATAAGGAGCTTCTTGGGTCTAGCAGGTTACTATCGGAGATTCGTAGAAGATTTCTCCAAGATAGCAGCTCCACTCATGAATTTGACTCGCAAAAGAAAGAAGTATGAATGGACGGATGCATGTGAAAGGAGTTTTCAAGAACTGAAGAAAAGATTAACGACGGCTCCAGTGTTGGCAATTCCTGAAGGTAATGATGGGTTCGTAATCTATAGTGATGCTTCCAAGATGGGCCTAGGAGTTGTATTGATGCAAAATAAAAAGGTGATTGCTTATGCTTCAAGACAATTGAAGGATTATGAAAAGAACTATCCTACTCATGACCTCGAGTTTTGTGTTGAAGATATGGAGACACTATTTGTATGGAGTCCAATGTAAGATCTTCACTGATCATCAAAGTCTGAAGTACTTCTTCACGCAAAGAGACCTGAACATGAGCAACGAAGATGGCTAGAGTTGGTGAAGGATTATGATTGTGAAATCCTTTATCATCCTGTTAAAGCTAACTGAGTAGCTGATGCTTTAAGTAGGAAGTCAGTTGTCACGTTGATGTCTATGCAAGCAATGTCTCCACCTTTAAGGAAGGAAATTCTAGACTTCAGTTTAGAACTTAAAGCAGGACAGCTATCAGCACTCTCTCTTGCTCCGACGATGTATGATGAAATTTGGAGTAAGCAAGATGACGACGTAAGCCTTGTAAGAATCAAGCAGGAAATGAAAGAAGGAAAATGTCAAGAGTTTTGTATTGCTGATGACAGAACTCTGTACCTTAAGGACTGTTTATGTGTTCCCAATGTTGATGATTTAAGGGAAAGGATCTTGGCAAAAATTCATGACACTCCTTACTCTATTCACCCAGGTGCAACGAAGATGTATAATGATCTAAAGGGTAACTTCTGGTGGTTTAGAATGAAACGTGATGTTGCAAAGTATGTGAAGAAATGTATGACATATCAGCAAGTAAAGGCTGAACACCAGAGACCTGGTGGTGAACTGCAGTCTATCCAAATACCAGAATGGAAATGGGAAGAAATAGCAATGGATTTTATTACCGGCTTACCTAGAACTACGAACGGTTATGATGCAATTTGGGTAGTTGTGGATCGACTGACGAAGACGGTGCATTTCATTCCTATCAAGATCACTTACTCTATGGAACGGTTAGCGGAACTCTATGTTAAGGAGATTGTACGACTTCATGGGATTCCCAAGTCAATCATCTCAGATCGTGATGGCAGGTTCACATCTAAGTTTTGGAAGAGTGTACAGACTGCAATGGGAACCAGACTTCATTTCAGCACGGCTTTTCATCCTCAGATTGACGGCCAAATAGAGAGGATGAACTTGATTTTAGAAGATATGCTACGGGCATGTTCTCTTGATTTTAAGACCAGCTGGTGTAAAATATTGCCGCTAGCAGAGTTTGCTTACAATAACAGCTTTCAGGCGACAATTGGGATGGCACCATATGAAGCACTTTATGGACGGAAATATAGGTCACCTATATGTTGGCACGAAGCTAGTGAAAAGAAGTTGATAGAAAGCGTAGATGCTGAAAGAACCGACTTTGTGAATGAAAACGTCGGAGATGATAAAGTTAATAAGAAGAAGAATAAAGACCGCTCAAAGCCGTCAAAAGAGTTATGCTGACAAAAGAAGAAGACCTTTAGAATTCACCGTAGGCGAATATGTGTTTTTGAAAGTTGCACCAATGAAAGGGGTTATGAGGTTTTGGGAAGAAAAGTAAACTAAGCCCAAGATTCATCGGTCCTTATGAAGATGCTAAACGAATAGGCAAAGTAGCTTATCAGCTGAAGTTGCCTTCTGAAATGTCCACAATGCACGATGTATTTCATGTCTCCATGCTCAAAAAGTATGTTCCGGACCCTACGCATGTGATTGAGCCACAAGTGATCGAGATACGAGAAGATTTAAGTTATGAAGAAAAGCCAATGAAGATACTCGATCGGAAAACCAAGACTTTACGGAATAAAGAAATTCCATTGGTCAAGGTGTTATGGTGAAATCAGCAAGTTGAAGAAGCTACATGGGAACGTGAAGATGACATGAAAATTATGTATCCGCATTTCTTCTAAGTTTCGAGGACGAAACTTTTATAAGGTGGGGAGAATTGTAACACTCGCCTATTTTATGTAACGGACCACGTTAAGTTAGTAACGACGATAAGAAATTTTATTAATAAATCTCGTTATATAATATGATATGTGATGTGCATGTTACTAACTTTTTATGTCAAGTTTTGTGACAGGTGACGACCGCATGGGATCGTTGTGCTCTAGTGTTCATGTGAAATTTTAAGTATATGTTTATTTATGATGCAATGATGTATGAATGTTTTATTGTATGGCATTTAATGACAGATCGGTAGGCTAAACTTTTAAGATCGACAGGCCGAACATTCTGCCCGAGATTGGCAGGCCGAAGAAGCCCAATCGGCAGGCCGAACTTGTGGAACCGGCAGGCCGAAGGGGGAAAAATCGGCAGGCCAAACACGGCTGACAAGCAATCAGCAGAAATCTCTCCAGAGTTATGGCTGAGATAATTATGTTAATTAGGTGAATTAATTGTGATTAATGGCATAATAATGGAATTTTTTATCAGTTAAGGAAATTAAAGGGTTTGACTTTGCATTAATTTGTTTTATTTTAAGAGGTTTCCTATTTTTAGAAGGTGAATTATGGTAAGATTGATGATGTTTGACCTTTCTTTTCTTTCTCTCCTTTTCTCCATGCCATTCAGCCTGTCAACAGTCAGAAAATTCTGACTTAATGGAGGGACTTAATGAAGGGCAATAAATTTCATTATGATTATTACGTTAAAAAAATTCTAACGTTCTTCTCCTCAGAATATTTGTCTCTCTGTTCTGAGACATTTTCTGATTTCCCTATCTTCCTCTTCTCTTCTTCACGAAATTTCTCTCTCTTTCTCTCACGAAAATTCTCTGCAAAAATTGTAAGAAAAGTCTTATTTCGTTGGTTAAAATTCAAGGATTTTGAGAAGAAACTTCAAGGTATGTATTCAGTTTTTCTAGTATTTTTGAAAAGAAATTCTTCTCCTCGTTTCGTCTACGATATCTTTCTATAGGTATTGTGTTTTGTCTCAAATTTTTAAATGTGATGTTATGCATATATGTTACATGGTGTTTTTCTAATTTCATGTCATATGAATGTTATATGAAAAATGAATATTTCTGTCTTCTACTCTTCACAGTAATATTTCTGTTTAACCTGGATGTATGAAAAATGTAATGATTATTCAAGAGGTAATGAATGATGTTTTCATGAAAGTTGTTAAGAATATGCAAGTATAAAGTAAGATGAATGTATGTTATGATTATGAAATTATTATGAGATTATAATAAGAAAACTGTTTTGATAATGTTGTTTTTGGGATTTTTGTTTTATTAAACGTTTTATGTGTTTACATGATTTTATGATAATAAAATGATTTTATGCATGATAATATGATGATTGTATGGAGTTTTAAATTAAAATATATGTATTTGTTCGAAAACGTTTTATTTAAAAGATAAATATGTTTAAAATGTATGGTTTGTTTTTATATGCTTAAGGTAATTTTTATAATTAAAGAAAAATCATAATAACATGTTTATATGATGACAATATTTATGGTTATGAGTTATTGATTGTAATAGATGAGATGAAAATATATGTGTGATAATAATTTAATGTTTTACGATGATGGTTATGGATTATGAGATGAATGTATATGAATGAATGTTATATGCGTGGATGTTTTATGATACGTATTAATTTTCATTGCATTTTTTAAATGGATAAATGGCATGAACACTCAAGGAGCGAGCACTACGAGACCGCGGCGTCGTCGTCAAGAGCATTTTTAAGGTTAAGTAAGCTAGTGATAAGGTAAGTACATTCTCACCTGCAACATGACACCTTTTTCAAGGAATTGATGATATGTTTACAATGATGTTCATGACGATTATGGTGATTTTTCCTTAAAGGATTTCTTATGAAAGATCTTCATGATTTAAGTTATGCATGATGTTTATGGCATGTTTTAAAGTATGAAAAGTATGTATATATGTAACACCTAATAAGTGTTGCACATCCAATGTTATGAAATGTTATGTTATGATGTCATGTTTGGTTTGGGATTAGCTACCCTTCTCCTCTCATGACGGTGCGCCTATGATGATGTTTATGGTGCAACACTTGGGCCCTTAAGATAAAAATGGAATAAGTTTTGAAATGGTCAACGTAATGAAAGATATGTTTCTTTGAAATTGTGCTTAAGGCACTTTTATGATGATGATAATGATGATGATGATGATGTTTATGAAATGTTTTAAATTGTGAGAATTATATGTACTTACTAAGCATTAGCTTAATCATGTTTTATGTCATGTTGCAGATAAGGGTAAGAGAATCATGGACTAGGCGGAGGACATAAAAAGGCGTGTGAGCATCATGAACGATGAATTGTAACCGAAAGCACGCCAAGAAGAACGATTTTATAATTTAATCAAGTTATATATTTTGAACATATATTTTTATGTTAAGTTTTAAGAATACTTATATTATGGTTTTATAAGTTATTTTATCATTTTTTTATGAATTATGAACTTTCGCTATGTTTTACGAAAAATTGGCATGTTTTAAATTAAGATTTCCAAGGGAATTTGGTCTCGGACGACCTGCCGAACTCTTTGGCGGCCAGCCGAAGACCAGAAGTTCGGCCTGCCGATTGAATTTTTTGGTCTGCCGAACATGGATGAATTTTTTGGTCCGAATTGCAAAGCCTCTGCCGACCTGCCTGTTGAGGGAGCTCCGACTTACCGATGATGTTCGGCCTGCCGAAGTCCCAAGTTCGGCCTGCCAAACTGTGGGAATAAATGGATTTCAAATGATGTGATGATCAAAGAGATTTAATGTGATGTTTTGTAAAGTCCTGATTTTTACAACTTGATAGACCTATATTATTAAATAAGTTCATGATTTATTTAAGTATAATTGAATAAATTATGATATGGAATAAGTAAACATTGTTATTCTAAACAATGATAAGTTTTTTTAAAAAAAAATTGAATGTATGAATGGATCCTGGTAATGTAAGTTTAAGTACTTTTAAAATCAATAGTACTGTTTAAGTTTGATATTATTTATATGTTTAAAGTAAGCAAGTACGAACGTATGTATGTAACGATATCTGTGACGTCCGAATTAAGGAGCGTTACAATGTCTGGCCTAGTGAGTGATAGATAGATTAGTTTTCCAACAAGGCGCTGATATCTATCCTTGTCTACTAGAGGATCATCATCGGAGGACTTGTGCTTCCAATTTCTCTCCAATGGTGTGCTAGCCGAACGACAACCGAGTTTTCCAGTTTCTTTCAATAGATCTAGGGTGTATTTTCTTTGGGAAATGAAAATCCCAGTCTTACTTCTAGCTATTTCCATTCCAAGAAAATACCGAAGGTTCCCCAGATCTTTGACCTTGAACTCAGATTGTAGAAGACTCTTGAGATTTGCTATCTCATCATTGTCATCTCCTGTGATCACCATATCATCGACATACACAATCAAAATTGATTTTTTTTCATCCTTGGACTGTTTGATGAATAGGGTATGGTCTGCTTGCCCTTGTTTGTAACCAAACTGCTTCATAGCTGTGCTGAATCGAGTAAACCAAGCTCTGGGGGACTGCTTCAAACCATATAGGGACTTTCTTAGTTTACATACGGAACCTGATTTTTCTTTATCTTCAAATCCAGGAGGCAACTTCATGTATACTTCTTCTTCGAGTGTTCCATTCAAGAATGCGTTCGATACGTCCATTTGGTGCAACTCCCAATCTAAATTGGCGGCCATAGACAAGAGAACGCGTATAGAATTCAGTTTTGCTACGAGTGTAAAAGTTTCTTCATAGTCGAGGCCGTAAGTTTGTGTATATCCTTGAGCAACTAATCGTGCCTTGTATCACTCTATATTCCCAGTTGAGCCAACTTTCACAGTAAAGATCCACTTACAGCCCACTAGCTTCTTCCCTTTTGGTAAGTCAACAACCCCCCATGTGTCATTGTCGTTCAGGGCCTTTATTTCTTCCATGACCGCGGCTTTCCATCTTGAATCTCTCAAGGTATCATGTATGCTTGTGGGAATTTTCACATCATCAAGTTGCGACAAAAGTGCCCTGTAAGTGTTAGATAATCGAAAATACGACACATGATTTGAAATCGGATGTTCAGTACAAGATCTTACCCCTTTTCTGATAGCAATGAGAATGTCTAGATCATTGATTGTAATAGTACCTTTCTCTTGTGGCTCTGGAATTTGTGGTATTGGATCCGTTTCAGGTTCCAATGATTGGTTTTGCTGAACAACTCGGGGTCTCCTAGAGTAAACAAGTAGTTCACCCTGTTGTTGCTGTTGGGTTGGTTCTCCCCTTTGACCTGTATCACCTGTGGATATGGTTGGGTTTGGTAAAGATGGTAGAGGAGACACGGATGATGGGTGTAGTGGTAAAGAAATAGGATGTGAGATAGATGGATCCCAGTGGTTATCTTCTCTTGAATTCTCCCCCTGAAGAGAAGCATGAGAATAGAAAGGTTGATCTTCAAGGAAGGTAACATCATAGCAAAAATAGAATTTTTTAAAGGCTGGATTGTAACACTTGTACCCTTTCTGAGTAGGAGAGTAATCCACGAAGATACATTTAATGGCTTTAGGATCTAGTTTTCCTCGAGTAGGATTGTTATTGTGAACAAAGACAGGACATCCGAAGACCCTTGGAGGAAGTGAATTGAGTAGATGAATATGGGGAAATTTTTTTTGAAGGTAACTGATAGGAGTACGAAATTAATGGGTTTGGATGGAAGCCTGTTGATCAGGTAAGAAGCAGTTAACACAGACTCACCCCAATATTGATTAGGAACATGGTTGGCAAATATGAGAGATCGGGCAACTTCCAGTAGGTGATGATTTTTTCTTTCTGCGACTCTGTTTTGTTATGGGGTAGAAATACATGAACTCTGATGAAAAATGCCATTATCAACGAGATAGTTTCCTAGAATATGAGCAAAGTATTCCCCCCCATTATCTGTTCGGAGTATATGAATAGCAGATTGAAACACATTTTTTATCATTTTGTGGAATTGTTGAAAAACTTGCCCTGCGTCAGATTTTTCTTTTAACAGGTAAACCCAACACGCACGAGTATGGTCATCTATGAAAGTTATGAACCACCTCCTACCTATCAAATCTACAGTTCGAGATGCTCCCCATATATCACTATGGACAAGGTGAAAGGGTTTAGACGACTTATATTTATGAGCAGGATAATTTTTCCTGTGGTGTTTTGCCAGAATACATGATTCCCAACTAAATGAAGAAAGATTTTTATTGCTGAATAACTTGGGGTACAAATGCTTCATATAAGTAAAACTAGGATGACCCAAACGTTTATGACATAAAATAACATTAGAATTAGATGAAACGGACAAAGAAAGTGATATAGGTGCTGTCAGTTTTGGAGAAGAACCAGTGAAATAGTAGAGACCATGTCGTTCCTCAGCATTGCCAATCATCTTCCCCGAAGACGGGTCAGAAAGAAGCTTATATCTTAAACTGGGAACATGAAGAACTGATTTCAAATAAAGTCCATGGTAAATAACATCTCCAAACCCGGCCACCATGGACGTACTCCCATCAGCCACAGAGACATTCATATTGTCAACACATTTTTTGTAGTTCATGAGAACAGTATATGATCCCATCATATGATATGATGCTCCCGTGTCAACAATCCACCCATCAAAAGTATCCTTCTGTGATAACAATGAGGAAGAGATAATACCTCGTTGTACTATGGCGGCAGTAGGTGTTGAGGTTGAAGACTCAGGGGCCAGTGGTTGTGATAAGAGGGTCCTCAAAATCTCCATTTGCTCAGGAGCGAATGCAGCAGTGTTGGACTTCTTGTTCTCTGCAGTAGATTCGACCACATGAGCATTTGGATTGTTTCTTCGTTGACTTCACGGCTTCCAATCTGGTGGCTTCCCGTGGATGTCCCAGCAAGTCTCCTTGGTGTGGTATGGCTTTTTACAGTGCTCACACCATAAATGGTTGTCTTTCGGCTTTGGATTAGAAGGGGTGGAGCGAGAGGCAACAAGGGCAGAACTTTGTGACTGTTCTTCTGGAGCTGCGTACAAAGGTTTATTCAACATTACCTTCTTCCTGCTCTCTTCCCGTCTGACTTCTCGAAGTGATGGAAGAGGTTTAGTTCCAAGGATACGACCTCGTACTTCATCCAAATCTTTGTTTAACCCCTGAAGAAAATCAAAGACTCAGTCTTTTTCAAGTACCTGATTGTAGAGCACTCCATCATCAGGGCACCTCCATGGAATTGTGTAAAACAAGTCCATCTCTTGCCAGAGTTCAATCAACTTGTTGTAGTACTCTGTAACGGATTTTGTTCCCTGCCTTGTGTTTCGAAGGGTAGACCGAATTTCAAAACACTGAGACGTATTTTCTAAGTCCGAATACATCTCCTGGACAGCCTTCCAAATTTCGTGTGTTGTTTTGTAAAACAAATATGTGCGTCCGATCTGTGGCTCCATGGAGTTGACTAGCCATGCCATGATGATGGAATTTTCTGCTTCCCAGGACCTGTAGCTTGCATCAGTAATTGCTGGAGCAGAGGCTTCTCCATTCAGATACCCCATTTTCCCTTTTCCTCGAACAACCAATGACACAGATTGAAACCACTCGCGGAAATTAGACCCATTTAATTTATGCTGGGTAATTTGCAATGAGTGGTTTATCTCTGCCGATGAGAAGGGAGTGACGCTGCTGATGGGCCTCGTTGAAACATTAGAGGATTGCTCTATTGAGGAAGACTGATTGGTTCCAGACATGGTTTGAAATGGTAGAAAACAGAGATGAATGGAAATATATATATATATATATAATATATATTTGAGTTTCTCAGGCCTGCAGTAAGGCTCGGAAGCTGAAAAAAATTGCTCTGTTTTGTTCCCAGAAAACAGAGTAAAACAGAGGACAAAAAAACTATGATTTGAATTCCTAGCTCTGGTACCATGTAATCAGAGAAATTGGATTGAATTCTTTTCTTACGTTTTCCATTGATCTGCTATACATTATATATGATTACAAAAGAAACATTCTAGGTCCTATTTTAGGCAACTAACCAAACAACTAACCAATCAAATCAGCCTAAAGATTAGAAAATATTACAGAACTAAATGCATATACAAAAACAAGAAAGTTTGATTGGGATTCCTTTAATCTTGGTAATCCTTGTCAGCTTTCCAACATGCTTAACATCTTCAAAGAGTACTGAACATTAGAGCAAAGACCACTGCTTTGCTACAAAAGAAACTCCAGTTGAATCTGTCTCTCTTTTTTTTTTAAACTTTTGTTCCGGTCTACTTTTTGCAAAATGGAAATAATTGATGGTTCCAAGACCTTTCAGGTATCATAGTTATAACAAATTAAATTAGTTGGTTATGTGTAACTGCTTAACAACAAACCACTGGAAACTTATTTGGTCATGTGAATCTGTCATATACGAGGTCAATGGTTATAGTCATTGCTTTTGTGCTACACACACAACAACTTAGTCCCCTATTTCATTTTTTCTTAAAAAGAAGATTTTACACAGTTGATAATAGTACTAGTTTGTTGCGGATAATCTTAGTTCCCAACATGATATAGGCATATAAGCATCATCGGTACTTCAAATGCTGATATTGAAACAACATGAACACTAACATTTTCAGACAAAAGAAAAATAAAAGACATGAATACCAATATTAATCAGTACATTTAGAATCACGAGTAGGTGTAAGGAAAGAAAGAAAAAGATACCTTTTGAGAATCAAGAAAAAATGCTTATGCTAGTTTTAACCGTGAAGAACGGAGATAGAGATTTTGGGTCTTTCATTCTCTTTGTTGCTCAAATGACTATGCTTTCACACCGTTCATAGATCGAAGAGCGCTCTCTGCGAAGAATAACAGAAAGAAAAGAGAGTCAGTGTAACCATTGTTTGAAAATTAGAGCTTTCTTTATTTCTTTTTCTTCATTTATTTTTTTTTTCGTTTCTAAACCAAGAACTTGAGTTCAGGAAAGTTGGCTCAACTTGTCTTTATCTTTGGTTATTTAGAAGTGATGATTAATATTTACCCCATCTTATGTTTAGCAATCCCCTTCCAACTTTATAGTTGAACTGCTATTGTATAGAACCATCGTATGTTGCAGTGTAACATAAAAGTATGTATACAATATAAAACTCTCATATGTTACAGTAAAATTATTCTGACTTCTAGTTCTAACTGCATTGCTAAGCAAACTCCTAATTGCATGAAATAAAACCAAATGAAAATATTGGAAGATTAATGTTGTAGCAAAACTAGATTAGAAGCGAATTGAAAACAAGAATCATTCAAAAATAATAGACAAATAAAAAAAAAAAAGTCGACTTGTTGACCAACAGCATGACAAACACAAAGCTTAACACGTTCAAACCAGCTGCGGATATTTGTCATTAAAAAAAAAAAAAACCTCGTCCGTGTTTCTTATTTTGAAGTTTTACTATGCTTGTCAAAGAAGCCATTTAGTTGAAGTTTTCCTAGAGAACTCAATACAAATGAGTTAAAAACTTACGGACCAAAAAGAAACTCCACACGGTCAATAGAAAATACTGTATTAAAAACTATATCTATGTATCTATACACTATATAATAAATAGGGGCTCCCTAAAACATTTGTTCAAAAATTTGGTTATTTTTATATTTACTTTTAACTTAATATTTATTAACTTTTCCTTTTGCATTTTTCAATCTAAGATCTTATATTTTTTCTTACAATCGTCTCAAATATTATTCTATTAAATGCAGCCTTCATAACAACATTTTTTATTCAAACTACAAATTGCAACATCATACATTTTTTAAAAAAAGTAACAAAATTATTTTTTAAAATAAATCTAAAATACCAAAATTAAAACTTAATAAACATATTAGATAACTAAAACATGTATAACAAACATGAGATTATCACAAATAATATTCACACGTGCAAGTTCCTCAAAACACTATTCAAAAATTTGGTTAACATAGTTTGTCTTTTTGTGCCTTTTTTGAACACTCTTTCCTATCTTGTCTTATTGATTCCTCTTTTATTTTTTTGACTTTTTTCTTTATCTTCTTTATTTTCTTTTCTAAAATATTAGTCTTCTATTTTTTACAGCTTAAGCTTTTTAGATGTACTTTTGTGAAATACTTTTTTCCCTTGCTTTGCTTCTATTAAAGTAATTTCTTTCATATGTATATATCTTAATTTTGTTGGGCTTCTTTTTGTCGAGAACTCATACACTATTGTATCTTTATTGCTTGTTCTTATTAAAATAGTTTTCCAAATGTGTCTATACTTAATCGTTTTTGAACTTATATTCAATTTTTTCCGGTATAAGACATTGAAAAAAAAATCCTTATAAATATTTAATATTAGCAAAGTAATTATGACATTAACACACAGATCTAACTATAAAATTGCCTTTCAACTAGTATATATGTATGTACATATATACATATATATAAAAGTTTTTTACCTTTTCTCCTTAAAGAATAAGATTTCGTATAATTGATAATCCACAGACAGAGTAGTTCCTACACAAAAACTGATATTGAAACAACATGAATACTAATATTTTCTTACAAAATTGAAAAAAAAAAAAGAGAGAAAAGAGAAAAGAAATAAACACCATTGTTATTTGCTAATTTTAAGAATTATGAGAAACCATAGGTTGGGAAAAAATTATAACTTTACAGGATTAAGATAAAATGCTTATGCTGTGCTTTCACACTTTGAACGAAGGGATTTTTGCATAACAACTCAGTTTATAGACCGACGAAAGATATCTGTGGAAAATAGCGTAAAGAAAAGAGAGTCAGTACAAAAATTCTTTGGTTATGTTTTATGTACGAAGGTCCAATAACATCTAATTGCTTGAAAAAAATAAACGATAATATTGGAAGCTTAATATTGTAACAAATAATTATTATGTTGAACATTAAAATTGTAATATATGAGCAAAAGATTTAAACCTCAATTCTTGGAAATCAACAGCATAACATATTAACAAGAAGCTTGACAAAAACAAAAAATCCAGTCTATCATTTTTCCTTTTTTCCTCAAGGAAATTAAACTTAAATTTTGTAGGTGATAAGATAAAGTGGTACTTTATTGTATATAACCTTAGTTCCCAAAATAATACAGACGAATCCCATAATAAAAAAGACAAGAACACCAATATTATTTACTAAAATTAAATCTTATAAATATTCCAAGAAATGACAAAAAAAAAATACCTTTGAGAAATCATGAGAAAATACTTATACTAGCTGAAACGATATGGAAAGTAGCTGTAGGGTGACTTTCACAGTTTAATGAAGGGAGTTTTGAATGACAAATTCAATTCATAGATCTCAATTGCAAATTGAAAAAAGAAAGGTGACTGTAGTTTGAACCTTAGAACAAGAACTTTTTTTGTAAAAAAGAAGCTCTTTGTTTCAATACTCTTTCCTTCATATATATACACATATATATAATATTTATATATATATATATATATTAATTTATATATGGTCCAGTATAAACGTTTGACAACAATTACTGATGGCTTTTGCAAAAGAGAAGAAAAAAATACATTGCTGGTTCCAAGAACGTGTAGTGAGGGACCAGTTATTCTTAATTGTTTAATCTGTTGATCAATTTGTGTGTCATGCTTGCAATACCCACTACAAAGCTTGATGGAACCCACAACCACATAAAAAATTTTATCCCAACAAAGTCCCGTGCCATCAGACCAATTAGTCTTATACTTATAATTATATTGCAAATTAACAAACTTTTTCTATAAAAAAATTAAAAGAGTTAAGTACACAAACTTTCATTGTATATATTTCTATTATAAGGGATCCAAACCAATCAAATGATAAATTGGATTCTAAACATAGTTGTGATTAGTTACGGTTGTAAACTTTAGTATAATGGTAGATCTTAATATTCACCTTCAGATTAAGGCTTAGAGTTCCAATTTTCTCTCCCAAGTGCAAAATAAGAAAATGAAAATTGTTTCATTTTTTCTAGCAAAAAAAAAAAAATCTTTAGAGTTGATGTCATTTTAGTTTATATATTATTATTATTTTTTAAGTGAGTTGATGTCATTTTATGATAGATCATAATCAGAATTCCAAACAAGATAAAGAAAAAAAATGTCGTATAACCTCATTCTTCGTCAAAATCTATGCATCTTAATTTGACACAAGTGTCTGTGAGTCTCAATTTTAAATTTTTTTTAAAAAAAGAAAGTATTTTAACATTTTAAAGTATGAAATATTGTCCCATCTAAATAGAGTTAAGACCTTTTTAAACAAATAGGAGTATATAATGCACGGAAATTTAAAAAAAAAAAAAAAAAAAAAAAAAAAAAAGAAAAGAAGAGAGGGAGAGAGGGGTAATTTGGTAATGACCGGTTTAATTACTTCATTGCAGTGTGAAACCAGTGTCAACATTAAATAACAATAGTCTTATATATTAGATTTGACTCAGTCATATCAAAGGTTTGTTGATTGTATTCAATTATTTATGCCATTTAATCACCTAACCTTCTGTCACTTTATTGAATTAGTGCCAAAGCCAACGACTATTTATACATGTACACACACATACACACATAAGATTCGCTTTATGCAATCTTGGATAGTATATTTGACTCTTTTCATAGCGAAATTTTATTGGTTTTATTGGATGCTGAGAATGTATACAATGCTATAAAGTCACCGTGCCGTCATGCTCTAGAAGCTAATGTCGTTAAGGACATTTGAGATGCCATCTCTCAAGCTAATAGTAGTAATATCTGCTTGTCTTCCAAGTTAAACATGCAATTTATGTTTCTACTAATTCTGTATGGTTAAATGCCTTGCTTAGTTTCATTAGTCCAGTTAAGAAAAGACATTTCTCAATTGGATTAATATATTCAACTTGACTTAAAAAAAAGTATTTATGTACCATTCAATCACCCAACCTTCTATGACTTTATTGAATTAATGCCTAAGCCAACAAGTATGTGTGCGTATGTATACACACACTCAAATAGGACAAATCGTAAGTTTGAAAAAGAGGCCGCACCAAGAAAAACAAATACACAACAAGGACCCGTCTATATCATGATGAATATTCAACACTACGGGGTGTTTACGGATTAAATTTTATAGATTTAAGGTTGATCTACAATTCAATCTAAAATCTTTAGATTGAGAAAATTTCAATTGATCCAAAACCTTCAGATAGAAAAATCTCAATCAGCAATCTGATCCAAAACTTTCCGGTTGGATTCACGGGTTCACGGATTAAGTTATGACATTTTAAAATAAGAACATTGAAGGTCAATTTTTTCAACATTAAATATTAAAATAAAACAATCCATGATATAAAATAGCTTAATAAAGTTAAATTTGTTACAATCAATCATTAAGACAAACTAGCTTCAATAAAACTTAAAATCAAGTCTTCTTAAAAAAACTCAAAATAAAGTATTATTCATTCATCAATAGCACTTAAGACTTCAAAAAATTTCAACGTCAATCATTTCAAGTTCAATCACTTTTCTTAAGGTTTCTTATTTCTAACTTGGGTTGGGTTTTTTAAACACAACCTGATAATAATTGCTTAACAAAAACATTAGAAAAGTTTTTTTTTTTAAGAAAAAAGGAAAAGTTTTGTTTAAATATATATAAATATGTATATGGTGTTTCATATAGACGGATTGAATGGGTTGAGAATTTCTCAATCCTTAATCTAATCCAAAACCTTTGGATTGTGATTTTTTCAATTTAGAAACAATCTAAAACTCTTCCCAATCCAATCCAAAACCTTATTAGATTGGATGGGGCGGATCTCAAGGATCCATGGTTTTCGTGAACACCCTAACACTTTGATAATGTGAAATGCCAAAGCTAACGCTTACGTATATAAGGAACCGACTATTAAATTTGTCTCTAATTATTTTCTTATTTTTTTTTTTACCAAGTTGTGGATTGAAGCTCTACATTTCTTGAAGGTATGCATGAAATATGCCTGCAATCACAAATCTAATTTTTAATAATTGTTCTTCCAACTTTCTTCTTTCAAAGTTGATCTTCCTTCGAAAACAGAAATCCACCTTTTTCCCCCAGACAAAAGTCTGCCGTTTATAAAGCAAAAATACTTTTCTAATTTCATCTAGAACAACCAAAACTACTCGGTCTTTTCTTTTCCCCCTCTCGAAGGATATGAAACTTAATAGTCATGAATATATTCTACTTTATTGATGATACGTACTCAATCCTACATATTCTTAACATAATAAAGGCAAATATATATACATATATATGTATATATACATATATATGTGTGTGTAATTTGGTGAGTCGAGGAAAACAGCAGGAAAGTCTAATAAACCAAATCAAATAGTTTGTTGACTGTTTCCAAGTCCAATATATATATATATATATATATATATATATATATATATATATATAATACATGTACTATCTTTTAATCCCATCTTCAAACTCTTCTCTTTTTTTATTTTGGTTTTTCCTGGAATAAAACAACCAAGATGGTCATGAAATTACTTTTTTTTTTTTTTTTATGGAGAATTACGGTTTGTTTTGTAAAATTTGTATGACAGTGGAGAATCGTTTTTCATAATCAATTTCAGCATGTTTCTTTCATGCATAAAATTACTATGAGTTTTATGTATAAAACCACTTTGTTTACGGATTATTCTTACAATCACTTTACCAACATGCTATCAATATAGAAATGAGTTCACCAACATCAGAGAGCAAACAACCAAGTAATTTCTTTTATTTTTCTTTGTTTTCATGAAATAACACATATTTAGAATAAACCAAAGACTCTAAAATGTGTTTGGTTATGTTTTCAAAAATTTTCTTTTGGTATTAAAACACAAATCGGAATACAACTTTTGAGCATTTTCGCATTTCTAAAACACCTTATTATTAATATATATAAAACATGCGAAACATTTTTGAAATTGATAATACCATACACTTTATATCACTTAAGAATTCCTCAATCTGTAATATGATACATAATATTCGGATTGAAATTTTCTCAATCCAAAACTTTTCTCAATCTAATCTAAAACCTTCGGATTGGATTAGATTAGACAAATCCCACGAATCCACGGATTTCATGAACACCCTAACACTTTGATAACGTGAAATGCCAAAGCCAACACGTACGCATATAAGGACACGTCTATTAAATTGGTCTTTAATTATTTTCTTTGTTTTTTTTACTAGGTTGTGGATTGAAGCTCTACATTTCTTGAAGCTATGTAGGCTACATGCCTGGAATCACAAATATAATTTTTAAATAATTGTTCTTCCAACTTTCTTCTTTCAAAGTTGATGTTCCTGCGAACAAAGAAATTTACCTTTTTCCCCTAGACAAAAGTCCGTCGTTTGTCAAATTTATAAAGCCAAAAATAATTTTCTAATTTCATCTAGAACAGCCAAAACTATTCGGTCTTTTTTCTTTTTTCCCTCTCGAAGGATATGAAACTTTATAATCATGAATTTATTCTACTTTATTGATGATACGTACTCAATCCTACGTATTCTTAACATAATAAAGGCAAATATATATATATATATATATATATATATGTAATTTGGCGAGTCGAGGAAAACAACAGGAAAGTCTAAAAAAGCAAATCAATTAGTTTGTTGACTGTTTCCAAATCCAATATATATATAGATATTTATATAATACATGTATTATTTTTTAATCCCACCTTCAAACTCTTTTTTTTTTTTTTTATTTTGGTTTTCCTTGGAATAAAACAATCAAGATGATGATGAAATTACTGTTTTTTTTAATGGTGTAACGTCCCTAAATGGGGTTTAATAGTTTTTAATAAATTAAATAAAGATCAGACAATAAAAATAAAACTTCAAAACAAATTTACCCGGAATTTAAATGAAAACTTCTCAAAACAAAATAAAAATATAAACAACAAATAAACCATAGTTTAATATAGAACCTTTAAATTTATAATACAAAACTGTCATCATCATCATGTCAACCCTCAATATATCTTAATACAGTCATAGAAAGTAACATACGATGCTTACATCATCATGAAGAACATTCTCAATAAAAGAAGTGATTCCAATTGTATATCGATATATAGATTCCTCAACTATGTCTCTCATTACCGCCTCATACTTTATGAGTCCTGAAAAGATAAAAATATAAGGGAATGAGCAACAACATGCTTAGTAGGTAAAACCATTACTCACCTTTAGGTTTTTATCATTGCCATATTAATACCTGCATGGTTAGTTAGTTCTCAACATCATCCATTAATATTATCATGTTCACTTTTGATGGATACCTTATGATTATTCTCATCAAGTTTCATACATATAGATATATATATATATATATATTATTTTAGAATTTAATAATGCTCATTATATCCACCATGCAATAGAGTATCATATCACTTGTAACGCCCCTATATGGGGGTTAACAGTTTTTAATGAGATAAAATAAAAATAAATAGTAAAAGTAAAACCTTAAAAATAAAATTTACCCGGGACTTAAATGAAAACTCTCAACTCAAAAATAAAAATATAAACGACAATTAAACCACAGTTTTAATGTAGCACCTTAAATTTAATAATATAAACTGTTGTCATCATCATTTTAACCCTCAACACATTGTAATACAGTCACAGAAAGTAACAATTGATGCTTACATTATCATGAAGAACATTCTCAACAATTGAAGCAGTCCCAATGTAATATAGCTACATCACTTCCTCAACTATATTTCTCGTAGCCACCTCACACTTAGTGAGTCCTGAAAAGATATAAACATAAGGGTATGAGCAACACTATGCTCAGTAGAGAAAGCCATTACTCACCTCTATCATTACCACATTAAAATCTGCATGGTTAGTAGGTTACATCATATTCCAGATTATGAGGTTTATTATGATCACATCTTATGGATACCGTAGTTAATCGTTACCAAGTGTCATAATTACACATTTATACAAATATTACCAATCATCATTGTTCCTAGGTATCCATGTTAAATTGAGTATCACTCAACTCATCGAAACCCAAATGGGCGCACTTGATCACCCTATAAACATTCCAAGGGTGTTCCGGTGAGGGGACATCAAGCCCCGAGTCCTCACCAAATCGATTCCTGTACAGTGTGTTCTGGGACTTTCAACCCAAGGAAGCGTCATCGCCTTCCCCCTACTTTACCTTTTAGGGTATTCATGCCCAAGGACGTAACCGTCGCCCTTTTCATGTCTCACAATTTCTCTATATTAAATCATTATTAATAGAGTTAATTTTCCTAACCATGCTTCTCAATTTATAACATGTGTCAATTCATTATGTTCCTCGCCGTACAATACAAGACGAGTCCATGTCATAGTTTCATATGTGATACACATATAATATCAGTTCAACATAGATATATATATATTGCGGCAAAACAATCAATTTTAATTCTATAAAAACCTCACAAAAGATGAGTAATAGAATCCCTACCTTTCAAGCTTATCAACAATCTCTTAATCCTGGAATCAGTTAACGTTAGCTCCATACTCCCTTGATCCTAAGGCGTGCATAAGGACAATTAAAACTAAAGCACAACATACAACTACATTCATAAATAAATCATGTGTAAACCTATCTTACTAGTATGCCATTAAAGCTTTTATATAAATCTCTTTTGAATACCACAGTAAACAATTTTTGTCTTAACACAATATAAAATGTAAACAAGTAATCTATAGGTTTTAGTCCCTAATAAGATTCATCAATCACTTAGGATAATATTGGAAAGGTTGCAAGACATTAAAGAATTAGGTGGTGAGCAAAGATGGGTTCTTGGTTCAGGTTAGCAGCTGGTATACCATAACAAACTGGCAGATTTACTAGTTTCCAATACAAAAATTGAATAATTCTTAGAAAATAAAACACAACTCCGATTTAGGTTTATGATAGCTCGTTAGAAAGCCTAGGATGCTACTTTTCAAATATGCAAACCAATTCATAAAATTCATTTTAATTTAATCTTAGAATTTCAAGAAATAACCACTGCCCATAGAGGTATTACAAAGTTTAACAATATAAATTTTCTGTCTAGGGCATATACACTTAGACTTCATACATATGCTCCAAAATAGCAACAAACATATACTTAGGTTTAAGAACGCAAATTTGAATAATCCTTTAGTATAAAAGAAAATTTATAAATGAAAGACTAAATTTGTTCATAAGATTCTAACCTCGGATTATGGTTAGTTGGAAGCTTGAAATGGCTTCAAAACAAGTTCCTTTACTTCGGTATGACTGAAATTCTTGCTCAAATGGAGGTGATGGTGGCTGATTTTTATGGCTGCCTTGAAGAAGTTCTCTAAGTATTTTGCTTCAGCAAAGAAATGAGAAGAAGAGTGTGGGAACCGTGGAAGAGAAAGGAAGAAAAGATGAAGTCTTTGAAGAGAAGTGATAGAAACAATTATAGAGGAGACATGTTGAAGCATGTCACGGAGGAAATAAAGAAAATGAGGGTCAAGAGTAGTTGGAAAAGATATCCTTATGTCTCATCTAAAGACTTTAACACACATAATGTCAATATGACATTTTTGATATTTATTAGAAGTTCTAAGGCTTTTTAGTAATCATACTAAATAAATATAGGAGAATTTTAGAAAATTTAAAAATAGATAAAAATAAATATTATAAAATAAATTTAAATGAAGCAATTTTTTTTTTATACATTAAAAATTAATTTAATTACCTCAATACCCGTTAGGAGAATAACGGGTGTCACAGCTCTACCCCCCTTAAAGAAATTTCGTCCTCGAAATTTCAATTCTAGCAATACTAGTAAAAATTATGATTCCACTATGATTCCAATTCTGAGTCTAAACCGTTAATGTTGTTTGTCCTCCAAATTTAAGTTATCGTATTTCCACTTATTTACTTGCATAATAAATCTTACTCCTAAATCCCTCAATAAGAGTATTTCTGACAAGTTTCAACTTATAACACCGTATAATAGTCTAAGAATCTGATCAGGCATACATATTGACCATACCATGATTCCAGTCCTTCATTGTCCATGGACTGTGATTTACAATCACATTTAAGGAGATTGCCAGAGAAATTTTATATACTTCATCTTTAGGTTCCTTTTCCTTTTTGAGTAAGGAAAAGTCAAATATATTTGATTTCATACCTCAACTAATAAACTAAAACATAATCATAAAACATATATCACAAACACTTTTATTCAAAACTATACATTAAACTTACTCATAGAGATATTAAACGGAATCTCAGAGTTGCAAACATACCCGGCATATTTTTCATTAAACAGCTATCCTCATGACACAAACATTCAATCCAAATAATATACTCATATTTCATATGGAATATCCCCATAACTGACTCTGGTACTTCCACATAATATTAACAGAATATTACACATTACAAACATAATACGGATACGTTTCGAGAGTACAAGGCACTCCGTATACCAGCTATCCATATCATGCATGCTTATAGAATACAAAAACATCGATAAATAAAAGATCGGACCTTAAGAAGGATGCGTTTCGAGAGCATCAAGTACTCCGTATCCAGCCATCCCGGCATTAGGCTCAATGAATCTAAAAGATTGAACAACAACGTACCACAAGAAACACAGAATACAAGGCAAACGGTTATTCGTAACACACGAAATACGGACACACATGCCTACATGCCAAAGATAAAACAAAAAGATTACAGATGGAGATTCAAATCAATTGGCCGCTCCCGGCTTTCCCTTTCCCATTCAAGCTTGGATGTTGCAGTGTCGGATTCTGGATGTATGATTTGCATTTTATCTATCAATTCCTCAGCTGTTGGAGCAGTGACAAAGATTTGTCTCTCCGATTCTGTAGTGATGTTTTCTTCCACAGCGTAATCTAGAAATTTCAAAAGACCGTCATAAAAACCCTTTACGTTCAGCAGTCCCAAAGGTTTGGAATAAAAGCCCAACAATTGCCCACAAGCAACTACAAATATTTCCTCAAGAGTACCTAGACCACCAGGTAATGCTATAAAAGCATCGGAATTATAGATTATGTCTTTAAAATTTTTAGGGATACTCCTGACTCCTTCTCCCTTACCTATGGCTTCCTTACAAAGGTTTCCTTCAACTGGAATATGAGGCCAAATTCTTACATCAGTAGCGTCGCTAGACCTAGCTGCTAGTGCCATATTTACCATCATTTTTATACTACCACCCCCATAGATTATGTTAATCTTCTTGGGTGCTAGGACTTGCCCTAAGTGATTTGCAGCTTCTAAATAAGCTTTATCTTTTCCAAAGCTGGAACCACAAAAGACACAGACATTCTTTATTTTCTTCGTGGACTGGGAGGTAGACATATTTGGTTTATAGAAGTGGTTGCTTAATGTCTGCTCCACTTAGACTTCGGGTTCTACATGAGATTTTAAAGATGAGAAATATACAAAAAGGGCTAAAGAGATAGACGAGTAGGTAATGAAAAGGTAATCCAAAGATTTAAACAAAATCTTGTGCGGATAAGAAAGTAAGATAAGGTGATTGATAGTTTACAGAAAATCTGATTCACTTTTTGAAAAAGATTAGACTCTAATTGTATAACTTTTGACAATTGAGAACAATTCGACAGAAGACCCTCATGACACAACTGTAGACTTTTTGACAAATATACACCAAGTCTAGAAATTTAATATAAATGACAAATACTGTAGAACTTTTGAAATTTGAGACACAAATCTTGAAATATCTGGATAAGCTTTTCAAAATTCAAACATATTACTGTACCGTATGTGACGTGTCTGATAAGATAATATATTTTATTTTATATATATATTTAAGAAAATCATAAATTAAATAAGATATTAACACTTACTGTATCAATCTAATAATCACAATTATTTCAAACACAAAAGCAAATATTCTGAGTAAAAGAAAAACACAAACTGTTGAACATCAGCTAAAACTGCTTCAAATAAGTAAAGACTAAATAACCTTTATAGTGCGATGACTTATTCCCCATCCAGTTTTCTTATGGCTTGGCAAACAGGATCTAGAAATACCATATTCCTGAGGCGTTGTCTTTCTGTATAAAATTTAGGCCAGAGTTTAAAAATAGCTCCTTGAACATATCCACTAGGGTGACCGTGGAGAGGAGGATGGATACTATCCAAGTTCTCCTTTGAAAGTCCATCCCTACAAAACCTTATTTTATCCTCTCTATTCGTAGACATATAACCAGGTGAAGTACATTTACCGTTACAATTTTGTCTTCCACATTTGTTACAAGTGACCACGATGGCATGAGCTCTTCTTTTCATTGCACTACGACTGGTACCCGTTCCTGGTAAACCGACATCTTGACTAAAGTCACTCGGACGGATTTTCCCCTCTATTAACATTCTCACATCACAAGGGATACCAAAACGCATAAGAATCCACAACCGAGTAATTCTAGCCTTGTATTTCTTTCTAAGAATCTTTTGGGAGAGTGATGGGAAATACTTTCTCAGGTGTTGGTACTTTGGGTCCATGATGAGATGAAAGAAGAGTAAATAGAAAGGAAAAATTAAGATAGTAAATTGCAGAATCCTAGAATTCCTTCTTCTTTTGGAGGAAAAGAAGAATTTTTAATGAGAAAGAAGAGGATTTGCGATTTAGAGAGAAAATAACAAATTAAGAGAGAAAAAGTGAACTCGGAGAAATAAGCTCCTATGCACAGTAAACGTATATGTAAACAATGATTAAACCACTGTATATGACACGTATAGAAACCACGTGGGAGAGACAGTGTGAATCAAACTGATTTAAGATTTGAACTAGGCCCAAATGTTCTTAGTTGAAAATGGTCAGGTTGTTTCGGGCCTTAACACATTTAGAACGAGTTAAATAACAAACATAAAATTGAAAACCAATTTGTATACATCTTAAACCCAATTTAAAGCCCACTATAGATAAAGTTAACTATAAACAACAAATCTAATTTAACGACAACAAGGATCTTCCTGAATGATATTTAAAATCATTTCATAACAACATAATCTTCCAGCAACTCAAATAATTTTGTTTTAATCAAAACCTTATTGAACAATGCATACACCCATATGTTATTGATAATACTCAACGTCTATCAATGGATTCATCATCATTACTACCAAGGGTTTAGAATGCGACTAACCTTGAAATCAATACGATTTACGTCTTCCAACGTAGACCATATCAATGAACAAAGACACTATATGTTACTACTTAAGAACATCTACAATCCCCACAATTCTACTCATACAATATATAATTTCCTCATATAACAAAACCTTAGGTAACCAAAAGATTCACTGATACACTTAAATACAATGTACGTAACGAAATATTCCAATTTTGAGATTCATGCATTCTAGACTTTACACAGTCTCAACAGACCAAAAGTCTAACATTTATCTCTCTCAAGATTCAATACCATGATTCCCAACTTATATCATATTCCTCAAATAAATAGAACTTTTAAGAAAAGTTATTGACACTTATGTGCTCCATCGAATCCACACATAATCATTACTTAGGTTTGAATCAATTACGAAAAATTTGGCATATCTATGTCAAACTTTAAAATCAATAAATCAAGCCTTATATTTCTTATTGTTTTTCACGAGATAAAAGGCTCTTAAATCCTCGTATCTATACGAATTTCTCATCGTTTATACGAATTAAATATGCTTATAGATCCTAATATTATATGAATCTCTCATAAGCATTCTACTTATAAACTCATTTCATATAATTATCATTCCCTCATAACTATTAATACTTTCCTTCTATATAATTATTGTACTCATATAACCATTAGTATTTTCATTCTATGGCCTTTCCATGTTACATCCTTCTAGACTGTATAAATCAATGTGAAGGTTCATTTTGATGATGACAATGAAAATTCAGCTTCAAAACCATCTCAAAAATATATTATTTTTTTAAAGTGGTGCTACACTCCCTAGGTTAACCGAACCTAGGCTCTGATACCAAAAATTCTGTAACGCCCCTATATGGGGGTTAACAGTTTTTAATGAGATAAAATAAAAATAAATAGTAAAAGTAAAACCTTAAAAATAAAATTTACCCGGGACTTAAATGAAAACTCTCAACTCAAAAATAAAAATATAAACGACAATTAAACCACAGTTTTAATGTAGCACCTTAAATTTAATAATATAAACTGTTGTCATCATCATTTTAACCCTCAACACATTGTAATACAGTCACAGAAAGTAACAATTGATGCTTACATTATCATGAAGAACATTCTCAACAATTGAAGCAGTCCCAATGTAATATAGCTACATCACTTCCTCAACTATATTTCTCGTAGCCACCTCACACTTAGTGAGTCCTGAAAAGATATAAACATAAGGGTATGAGCAACACTATGCTCAGTAGAGAAAGCCATTACTCACCTCTATCATTACCACATTAAAATCTGCATGGTTAGTAGGTTACATCATATTCCAGATTATGAGGTTTATTATGATCACATCTTATGGATACCGTAGTTAATCGTTACCAAGTGTCATAATTACACATTTATACAAATATTACCAATCATCATTGTTCCTAGGTATCCATGTTAAATTGAGTATCACTCAACTCATCGAAACCCAAATGGGCGCACTTGATCACCCTATAAACATTCCAAGGGTGTTCCGGTGAGGGGACATCAAGCCCCGAGTCCTCACCAAATCGATTCCTGTACAGTGTGTTCTGGGACTTTCAACCCAAGGAAGCGTCATCGCCTTCCCCCTACTTTACCTTTTAGGGTATTCATGCCCAAGGACGTAACCGTCGCCCTTTTCATGTCTCACAATTTCTCTATATTAAATCATTATTAATAGAGTTAATTTTCCTAACCATGCTTCTCAATTTATAACATGTGTCAATTCATTATGTTCCTCGCCGTACAATACAAGACGAGTCCATGTCATAGTTTCATATGTGATACACATATAATATCAGTTCAACATAGATATATATATATTGCGGCAAAACAATCAATTTTAATTCTATAAAAACCTCACAAAAGATGAGTAATAGAATCCCTACCTTTCAAGCTTATCAACAATCTCTTAATCCTGGAATCAGTTAACGTTAGCTCCATACTCCCTTGATCCTAAGGCGTGCATAAGGACAATTAAAACTAAAGCACAACATACAACTACATTCATAAATAAATCATGTGTAAACCTATCTTACTAGTATGCCATTAAAGCTTTTATATAAATCTCTTTTGAATACCACAGTAAACAATTTTTGTCTTAACACAATATAAAATGTAAACAAGTAATCTATAGGTTTTAGTCCCTAATAAGATTCATCAATCACTTAGGATAATATTGGAAAGGTTGCAAGACATTAAAGAATTAGGTGGTGAGCAAAGATGGGTTCTTGGTTCAGGTTAGCAGCTGGTATACCATAACAAACTGGCAGATTTACTAGTTTCCAATACAAAAATTGAATAATTCTTAGAAAATAAAACACAACTCCGATTTAGGTTTATGATAGCTCGTTAGAAAGCCTAGGATGCTACTTTTCAAATATGCAAACCAATTCATAAAATTCATTTTAATTTAATCTTAGAATTTCAAGAAATAACCACTGCCCATAGAGGTATTACAAAGTTTAACAATATAAATTTTCTGTCTAGGGCATATACACTTAGACTTCATACATATGCTCCAAAATAGCAACAAACATATACTTAGGTTTAAGAACGCAAATTTGAATAATCCTTTAGTATAAAAGAAAATTTATAAATGAAAGACTAAATTTGTTCATAAGATTCTAACCTCGGATTATGGTTAGTTGGAAGCTTGAAATGGCTTCAAAACAAGTTCCTTTACTTCGGTATGACTGAAATTCTTGCTCAAATGGAGGTGATGGTGGCTGATTTTTATGGCTGCCTTGAAGAAGTTCTCTAAGTATTTTGCTTCAGCAAAGAAATGAGAAGAAGAGTGTGGGAACCGTGGAAGAGAAAGGAAGAAAAGATGAAGTCTTTGAAGAGAAGTGATAGAAACAATTATAGAGGAGACATGTTGAAGCATGTCACGGAGGAAATAAAGAAAATGAGGGTCAAGAGTAGTTGGAAAAGATATCCTTATGTCTCATCTAAAGACTTTAACACACATAATGTCAATATGACATTTTTGATATTTATTAGAAGTTCTAAGGCTTTTTAGTAATCATACTAAATAAATATAGGAGAATTTTAGAAAATTTAAAAATAGATAAAAATAAATATTATAAAATAAATTTAAATGAAGCAATTTTTTTTTTATACATTAAAAATTAATTTAATTACCTCAATACCCGTTAGGAGAATAACGGGTGTCACATCACTCAACTTAACGAAACCAAATAGGTGCGCTTGACTACTCTTCAACCATTCCAAGAGTGTCCAGTGTGGGGACATCAAGCCTCAGATCCTCATCAAGTCATTTCCTATATAGTGCGTTCTGAGACTTTCGACCCAAGAGAGCATCATCACCTCCCTCTATTTTACCTTTTAGGGTATTTGTGTCTAAGGACGTAACTGTTGCCCTCTTCACGCCTTACCATTCCTCTATAATCAATCATTATATATAGAGTTAATTTTTCTAACCATGTTTTTCAATTTATAACAACATATATCAAATTAATTTATTCCTCACTATACAATACAGGACGAGTTAATGTCATTGTCTCACAAGTGATATTCATATAATAGCAATTCAACATACATATATATCTTACAATGTAAATAACCAATTTTAATTCCATAAAAATCTCACAAAAGATGAGTAACAGATTCCCTACCTCTTTGTAAAAGATCCACCGATAACTTCCAGCTTAGACAGTCAAGTTCACCATGTAAGGTCCAAGTATGTCACTATCCTATGACGTATAAAATAACCATACTTTAACTTAAATCCTAATCTATAATTATGTCAATTTACCATTTATTTTTATTAGTGTGCCATAATCATTAATATGCTCAAAATGTGGATATAAGTTTAAACACATAATTTAATTTTAACAACAACCAAAAATTGATCCATATTCCAATCTAAAATGTTCTAAAATAATTTAAAACAAAATAATATGAGATTAAAATATTTTGGAATAAAAAATTTGAGTAAAATTTTTTTATTAGGGTCGGGTTGATCTGACCTATAATTTTTAAAATAGCAAAATAATTGATAAAATTATAGGGTCAGTGAAATGATGGAAGGCATCTTAAGGTATTTGGAGGCTGTAAGTCCGAGTCTTGAGGAGAGCAAGTTCCTAGTTATATTTTCTATTTAACAAAAACAACATGTAGTTTTTGTACAAAGCGACACCAGGAAATTTTTCACAGAGAACCCAAAAATCTGAATTTTGAGTTTTTCTTCAAAGTCTTGGTTTTCTAATAGCTTTCGAAGCATAACAACAATATGCAAACTATATATAATCATCTATATACAATATAAACTCATTTCCATTGATTTACATGCTTACTCAAAATCTTGGTTTTCTAACAGCTTTCGAGACATAACAACAATATCTAAACAATATATAATCATCTCTATACAATATAAACTATTTCCATTGATTTACATGCTTAAAACATAATCCAAATCTAAGTTTTAAATTTTGAAAAAATTACCTCAAATCTAAGCCAAATGCGTTGTTTTGATAACCAAAATCCCCTTGATTTCAAGCTCTATGAGTTGCTAGAAGGTTGTTTTTGTGAATTTTGGTGAGAAAATGGCTTGGTGTGATGTTTGGTTGTTCTTGAGCTTTCCTCTGTTTTGGCTTGTCATGGAGGGAAGAAGAAGAAAAGAAAGAAGAGGAAGGAAATTGAAAGCAAGCACTAGTAAAAATTGAGGATTACATGACGGTTTAAAACCGTTGTGTAAAGCATTCAAATGAAGGCATAGGTTGCCTTCCTTCTAGCACCAAAATGTTGATGCTTACTGGAGTTTTGCAGCGGATCAACACCACGTGTGGCTATACACAATGCTTAGCTCTTCCCTACTCATCTATGCCTGTTCGGGTGGACCTGCAACAAGAGGAGGGGTGCTTTGGAGACAAGAAAAAGACTGGTCAGTCAATAGACAAGGGCTCTTCAATGCTCAAGGCAGGGATTGCTCGGCAGAGAATGGGATTTTGTTAGGTGAGAAGGAGTATGCATGCCTGAATGCAATAAATGCACCCTATTTATAGGTTGTCACTTAGACTGGGTGTTAGGTGGGTTTTACCTATGACCCGTGTGTCACATCAAGGTGTGTCAGGAGGCAGAGGACAAGTGTCATGCCCTTCGCCGGTGGATTGTTTCCCATCCGACAGTGAGTTGTCTGCCATCTGTTGGCTAGTAATGGCGAGTAGCATCCCACTTTCAAGTGAAAAGAATCCGACCTAAGCTAGTGTCTGATCCGAGGAGGCAACCAATTGCGGTGCGGCCTGAGGGACCCTAAAAAGCACCTCGGATAAGCGATCCAAGCTCATCAGGATCGGTTTTTAGTTCCACGTAGCTTTGCTGAGCTGGGTTGCCGACTACCTAGAGTAAGGCTCCTCGGTGACGGCGCTGAGCTGACCCTCAACAAATGACATTGCAACTATCATCTCCTTTAGTGGACATATTGCGAAAATGGTGCCTTTAAGAAGTGTTTTACATGAATGACAACATAGTCAAGACACAAGGTGATCATATTTGGCTTTAAATGTTTAGACCAAGCAAACTCACATGTGAATTCATCGCTTCTGCTTTTGAGACTGCTTGGCTTTCCTCATCGTGTGTATTCTATCAACAAAATCTGGGCAAGAAAAGTAAGAAAAAAAAAAAAAGGAGAATTAATTGAAACTAATAGAAGAAAGAGGAAAAATAGTAAAAAAGAAAGGCAGGTTCTGACAGAGAATTTTTGGATGCTTGGCCAATCATTCTAATTTTTGATATTTGAGATTTCATTATGGGAACCTTTAGTGTAGCTCCCCTATTTCTTTAGGAACCTCAGCCGTTTTGACAGCCAATTCAGTTTTTTTTTTTTTTTTTCTTTTTTGGTAGCTTTAAATAGCGAAGATTTGAGAATGTTTTGTTGTAAAAGATGTGTGATTATCGGTCTACTTAAGATAATTTATATAGGTGCACTATATTTCACATTAAATCATACTTTGGTCCACAGGTATTATATTTGAAATTGGTAAATCTGTTTTACAAACATGACATGCAGTTCAAGAACACAACACCTCTCGAGACATCAGGTGCGACAGAGTTCACTCATTAGAATCTGGTATACAGTTTCTATGCATGACCATTATGCAAAAAATTTAGGCAAAACATTTATGGAACCCCATGAAGGGGACATCTTTGTATCTCAATTAGCGAAGTAACTCTATACTTTATATTTTAGTAAGTAGAGGTAGACATGTAGATAGGCAATATCCATGCCTTGAGAGCCAAACCAATTGAAGATTGTAAACCAAATGCCCGAAGTACTAGAAGCCTCCAAGAGAGTACATAATCAAGATTAGACCAACCATCATCATAAAGTTAAATCGTATTGATTTTAAGAATTAAATATATTTTAAGAGACTTGAAAATAGTATTTTCTTTACAAATGAGGTCAGCTGTTTTGTAACATGATCTCACCTTAAAATTGACCCCAAAAAGAATCTTATTAGAACATGCAAGGGAATTAAAAGAACATTATAAAGGCATATTTAGTAGCTCACAAACTTTAAGACTTAGATGGAAGTGCGTGAGCTTTTAGGAGCTCCATGCTTCTCTTCCAATGAAAAAAGCTGTCATTACAAGTTAATGATTGTCGTTTTTATATCTTCTTGTTGTTTTTGCATTCCTGTCGTTTAATTTATTCCTTTGTCGTTCTTTCATATTGTTGTTGTTGAGGTCCGTTTTAATATTGTTGCTTTTTCCTTTGTTTTCAACGGAAAAAGGTTTTCGTATTGTCGTTGTTATTGGAAGTTCTGTGTTGTTTTAATTTTTATTTTTATTTTGTTTCCAGTTGGTGTAGTTTAGCCGTTATATCTATCTTTCAGGCTATTGAAGTATATTTTGTTGTTGTCCTTGCTTATATTTTGTCGTTTTTTGAATTGCAGTCGTTTTTTAAGAAGGTTTTTTTCTGTTTATATTTTGTTAATAAGTGTCGTTTATATGTTTACGTAGGTTCGTTGAGGTTCTTGTCGCTTTTTCTATTTGGGTGGCCTTTTATGCGTTGTCCTAATTGACATCATCTTTTTATTCCGTTGTCGTTTTTAGCTGCTGTCGTATTTTGGGTTGCCGTTTTAATGCCGTGCCCCCGCACTAATCTGGTCCAAACATAATAGCAGCAAAAGCCACACCTTTTTTTCCATGCTCGCAGCAAAACGTAAAAAATAAAAAAATAAAAAATAACTTTCTAAAGCACAATAAGGAACATAGGAGTAGTTGTATATAACATAACTGTCAATACAATCTTTATTTGTTGTATAGCAACACAAGAAATCATTTTATTATGATCAGGCCCTCAATAACGTTAATAGAAATAAAAATAGTAGCAGATTTTTGCTCTATTTGTATCAATTATCAAACCAGATTCTTTTTTTTTGTACACCATTTCTTCCTTGACACTCATGATGTTCAGATAGATTTTGGTATTAAAATAAAAGGGGCTTGAAAAGCAGTCCTTTTAACATGTCATCCAATGTAGAAAACACAAGAAAAGAAATAGAACAGAGGAAAACAGGGAAGAAAGACAAGCTAGGAAGGGTTCATTCGGATCAATCCCGTCTAAACCTTCTTTCTTTTCAATTAAAAAATAGGGAAAATATTCAAAACACCCATGTGTTTTCCTTGAATACTACTTTTGTTCTTCTTATTGTACAAATGTCTAAAACTCCACCTATGTTTATAAAATCATACTTAAAATACTCTTGAAGTAATTAAATTTTTAAAATTTTTAAAATTACCCCTCTCAATTTATATTAAATGTTATTTTAAACATGACTTAATTAAAAAACTAAATAAGAAATTGTAAGATGTTCAAATAAATATTTTAATTAAGCAAATACTTCAATTACTTTTAGAGTTTTTAACTTTTTGATATTGATTTTAGTTAGTATTTCAGTTTGATAATGTATTAAAATATAAGATAATCTTGGTTTTTTATAAAGTTTAATTGTTTCAAGTGGTACTTTGAGTATGATTTTGAAAATCTAATAATAAGAGGGGCGATATTTTTAAGCAAACCAGGAAAGATGTTTTGGGTGTTTTGCCCAAATAATAATAATTATTATTATTATCATCATCATCTATCTTTCTTTGGTTCATAAAAGGCGACACAATTTTACGCCTTCCAAAATTGCAACAGATGAAGGTAGTCATTTCTTGTAGCTGTGCATTAACCGCCTGCTATGCCAATTAACAATGGATAAAGAACGGATTAAAATAGAAAGGGAAAAATAAATCCAAGAACGAGACACAAACGATTTATAGTGGCTCGGACAATTTGTCGTACATCCACTTGGCCGTCTCTAAGATCAATCCATCAACAAAACCAAATTAATTTGTTACAATCTGTTTAGTCTCACTTTCTCCAAACGCAAGAACTAGTTTTACAACAACAAATTAATGAAACAGAACATCAAAAAAGCCAATTCATAAATTCAAAAAATTGACCAGAATTCCTATAGTTAGAAGGACAATGTGCAGAATCAAGTCTTCTAAATGACAAATCCATACAAAGCCTGCTAAACCGCTCAATTAAAGTACTGAACAATTTGATAGTCATAGCCAGCTATTCCTGGTATTTGGCTAAACTCCTGAAATCAAAGCATAAACATTGTTGAAAATTGATTAAAGTTGAGAAGGAAGGCAAAAAAAAAGAAAGAAGAAAGACACAAAAACAAAATAGATATTACTCCACTACAAAAAAGCAAAATTAAAATCAAACGTACTTGATAGAAAAAAAAAAAAAAAAAAAAAAGTACCTCGAGAAAATTGAAGATGAATTTTGGGAGACAACTGATCCCAACAATGCAATGAGCATCACTACTGTTTTAACTCTCAGACTGTAAAAATTAATTCAAGTGATAAGCAAAAATGTATAAACTTATGTTTGGTCAAATTAAGCCCCTTGTGAGAAGATAAACATTCTGTGCTCTCCCACATATAAAAAACAATAATCCAAAAAGCCTTTTCAAAATGATATACAACAGTAATTCGATCCTTCGATAAAAACATCCTCGGGTTACAAACTAGCATGAGAGTTGTAATGGCTTAGATGTGTCCTTGTTGCATTGATGAATAGCTCATAAAAGCATAACATTTTTGCCCCTATGTATGCTAGATTTGGTAGTTGGCTAAAAGCTGAACTGGTGAAGTAATGAAGTTGAAGCTAATTTATCGTCTTCTTGGATTTTTAATCTTCATATTTGGCTTTTGAGGTCTAAATTAAGAAAACTCACATGTGAACTCAAGTCTTCTGCTTTTAAGACTGCATTGCTTTCTTCATCGTGTCAATTTTGCAAATGAAACCTGGGTAAGAAAAACAATAAATAATAAAAGGCATATTCTGATCTGCAACGTTTGAAATTTCAATCTAAGAATCCTTTGTATATCTCTCTAGCTTGTAAGAATCCTTTTGCAATATTGTCCCTTTGGACAAATTATGATTCCTTAGGTACTTGTCTGCACCTCACTTCCTATATAGTTGATATGCAAAACTATTATTTGTACGTCTTTAGGATAAACAATATGCATACCTTAAGAGCCAAACACATTGACAAAAGTGTACCGAATGCATTGAATACTAAGAAGCCTCAAAGAAAGTACAGAAAACCACGATAGTAATAAGCTTCTTATGTAGAATATGGATGATAAGACTGTGTTCTCTGATAAAGTATAACAGAGCTGCACCAAAGCCACCCATTCCAGCAAACTCAACCTTTAACACAATCATGGAAAAAAAAAAAGTATTTCAGTACCCACCACTCGGTGATAGATCTAACACTTTCTCATGCCAAAAAGATAGGCCAGAAGTAGTTCTAGCTATTTTATATG
The DNA here is from genome assembly GCA_025403435.1 of Artocarpus heterophyllus. Classification (NCBI taxonomy): domain Eukaryota; kingdom Viridiplantae; phylum Streptophyta; class Magnoliopsida; order Rosales; family Moraceae; genus Artocarpus; species Artocarpus heterophyllus. The sequence goes on along the minus strand of CM046332.1, from coordinate 27,658,217 downwards.
TTACTCACTTATGTTGTCGTAGTTCTGTAGAAATTGTGCTATGTTGATGCAACTATGCTGATTGGCTTAATTGTTGATAAAACAACAACAGAAACTCCCAAGCTCCTTATGATTTCAATAGCTTAATATTCTGGTAAGATTATCATCAAGTTCCTTAATTTTCCCCCTAAGTGAAATCTCCTATATCCTGCACAAGAACAACCATGACGAACTTTTTGAATGTGCCGAAACTTGGATGATGGTAAGAGTGACAAGAACAAATTAACCGTTAACTAAATTAGAGTGACTTTTGAACTCGCCAATGAACAGCATAAAATGGAGCTCGGTATTATTGAAAAAAAATTATTTGAAATTTAATTCTCAACAAAGCTTCTGGTTCCGGAGTCATCAACCATCAACATGGAAAGGGGGAAAATAAATAAAAATTATATTTGGCAATGAAACAACAGGACAAGTAAATCATTCATAATTTCTTTAACTTACAAAGAATGGTATCCTAGTTTGTCCTGTTGGAGTAAGATCAAACTTAAGTAATGGACAGTAAGTGGATGATGCAAAGAATCAGGTCATGAAAACAGAATATAAACAAAGACATGGATAATAAAGCATTAAAATAGAAAAAGAATTATCCTGTAAATAATAGATTTGTCACATCCCAGAACAACCGAAAGGGACTGTAGCAAACTGAGAATTTAACAAGATAAGCAAGAAGATTGGCATCAATTTGATTATGATTCTAATATCTTACTCATTAAACTGTAAAGTCAGTTAAAAAGGTCAATCAAATGCATAAATTCAAGGTTAGCAAAACTACTAAACAATCACGTGATTCTAATAATGGGCCAAGCTCAAATAAAGAGATGTTAAATGGGCTAACGATATGAAAACGGGGAATTGTTGTGAGTACTTAGAGAAACATCTCAAGGAATAAAAAGGGAGCTAAGGAGACATGCATTATAAAAATATTGTTTACTTAAATGTTGAAAATAAGATATAATGTTCTAAAATAGACAAAATGATCATATCAAGATTAGAGTATTTGAGGAAGGAAAAAAGGAGAGAAATACCTGGAAAAGAAAATTGAAGAAAGATGAGATTCATAGTCAATAACATCAAATTTGTTTATGATCGATTTTTATGTGCGGGATGTGTTGAATCTTGGGCCAATCTTCCCCGGTTTCTCTCTGGCACCGCTCCTTTAGCAAAGGACACATATAGATGGCCAACTCAGAAATAGAAGAGGGCAGGCCTGGCAAGCACTCCAGTTTTTCACAGAAACCAAGGCATAAAGTCTGCAGGGAGGTGAGGTGTCGAAGGCCTTTGCCACTTAAAGATTTAAGGTTTGTAAAGTCCACGATGGAGAGATAAGACAAAGTATATGGAAGAAGTCCTTTCTCAGGAAATGAATCCACTACATCTGATCCTTTACATCCTTTGAGCCATAATGTTTCAAGATTGGAGTGACTTTGGAGATTCCACTTCATGCGGTTTGCTATGAGCTTCTCGCAGTCAATAATATTAAGTTTATTTAAATTACACGGCAACCCCATTTCCGAAAACGACTCCAGTTTCTCACATTCACTTATCCAAATGGACTTAAGACAGGGATATGCAGTGTCAATGTCTTGGCTGGTTGGAAATACAGACACAATTTCTTTGCAAAACAAAATTTCAATACTTTCCAATGATGGAAGACAACCAGCTGGTAATCCAACATTTAGTTTGTGACAATAACCTAATTCAATACGCCTGAGACTACGGAAAAGCCCACCTTCTTGATTAGCTCCAGTAGGCCACCTCTCCAGCACAATCCCCTCCATGAATAACCTTTCTAATAACAGAAACGGCTTCGTCAAGGAAGCGCCAACAGAAAACTCATTAGGCATTCTGTTAATTTCAAGTACTTTCAGGGAAGGTAGCTGTCCGAATTGGGGCAACAAGCAACAGTTTTGACAATCTCGTAAACGAATTTCAACCATGTGACAAAATGACTCATGTGCTATCCAATCTGGGAATGTTGTACCTCCGTAGCCTTGAATTTCAAGTTTCTTCAGCTTTGTATGTGGTTCAAGTGCGGTAAGTACTTCTCTTTCTTTTAATGTATCATCAATGTCACCGCCCTTCCATCTCAAAATAAGCTCAGAAAGATGATCTTTATTTTTCAAATCAGCTTCTAAAACATCCGCAATATCCACCACATTTTCAAGCCCTGAAATACAAAGGCTTCCACGCAAAAGCCTCAATGCTCCTAACTCTTTGATCCTGGAGACATTGCCTTTGCCCAAAACAAAATTGCTTAACGTCTACAAATTTGTCAAGTTGCACATATTTGGCGGCATTTCTTTTAAAGGTGTGTCTTTGATCACAAGATGACGCAAGCTGATTAAGCTGCACATATTGGTCGGCAATTGAGTAAGTTCTTGACATCCTGACAATAGCAACGTCTGTAAATTGTATAGTCTCGAAATTGAATTAGGTAGTTCTTTGAGTTTTGTCCTGGACAAGTCCAAGTACCTTAAATGCTTCAAACTGCTTATTGAATCAGACAACTTCATAATAGGAAGATAAGATAAAGAGAGCACTCTCAAGCATCCTTCAGCACTTGGCAACTGCACTTGTTGGATCTTTTGTGTCAACAGTAATGACTGATCATCCCCATAGTTATAGGACAGTGGTAAAGATAAGAAAGTACGTAAAAATCTGGTTTGGGTTAAACCCTCTAAATTCATCATCTCTTTAGACCTCCAACATGATAAATGATAAACCTTGCGTCCAAGACCATGGAAAGACTTAGAAACACCATCTATAAATATAAACTCGCCTGAGGTACGGATAGCTAAATCATGCACAAGATCGTGCATATGGAGAATTGGTTGTCCATACCTTCTTGATTGTTGAAAGAATGATCTCGATATTAGAGCATCCAAGTACTCTTTTCCAGTATCTTCCATCCTTTTTCCTTTTTCATGCAAAAGTCCTTCTGCCATCCATAGCAAGATTAAGAGTTCTTTGTCATCTTCTGTGAACTCATAATCTTTGGGGAATATTGAGCAGTAAGCAAAACATCGCTTCAGCTGCTGAGGTAAAAAACGATAACTTAACCATAAAGCTGGAGGGATTTTAAGCTTCTGATTTTCTTCAGCTTGCAACTCCCATAAATCACTCTGTAGTATCCTTCTCCATTCCTCTGGATCTAATACAGAATGCAGAAGGCCAGCTATTGATTTTACAGATAAAGGAAGCCCCTTGCACTTTCTTACAATTTCAAATCCAATTTCTTGCAAAACAGAATGCAAATCAGAATCTAGATTGTTAAAGCGCACATGTTTTGCAAACACTTTCCAACAATCATCATCAGACATTGTCTGCAGATTATAGCACGGAGCAGTACCCATCTTTGTTGCAACAATTCCACTTCGTGTTGTGACAATGACTTTACTTCCATTCGCTCCATGTTTGAAAGGGCTTTTCAAAAGATCCCACAGGTTATAATCCTCATTCCAAACATCGTCAAGAACAATAAGAAACTTTCTTCCCGTCAATTTACTTTTCAACACAGCTTGAAGTTGATGAAGATCCTCAATGACACATTCACCAGAAGTGATGGTCTTGAAAATTATTTTCGTTATTTTGAGAACGTCAAATTCTTCTGCTACAGTCACCCACACTTTCAATTCAAAATGTTTTTGCACCTTGCTATCGTAGTAAACAAGTTGAGCAAGAGTTGTTTTTCCGACACCGCCCATGCCAACTATGGGAATGACTGATATACTATGCTCACTGTCATCATCTGACAATAAGGACTCAATAAGAGACACTTTTTCAGCATCCCTTCCATAAACTTCAGATTCTTCTACCAAAGGAGCAAGTGACCTCATTTCTAATGGTTGACAAGGAGCACCCTCTTTCAGATGAAGATAATCTTTTTGATCCATAAGAAGCTTTAATCTACGAAGGATATCTTGTATTTCAGATTTCATTGTATTATCATATGCACTGTATAATTTTGTCATGAAGTTGAACATTTTACTTCTTGTGCTTTCAGATTCACCTTCTTCCACCTTGCGGCGCAAAGCTTCAGTGTTGATTTTGTCCACCACGTGATCTGCTCTATAAGCCACTTCTTTAAGTTCTTCTAGCCAATTCTTCACATTTGGGTTCCTAAATTGCTTCTCCTCAGCATCATTCAGTAATACATCAGCTGACATCAACCAAATCTTCAGCTCATCAACCAGATCTGCAATGACTTTTTTTCCTCGAAAAAAGTCCACGACCTCTTTTGTGGCCAACCTGTCAAATAAGACATTAAGGAAACTAGAGAGAAGAGCACCCTCCACCATTAAAGCAGCCATGGTTTCTATTCTTCAAGGAGTACTGACAGATCGACGAGGGAAATTAGGCCTGTAGGAAAATGATAGAAAATTAGAATGCTTTGTAATCAGAGAAATTGGATTGAATTCTTTTCTTACGTTTTCCATTGATCTGCTATACATTATATATGATTACAAAAGAAACATTCTAGGTCCTATTTTAGGCAACTAACCAATCAAATCAACCTAAAGATTAAGAAATATTATAGAACTAAATGCATATACAAAAACAAGAAAGTTTGACTGGGATTCCTTTAATCTTGGTAATCCCTGTCAGCTTTCCAACACTCCCCCTCAAGCTGGTGAATGTATATCAATCATTCCCAGCTTGCGCACGTTTGACCCAAACCCAGCCCTGAGTAATGTCTTTGTGAGGATATCAGCTTCTTGCGATGTAGTTGGTATATAAGACAAATGAATCTTCCTACTGTCGACTTCGGTCTTGATAAAATTCCTGTCAATCCGAACATGTTTCATCCGATCATGTTGTATGGGATTGCGAACAATAGCAATTGCTGACTTGCTGTCACTGTACAATTTCATAGGACTATTTAACGGAATGTTCAAGTCTGCTAGGAGTCTTTCAAGCCAAATTAATTCACAAATCCCTTGTGCAATCGCCCTATATTCTGCTTCAGCACTGCTCCTTGCCACCATAGTTTGTTTCTTGCTTCGCCATGTAACAACATTTCCCCAAAGCTTTGTGCAATATCCTGTGGTGGACTTTGTGTCTTCAACTGAACCAGGCCAATCAGCGTCTGCAAATCCTTCTATTTTCTGGCTTTCGTTCTTTCGAAACAGTAGCCCTTTGCTAGGAGTTCCTTTCAGATATCTAAGAATCTGATCTGTAGCATTTTGGTGTCTCTTGGTGGGGGCATGCATGAATTGACTAACCACACTAACACTATAGGCAATGTCTGGTCTAGTGAGTGATAGATAGATTAGTTTTCCAACAAGGCGCTGATATCTATCCTTGTCTACTGGAGGATCATCATTGGAGGACTTGTGCTTCCAATTTCTCTCCAATGGTGTGCTAGCCGAACGACAACCGAGTTTTCCAGTTTCTTTCAATAGATCTAGGGTGTATTTTCTTTGGGAAATGAAAATCCCAGTCTTACTTCTAGCTATTTCCATTCCAAGAAAATACCGAAGGTTCCCCAGATCTTTGACCTTGAACTCAGATTGTAGAAGACTCTTGAGATTTGCTATCTCATCATTGTCATCTCATGTGATCACCATATCATCGACATACACAATCAAAATTGATTTTTTTTTCATCCTTAGACTGTTTGATGCATAGGGTATGGTCTGCTTGCCCTTGTTTGTAACCCAACTGCTTCATAGCTGTGCTGAATCGAGTAAACCAAGCTCTGAGGGACTGCTTCAAACCATATGGGGACTTTCTTAGTTTACATACGGAACCTGATTTTTCTTTATCTTCAAATCCAAGAGGCAACTTCATGTATACTTCTTCTTCGAGTGTTCCATTCAAGAATGCATTCGATACGTCCATTTGGTGCAACTCCCAATCTAAATTGGTGGCCATAGACAAGAGAACCCGTATAGAATTCAGTTTTGCTACGGGTGCAAAAGTTTCTTCATAGTCGAGGCCGTAAGTTTGTGTATATCCTTGAGCAACAATCGTGCCTTGTATCTCTCTATATTCCCAGTTGAGCCAACTTTCATAGTAAAGATCCACTTACAGCCCACTAGCTTCTTCCCTTTTGGTAAGTCAACAACCTCCCATGTGTCATTGTCGTTCAAGGCCTTTATTTCTTCCATGACCGCGGCTTTCCATCTTGAATCTCTCAAGGCATCATGTATGCTTGTGGGAATTTTCACATCATCAAGTTGCGACACAAGTGCCTTGTAAGTGTTAGATAATTGTAAATACGACACATGATTTGAAATCGGATGTTCAGTACAAGATCTTACCCCTTTTTTGATAGCAAAGGGAATGTCTAGATCATTGATTGTAACAGTACCTTTCTCTCGTGGCTCTGGAATTTGTGGTATTGGATTCGTTTCAGGTTCCAATGATTGGTTTTGCTGAACAACTCGGGGTCTCCTAGAGTAAACAAGTAGTTCACCCTGTTGTTGCTGTTGGGTTGGTTCTCCCCTTTGACCTGTATCACCTGTGGATATGGTTGGGTTTGGTAAAGATGGTAGAGGAGACACGGATGATGGGTGTAACGGTAAGAAATAGGATGTGAGATAGATGGATCCCAGTGGTTATCTTCTCTTGAATTCTCCCCCTGAAGAGAAGCATGAGAATAGAAAGGTTGATCTTCAAGGAAGGTAACATCATAGGAAACATAGAATTTTTTAAAGGCTGGATTGTAACACTTGTACCCTTTCTGAGTAGGAGAGTAACCCACGAAGATACATTTAAGGGCTTTAGGATCTAGTTTTCCCCGAGTAGGATTGTTATTGTGAACAAAGACAGGACATCCGAAGACCCTTGGAGGAAGTGAATTGAGTAGACGAATATGGGGAAATTTTTTTTGAAGGTAACTGATAGGAGTACGAAAATTAATGGGTTTGGATGGAAGCCTGTTGATCAGGTAAGAAGCAGTTAACACAGACTCACCCCAATATTGATTAGGAACATGGTTGGCAAACATGAGAGATCGGGCAACTTCCAGTAGGTGACGATTTTTTCTCTCTGCGACTCTGTTTTGTTGTGGGGTAGAAATACATGAACTCTGATGAAAAATGCCATTATCAACGAGATAGTTTCCTAGAATATGAGCAAAATATTCCCCCCCCCCATTATCTGTTCAGAGTATATGAATTGCAGATTGAAACACATTTTTTTATCATTTTGTGGAATTGTTGAAAAACTTGCCCTGCGTCATATTTTTCTTTTAACAGGTAAACCCAACACGCATGAGTATGGTCATCTATGAAAGTTATGAACCACCTCCTACCTATCAAATCTACAGTTCGAGATGCTCCTCATATATCACTATAGACAAGGTGAAAGGGTTAAGACGACTTATATTTATGAGCGGGATAATTTTTCCTGTGGTGTTTTGCCAGAATACATGATTCACAACTAAATGAAGAAAGATTTTTATTGCTGAATGACTTGGGGTACAAATAGTAGAGACCATGTACAAAGCTTTGGGGAAATGATATAGGTGATATAGGTGCTGTCAGTTTTAGAGAAGAAGCAGTGAAATAGTAGAGACCATGTCGTTCCTCAGCATTGCCAATCATCTTCCCCGAAGACGGGTCCTGAAAAATGCAACGATTACAGAGAAAGGTTACCATACAATTTTGATCCTTAGTTAGCTTACTAACATAAAGAAGATTGTATCTTAAACTAGGAACATGAAGAATTGATTTCAAATAAAGTCCATGGTAAATAACATCTCCAAACCCGGCCACCATGGACGTACTCCCATTAGCCACAGAGACATTCATATTGTCAACACATTTTTTGTAGTTCATGAGAACAGTATATGATCCCGTCATATGATCTGATGCTCCCGTGTCAACAATCCACCCATCAAGAGTATCCTTTTATGATAACAATGAGGAAGAGATAATACCTCATTGTACTATGGCTGCAGTAGGTGTTGAGGTTGAAGACTCAGGGGCCGATGGTTGTGATAGGAGGGTCCTCAAAATCTCCATTTGCTCAGGAGTGAATGCAGCAGTGTTGGACTTCTTGTTCTCTACAGTAGATTCGGCCACATGAGCATTTGGATTGTTTCTTCGTTGACTCTGCGGCTTCCAATCTGGGGACATCCCGTCACACCATAAACGGTTGTCTTTCGGCTTTGGATTAGAAGGGGTGGAGCGAGTGGCAGCAAGGGCGTAACTTTGTGACTGTTCTTCTGGAGCTACGTACAAAGGTGTATTCAGCATTACCTTCTTCCTGCTCTCTTCCAGTCTGACTTCTGAGAAGACCTCTTGGAGTGATGGAAGAGGTTTAGTTCCAAGGATACGACCTCGTACTTCATCCAAATCTTTGTTTAACCCCTGAAGAAAATCAAAGACTCGGTCTTTTTCAAGTAGCTGATTGTAGAGCACTCCATCATCAGGGCACCTCCTTGGAATTGTGTAAAACAAGTCCATCTCTTGCCAGAGTTCAATCAACTTGTTGTAGTACTCTGTAACAGATTTTGTTCCCTGCCTTGTGTTTCGAAGGGTAGACCGAATTTCAAAACACTGAGACGTGTTTTCTAAGTCCGAATACATCCCTAGACAGCCTTCCAAATTTCGTGTGCCGTTTTGTAAAACAAATACGTGCGTCCGATCTGTGGCTCCATGGAGTTGACTAGCCATGCCATGGTGATGGAATTTTCTGCTTCCCAGGACTTGTAGCTTGCATCAGTAATTGCTGGAGCAGAGGCTTCTCCATTCAGATACCCCATTTTCCCTTTTCCTTGAACAACCAATGACACAGATTGAAACCACTCACGGAAATTAGACCCATTTAATTTATGCTGGGTAATTTGCAATGAGTGGTTTATCTCTGCTGATGAGAAGGGAGTGACGCTGCTGATGGGCCTCGTTGAAACATTAGAGGATTGCTCTGTTGAGGAAGACTGATTGGTTCCAGACATGGTTTGAAATGGCAGAAAACAGAGATGAATGGAAATATATATATATATATATATATATATATATATTTGAGTTTCTCAGGCCTGCAGTAAGGCTCGGAAGCTGAAAAAAAACTACTCTGTTTTGTTCCCAGAAAACAGAGTAAAATAGAGGACAAAAAGACTATGATTTGAATTCCTAGCTCTGGTACCATGTAATCAGAGAAATTGGATTGAATTCTTTTCTTACATTTTCCATTAATCTGCTATACATTATATATGATTACAAAAGAAACATTCTAGGTCCTATTTTAGGCAACTAACCAATCAACCAACCAATCAAATCAGCCTAAAGATTAGGAAATATTACAAAACTAAATGCATATACAAAAACAAGAAAGTTTGACTGGGATTCCTTTAATCTTGGTAATCCTTGTCAGCTTTCCAACATGCTTAACATCTTCAAAGAGTACTGAACATTAGAGCAAAGACCACTGCTTGGTTACAAAAGAAACTCCAGTTGAATCTGTCTCTCTTTTTTTTTTAAACTTTTGTTCCAGTCTACTTCTTGCAAAATGGAAATAATTGATGGTTCCAAGACCTTTCAGGTATCATAGTTATAACAAATTAAATTAGTTGGTTATGTGTAACTGCTTAACAACAAACCACTGGAAACTTATTTGGTCATGTGAATCTGTCATATACGAGGTCAATGGTTATAGTCATTGCTTTTGTGCTACACACACAACAACTTAGTCCCCTATTTCATTTTTTCTTAAAAAGAAGATTTTACACAGTTGATAATAGTACTAGTTTGTTGCGGATAATCTTAGTTCCCAACATGATATAGGCATATAAGCATCATCGGTACTTCAAATGCTGATATTGAAACAACATGAACACTAACATTTTCAGACAAACGAAAAATAAAAGACATGAATACCAATATTAATCAGTTAATTAAGAATCACGAGTAGGTGTAAGGAAAGAAAGAAAAAGATACCTTTTGAGAATCAAGAAAAAATGCTTATGCTAGTTTTAACCGTGAAGAACGGAGATAGAGATTTTGGTTCTTTCATTCTCTTTGTTGCTCAAAGGACTATGCTTTCACACCGTTCATTGATTGAAGAGTGCTCTCTGCGAAGAATAACAGAAAGAAAAGAGAGTCAGTGTAGCCATTTTTTGAAAATTAGAGCTTTCTTTATTTCTTTTTCTTCATTTATTTTTTTTTTTTCGTTTCTAAACCAAGAACTTGAGTTCAGGAAAGTTGGTTCAACTTGTCTTTATCTTTGGTTATTTAGAAGTGATGATTAATATTTAACCCATCTTATGTTTAGCAATCCCCTTCCAACTTTATAGTTGAACTGCTATTGTATAGAACCATCGTATGTTGCAGTGTAACATAAAAATATGTATACAATGTAAAACTCTCATATGTTACAGTAAAATTATTCCGACTTCTAGTTCTAACTGCATTGCTAAGCAAACTCCTAATTGCATGAAATAAAACCAAATGAAAATATTGGAAGATTAATGTTGTAGCAAAACAAGATTAGAAACGAGTTGAAAACAAGAATCATTCAAAAATAATAGACAAATAAAAAAAAAAAGTCGACTTGTTAACCAACAGCATGACAAACACAAAGCTTAGCACGTTCAAACCAGCTGCGGATATTTGTCATTAAAAAAAAAAAAAAACCTCGTCCGTGTTTCTTATTTTGAAGTTTTACTATGCTTGTCAAAGAAGCCATTTAGTTGAAGTTTTCCTAGAGAACTCAATACAAATGAGTTTAAAACTTACGGACCAAAAAGAAACTCCACACGGTCAATAGAAAATACTGTATTAAAAACTATATCCATGTATCTATACACTATATAATAAATAGGGGCTCCCTAAAACATTTGTTCAAAAATTTGGTTATTTTTATATTTACTTTTAACTTAATTTTTATTAACTTTTCCTTTTGCATTTTTCAATCTAAGATCTTATATTTTTTCTTACAATCATCTCAAATATTATTCTATTAAATGCAACCTTCATAACAACATTTTTTATTCAAACTACAAATTGCGACATCATACATTTTTTAAAAAAAGTAACAAAATTATTTTTTAAAATAAATCTAAAATACCAAAATTAAAACTTAATAAACATATTAGATAACTAAAACATGCATAACAAACATGAGATTATCACAAATAATATTCACACGTGCAAGTTCCTCAAAACACTATTCAAAAATTTGGTTAACATAGTTTGTCTTTTTGTGCCTTTTTTGAACACTCTTTCCTATCTTGTCTTATTGATTCCTCTTTTATTTTTTTGACTTTTTTCTTTATCTTCTTTATTTTCTTTTCTAAAATCTTAGTCTTCTATTTTTTACAGCTTAAGCTTTTTAGATGTACTTTTGTGAAATACTTTTTTCCCTTGCTTTACTTCTATTAAAGTAATTTCTTTCATATGTATATATCTTAATTTTGTTGGGCTTCTTTTTATCCTTTTTGTCGAGAACTCATACGCTATTGTATCTTTATTGCTTGTTCTTATTAAAATAGTTTTCCAAATGTGTCTATACTTAATCTTTTTTGAACTTATATTCAATTTTTTCCGGTATAAGACATTGAAAAAAAAATCCTTATAAATATTTAATATTAGCAAAGTAATTATAACATTAACACACAGATCTAACTATAAAATTGCCTTTCAACTAGTATATATGTATGTACATATATACATATATATATAAAAGTTTATTACCTTTTCTCCTTAAAGAATAAGATTTCGTATAATTGACAATCCACAGACAGAGTAGTTCCTACACAAAAACTGATATTGAAACAACATGAATACTAATATTTTCTTACAAAATTGAAAAAAAAAAAAGAGAGAAAAGAGAAAAGAAATAAACACCATTGTTATTTGCTAATTTTAAGAATTATGAGAAACCATAGGTTGGGAAAAAATTATAACTTTACAGGATTAAGATAAAATGCTTATGCTGTGCTTTCACACTCTGAACGAAGGGATTTTTGCATAACAACTCAGTTTATAGACCGACGAAAGATCTCTGTGGAAAATAGCGTAAAGAAAAGAGAGTCGGTACAAAAATTCTTTGGTTATGTTTTATGTACGAAGGTCCAATAACATCTAATTGCTTGAAAAAAATAAACGATAATATTGGAAGCTTAATATTGTAACAAATAATTATTATGTTGAACATTAAAATTGTAATATATGAGCAAAAGATTTAAACCTCAATTCTTGGAAATCAACAGCATAACATATTAACAAGAAGTTTGACAAAAACAAAAAGTCCGGTCTATTATTTTTTCTTTTTTCCTCAAGGAAATTAAACTTAAATTTTGTAGGTGATAAGATAAAGTAGTACTTTATTGTATATAACCTTAGTTCCCAAAATAATATAGGCGAATCCCATAATAAAAAAGACAAGAATACCAATATTATTTACTAAAATTAAATCTTATAAATATTCCAAGAAATGACAAAAAAAAAAAAGATACCTTTGAGAAATCATGAGAAAATACTTATACTAGCTGAAACGATATGGAAAGTAGCTGTAGGGTGACTTTCACAGTTTAATGAAGGGAGTTTTGAATGACAAATTCAATTCATAGATCTCAATTGCAAATGGCAAAAAGAAAGGTGACTGTAGTTTGAACCTTAGAGCAAGAACTTTTTTTGTAAAAAAGAAGCTCTTTGTTTCAATACTCTTTCCTTCATATATATACACATATATATAATATTTATATATATATATATATATATTAATTTATATATGGTCCAGTATAAACGTTTGACAACAATTACTGATGGCTTTTGCAAAAGAGAAGAAAAAAATACATTGCTGGTTCCAAGAACGTGTAGTGAGGGACCAGTTATTCTTAATTGTTTAATCTGTTGATCAATTTGTGTGTCATGCTTGCAATACCCACTACAAAGCTTGATGGAACCCACAACCACATAAAAAATTTTATCCCAACAAAGTCCCGTGCCATCAGACCAATTAGTCTTATACTTATAATTATATTGCAAATTAACAAACTTTTTCTATAAAAAAATTAAAAGAGTTAAGTACACAAACTTTCATTGTATATATTTCTATTATAAGGGATCCAAACCAATCAAATGATAATTCGGATTCTAAACATAGTTGTAATTAGTTACGGTTGTAAACTTTAGTATAATGGTAGATCTTAATATTCACCTTCAGATTAAGGCTTAGAGTTCCAATTTTCTCTCCCAAGTGCAAAATAAGAAAATGAAAATTGTTTCATTTTTTCTAGCAAAAAAAAAAAAAAATCTTTAGAGTTGATGTCATTTTAGTTTATATATTATTATTATTTTTTAAGTGAGTTGATGTCATTTTATGATAGATCATAATCAGAATTCCAAACAAGATAAAGAAAAAAAATGTCGTATAACCTCATTCTTCGTCAAAATCTATGCATCTTAATTTGACACAAGTGTCTGTGAGTCTCAATTTTAATTTTTTTTTTAAGAAAGTATTTTAACATTTTAAAGTATGAAATATTGTCCCATCTAAATAGAGTTAAGACCTTTTTAAACAAATAGGAGTATACATGCAATTTCTGTTTCTACTAATTCCGTATGGGTAAAAGCCTTTCCTAGTTTCGTTAGTCCAGTTAAGAAAAGACATTTCTCAATTGGATTAATATATTCAACTTGACTTTAAAAAAAATTATTTATGTACCATTCAATCACCTAACATTCTATGACTTTATTGAATTAATGCCTAAGCAAACAAGTATGTGTGCGTATGTATACACACACTCAAATAGGACAAATCGTAAGTTTGAAAAAGAGGCCGCACCAAGAAAAACAAATACACAAGAAGGACCCGTCTATATCATGATGAATATTTAACACCACGGGGTGTTTGCGGATTAAATTTTACAGATTTAAGGTTGATCTATAATTCAATCTAAAATCTTCAAATTGAGAAAATTTCAATTGATCCAAAAACTTTAGATAGAAAAATCTCAATCAGCAATCTGATCCAAAGCTTTCCGGTTGGATTCACGGGTTCGCGGATTAAGTTATGGCATTTAAAAATAAGAACATTGAAGGCAAATTTTTTCAACATTAAATATTAAAATAAACAATCCATGATATAAAATAGCTTAATAAAGTTAAATTTGTTATAACCAATTATTAATACAATCTATCTTCAATAAAACTTAAAATCAAGTCTTCTTAAAAAAACTCAAAATAAAGTATTATTCATTCATCAATAGCACTTAAGACTTTAAAAAATTTCAACGTCAATCATTTCAAGTTCAATCACTTTTCTTAAGGTTTCTTATTTCTAACTTGGGCTGGGTTTTTTAAACACAACCTGATAATAATTGCTTAACAAAAAACATTGGAAAAGTTTTTTTTTTAAAAAAAAAAGGAAAAGTTTTGTTTAAATAAATATTATTAAAATTTTAAATTATATAAATATGTATATGGTGTTTCATATAGACGGATTGAATGGATTGAGAATTTTTCAATCCTTAATCTAATCCAAAACCTTCGGATTGAGATTTTTTCAATTTAGAACCAATCAAAAACTCTTCCCAATACAATCCAAAACCTTATTAGATTGGATGGGACGGATCTCACGGATCCATGGTTTTCGTGAACACCCTAACACTTTGATAATGTGAAATGCCAAAGCCAACGCTTGCGTATATAAGGACCCGTCTATTAAATTTGTCTCTAGTTATTTTCTTTTTTTTAACGAAGTTGTGGATTGAAGCTCTACATTTCTTGAAGGTATGCATGAAATATGCCTGCAATCACAAATATAATTTTTAATAATTGTTCTTCCAACTTTCTTCTTTCAAAGTTGATCTTCCTACGAAAACAGAAATTTACCTTTTTCCCCCAGACAAAAGTCTGCCGTTTACAAAGCAAAAATAATTTTCTAATTTCATCTAGAACAACCGAAACTACTCGGTCTTTTTTCCCCCTCTCGAAGGATATGAAACTTAATAGTCATGAATATATTCTACTTTATTGATGATACGTACTCAATCCTACATATTCTTAACATAATAAAGGCAAATATATATATACATATATATATATATGTGTGTGTGTGTGTGTGTAATTTGGAGAGTCGAGGAAAACAGCAGGAAAGTCTAATAAACCAAATCAAATAGTTTGTTGACTGTTTCCAAATCCAATATATATATATATATATATATATATATATATATATATATATATAATACACGTACTATCTTTTAATCCCATCTTCAAACTCTTCTCTTTTTTTTTTTTATTTTGGTTTTTCCTGGAATAAAACAACCAAGATGGTCATGAAATTACTTTTTTTTTTATGGAGAATTACGGTTTGTTTTGTAAAATTTGTATGACAGTAGAGAATCGTTTTTCATAATCAATTCAGCATGTTTCTTTCATGCATAAAATTACTATGAGTCTTATGTATAAAACCACTTTGTTTACTGATTATTCTTACAATCACTTTGCCAACACTCTATAAATATAGAAATGAGTTCGCCAACATCAGAGAGCAAACAACCAAGTAATTTCTTTTATTTTTCTTTGTTTTCATGAAATAACACATATTTAGAATAGACCAAAGACTCTAAAATGTGTTTGGTTAGTTTTCAAAAATATTCTTTTGGTATTAAAACACAAATCGGAATACAACTTCTGAGCATTTTCTCATTTCTAAAACACCTTATTATTAATATATATAAAACATGTGAAACATTTTTGAAATTGATAATACCAAACACTTTATATCACTTAAGCTAAAAAGCTGGACCCCACAAGAACCTTACATAATGAGGCTTCGTGGGCAGAGAGAGGTGGGGGCGAGGGGGGCATATGCCCCGGATTTTTGAATTTTTAAAATTTATATACATACTTATTTCAACTTTATATATATATATATATATATATTTCAATTTTATATATACACACACGTGTGTGTAACCTAAAATTATAGATATATATTTCAATTATCTATTCAACGATCCTAATTTCAGTATATTTCTTTTTTTATTCTTTTGTGTTTTCCTATTAAATTCTGGAAACTTTGTTAAAATATAATTTTTTCTCTAATTTGCTCATCTTAAAGTATTTTGTTTTTCAAATTCTAATAGTTTTGTTTTTTGATGGAATCTTATAATTTTGTTTAGATGACCTATAAAAGTAATTTTTCTAAAACATGGCCATATTTAAGCTTTTTTATCGCACAACTCTCTTTATTACTATCTTCTCTAATTTGCCTTTGTTAAAGTAATTTTCTTTTCAAATGTGTTCCTACTTGTATTTTTTTTTTCTTTTAGCACCTCCTATAATATACTTTCCAAATAACTTTTTATACAATTTTTCAGCTAAAATTTTTACTATTCAAATACTCTCCACTTGTATATACATATATAACATTCAACCAAAAACACTTTTCTATTGAAACATAACATTTCAATCTGTTTTTCTAAAAACTATAATTATAATGAAAAAACGACTAAAATTAAGGCTTAATATTTTAAAGGGTTTTTGGTATTTTTAACATTGTTATTGCCCCGAAACAAGATTCTAACTTTGCCAATGTGGGGCTTTGGGTCTTTTGCCACCATCAATGTTTTTGGAATACCCTTTTTACTCTAAAATTAATTTTTTATGCAGTCAAATTTGTTTCATAACTAATCTTTAAATTGAAAAAAGTGTCTGCCGGACAATCCATCAGTTAAATTATGGATAAAAAGAGTTAAATTAAGCTCATAAAGCGTCCTCTAAACTGTTTTTTACTCTAAATTAGTCTTTACTGTTTTTTACTCTAAATTAGTCTTTAAGTTGAATATTGAACCCTGTTTAGTCTTTAAACCAAAAAAAAAAAAAAAATCCAAAGTTAATCCATCAGGCATCAGTTAAATTGATAAAAAAGAAAAATTCTAAATATGAACTTTAAAAACTGTTGAAGCTTTGCCTTTTACTCGGTTTTGGCGATGCCTTCTTTCAAGGTTGTCGTTTTGTTTTATTGTTCTATTTCTTGTTGGTGTCGAAGGTCGATTTGGTCGTTGTGAGTTTCTAAATTAGGTTTTTCCTCTAACTGTTGTCGTTTTCGAGTGGACATCCTTCATATTTTTATACTGTTTTAGTGTTCGTCGGTTGTCTATAGTTTGTCGTCCATTGAGATTGTTGTCGCTTTTATTCGATTTTTTTTTTATTTTTTATTTTTTTGTGGTGTTCTCGTTAAATTTACCCTTGTTTCGTAGTGGCTAGTTGATTGTTTGTATATTATTTGCTTTTGTTTTTGCTCCCCTTTCTGGTGGACGTTCATTTTTATGTCCTTTTGCGTCGTTCATCAAGATTTTTGTTGTATCATATCATGTCGTTTTTTCCTGATGGGTTCTGCTTTATAGGCTGTAGTGGGTCAACATTGTCATCTCTGGGGTTCATTGTCGTTTAATTTTAATGTTGTTTTTTTTTTTTTCCCTAGTTCGTGGGATGTCAGGGCATTGATGTTGGTGAAAATTTTTTTGTCCTTTGTAGTGGATGTCGTTTTTACATTTGTCTTTTTTAATATTTTTCCGTTCATTGGGATTGTTGTCGTCTTTTAATTGACGTCTTCCTTGTTGGTTCGAAGTGTATGGTTTATATTTCTCCTTTTGCGCTCTTTAAATTTGATCTCATCGTCGTTTATTTTACCTGTCGTTTTTTCTTGTTGGTGTCGTAATTTGTATAATATTGTCGTTTCATGATTGGTTTTTGTTTCAAAGATTGTCGTCGTTTTCGAGTGAATGTTTTGTTGTGGTCGTTTTTCTGTTTTGCCTTGTTGGTAAATGAAAAAAAAAAAAAAAAGTTACACAGAGACTGAAACTTGAATAATTGATATGCTTAAAGGAACCATTCTTCCAGTAAACATTGCCATGACTAGTATAATATCTGAATGATAAATTTTTAAATCAGTTGGTCAAAAGCCAAATACTCTAGCATAGTCATTTGAACATTCCAATAGTTCATCCTGACAAAAACAAGATTTAAATCAAGCTTAGTAATGTTCTTAAATTTGGAGTTTAATGACAACAAATAAATACCTTGGTTAAGTGAGTTTATATGCAAATTCATCTTCTAGAAATCACATGCAGTAATTAAAGAACATATTGAAATATATATGGATATATATACGTGTGTATAGGAAAGGAACATATAAACAAGATTGAATCAAAGAAAAAGGCTTGAAGAGTATTCCTTTTATCATGTCATCCCCTATTGAAAACATAGGGGAGAAAGCTCATTTGGAACAGAGGAAAACAGGGAAGAAGGACAAAAGTAAGAAAAGGCTTATTTGGTTCTCTATCAATTAAATATAAATATATATATATATATATATATCTATTCTAGCACCGATAATTTAGTTTTTTCAACAGAAAGTGGTCTTTTTTTGGGTAGAAAATGCTACTGATTAGGTTACTTGGCTTATAGCCATGTTGAGAATATCAGCATTCTCTTTTTTCTCACAAACAAAAATTAAAAACCTGAGGAAACAAACTCTCATCAAAGTTTTAATTTCTAATGCAAAATCATCTGTTGACTTCCACACCCATCATTTGGATGCTTTTAATATTCAATAATGCATGAATGGACTTGTAAGTAACAAACGAAGGTATTCACTTCTTGTAGGCTGTGGACTAGCAACCTGTTATGCAGATTAACAATGAATAAAGAGCGGATTAAAGCAAAAGAAATAAAAAAATCCAAGAACAAGACAAACAATTTATAGTGGTTCGGACAAAGCGTCCTACATCCACTTGGCCATCCCTGAGATCAATCCACCAATAAAACACATCATTTGTTACAATCTGTTTCGTCTCTCTCACTTTCTCACGCCATAAACACTAGTTTTAGAGCAAGATATTGATCCCAGGATGGATTCCCTTGAATAACACAGTTTTCCCATTGCAAAAAACATGGCTATTTATACATAATGGTAACAAATTCCTCTAGCATTTACAACTTTCACATCACCCTAGTCTTTCTGATTTCTTTAACTAACTTGTCACTCTACAATCTTTTGCAATGCCACATTTCCCACCGCTTCCAGCGTGTCAATTACTAACCAGATTATGAAAAAAATCAATTCATAAAGTGTAAAGTTCACCGGAAGTACTGTAGTCAGAAGGACAATCTGCATGATCATCTCTTCTAATGAATTCCAAATTTTTACAATCAAGGAATGTGAACTCCGAACTGCCATCATCAGAAGCATTATAAAAGCACATCAACTCGGTGCCTCAATTCCACTTACAGTGTGGTCTGCAATGCAAATGAAGATATTAACATCTAATAATTTGTTCTTCAGTTGAACATGCAAAAGTGAATTGTGGAAATTCTCAGGGAAAAGATATTAACACCGTGAAAATTTTTGAACTTACAAGAGGATTACATGAGGGATTGTTCCGCTTCCATTTGAAAGTTATCTCGAGGTAGAGAAGAGTAGATCCAGCTCCGAAGGGATAAGATGCAGTAAATAATTTCTGGTATGTTCACCCTTAGGTGCCTATAATTGACTGTAACACAGAGTTCACTCTTTAGAATCCGGTATACAGTTGCCATGCATGACTGCCATACGAAAAATTTAAGCATAAAATTATAGAACCCCAGAAAGGGGACAGTCTGAATTAACAAAATAAATCTATACTAAATACTTTAGCAAGCCCTTTCCAAATATATATATATATATATATATTAACAAGCAGAGGTAGACATGTAGATAAGCAATATGCATATACCTTGAGGGCCAAACAAATTGACGAAAGTGTATCGAATGCTCGAAGAACTTTGAAGCCTCCAATAGAGTACACAATCAAGCTTAGACCCACCATCATCATAAAGTTACATTGTACTATGCTTCTTGGGTGTTTGTAATTGTAGAATATGCAAGATAATATGACAGTGTTCTATGACAATATGAAACAAAGCTGCACCCATTCCAGCAAACTCAACCTTTAATACAATCATGAAAAAAAAAAAAAAGAATTTTCAGTACCCGGTGAAGAAAGGATTAACCACTACTCGTACTGAAAAGAAAGGGCAGAAATAGTTCTAGCTATTTTTATTTGTTACTCACCTACGTTATGTTGTTGTAGTTCTTACAAATTGTGCAATGTTGAGGAAACCATGCTGATCACTAAAGTTAGTGGCTTGATTGCTGATAAAAGAACAAAAGAAATTACAAAACCTCCTACTGATTTCAATATTTTTATCTTCTGCTAAAAGCATCATCAAGTTCCTTATTATTCCCCATGTGAAATCTCCAGCCCTCTTCACTTCTGCATCATGCACAAGAGCAACAACAATGAACATTTTATATGTACTAAAACTTGGATGACGATTGGAGTGGCAAGATTAAATTAATCGTTAAGTGCCTCAATTAAGCGCACAACTTTATATACAAGATCGTCATGGAGCAATGCCACAATGAAAATTGATCATCTGGACTCTTGAACTCGTCAATTAACAGCATAACTATGGAGCTTGGCCTTATCGAAATGAGTTATTTGGAGTTTGGTGCTCAACGAAACTTCTGATACAGGTGTCATTAACTCTCAAACTGCAAAAGTTGATTAAAGTGGTACGCAAAAATGAATAAACTGAATTATATTGGGCAAAGCAACAACAGGACAAGTAAAGCATTCATAATTTTTTAACTTACGAAGAATGGTATGCTAGTATGTCCTATTAGAGTAAGATCAAACTTAAATAAGCGGATGGTAAACGGACGACGCCAAGAATCAGGATGTGTAAAAAAGTATAAATTAGAACATGGATAACAATGCATTATAATAAAAAAGGAATAATGATATTAGGAGTGCAGAGACACATTTAAAATAGATGTATTTGCTCTATATTCTTGCAACCTTTTAGGGGGCTGAAGAATGGGAAACTTGTTTTGTTGATGATTATTTACAAGTAAGAAAACAATATTAGCCAGTCAGGTCATGTGATGAAACTGCAACAAAATGAAGTTGGTCTAAGTTCTATGGATAATAAAGTATCAGATTCCAAAAGCAATCAAAGATACTATTAGTCAATTTAACAACATAAGAAAGAAGCATTTCTTTATTTCAGAATTTGATTCTACTTCTAATATTAGTGAAATCAATTAAAAAAAAAAACTTGTGCAAGGTACAAATAAAGATTAATAAATTACATTTTTGAATAGAGGCTAACTAGGTATAAATTCAAAATTAGAAAAAACTACAATATATTTTTTTTTTGTTAGTGGGGTAAGTTCAAATAAAGAGGCACTAATTGGAATGATACAAAAACCGGAATTTATAAAAACCAGTTATAATGATTCAGAAAATCAAAGAATCGTACTGAGTACTTAGACACATCTGAAAGAAATAATTGGCTTATTTACTGAAATATGCAACAAAAAAAGTGCATATCTAAGGCAAAATATGCTAGCGAAAAAAAGTAAAATACCTTGATATGAAAATTGAAAAAAAGAAGAAAAAAAAAGAAAGATGGGATTTAGACTGAACTAACATCATATTTGTTTACAATCGAAATATGTTGGGATGTGTTGAATCTTGGGCCAATCTTCCCCTGTTTCTCTCTGACACCTCTCCCTTAGCAGAGGACACCGATTGATGCTCAAATAAGAAATAGAAGAGGGCAGGCCTTCTTCTGGCAAGCACTCTAGTTTTTCACAGGCTTGGATGCATAAATATTGTAGGGACGTGAGCTGTCGAAGGCCTTTGCCATTTAGGGATTTAAGGTTTTCAAAGTTGCAGATCCGGAGAAAAGTCAAAGAGGATGGAAGCAGCCCTTCCTCGGGAAATGAATCCACTACGCCCAATTGTTTACGTCCACCAAGGATTAAGTCTTGAAGATTAGAGAGTCTTTGGAGATTCCACCTCATGCGGTTCGCTATGAGCTTTTCACATCCTTGAATTTCAAGTTGTTTTAAATTAGAAGGCAGCCCCATTTCTGAAAACGACTCCACTTTTCCACATCCATCTATCTGAATGGACTCAAGGGAGGGATATGCGGTGTCAATATCTTGACTTGTTGGAAATACACCCACCATTTCTTTGCAAGAAAAAATGTCAACACGTACCAATGATGGAAGACAACCAGCTGGTAATCCCATGTTTAGTTTGTCACAACAAAATAAATCAATACGCTTGAGACAAGGGAAAAGCCCGCCTTCTTGATTAGCTCCAGTAGGCCACCTCTCCAGCACAATCTCCTCCATTAATAAACTTTCTAAGAACGGAAACGGCTTAGTCAAGGAAGCGCCAAAACACTCATTAGGCATTCCCCTAATTTCAAGCACTTTGAGGGAAGGTCGCTGCTCAAACGACGGCAACAAGCAACAGTTTTTACAATCTTGTAAACGGACTTCAACCATGTGATCAAATGACTCGTGTGCTATCCAATCTGGGAATATTGTACCTCTGTAGCCTCGGATTTCGAGTTTCTTCAGCTTTTTGTGTGGTTCGAGTCCATTAAGTACTTCCCTTTCTTTTGATGAATCATCAGTTTCACCAAGCTTCCACATTAAAGTAAGCTCAGTAAGACATTCTTTTTTCTTCAAATCAGCTTCTAAAACATCCCCAACATCCATCACATTTTCAAGCCCTGAAATGCAAAGGCTTCCACCCAAAAGCCTCAATGCTCCTAACTCTTTAATCCTAGAGCCACTATTTTCACTCAAAACAAAATCACTTAACGTTTGCAAGTTTGTCAATTTGCACATCTGTGGTGGCATCTCTTCCAAAGGTGTGTCTCTGATCACAAGATGACGCAAGCTAATTAAGCTACACATGTTGGTCGGCAATTGAGTAAGTTCACAGCAATCTGACAATAGCAATGTCTGTAAATTGTACAGCCTGCAAATTGAACTCGGTAGCTCTTTGAGTTTTGTCTTCGACAAGTTCAAGTACCTTAAATGCTTTAGATTGCTAATTGAATCAGGCAACTCTGAGATAGGAGACTCAAATAAAGAGAGCACTCTCAAGCAGCCTTCTGCACCTAGCAACAGCTCTTGTTGGATCTTTTGCGTCCATTTTAATGACTGCTCGTATCCCCAGCGAGGTGACAATGGTAAAGATAAGAAAGTACGTAAACTTTTGGTTTTGGATAAACACTCTAAATTCATCATATCTTTAGACCTCCGATATGATAAATGATAAATCTTGCTTCCACAAGCATGCAAAGGCTTGGAAACATCATCTATAAAATTAAACTCTCCCGAGGTACGAATAGCTAAATCATGCACAAGATCGTGCATATGGAGAATTGATTGCCCATCCCTTCTTGATTGTTGAAAGAATGACCTTGATATAAGATCATCCAGGTATTCTTTTCCAACAGCTTCCATGCTTTTTCCTTTTTCGTGCAAAAGTCCTTCAGCCATCCAGAGCAAGATTAATTGTTCTTTTTCATCTTCCGAGAACTCGTAATCCTTGGGGAATATTGAGCAAAAACCAAAACATCGCTTCAGCTGCTGTGGTAAAAAGCGATAGCTTAACCATAAAGCTGGAGGGATTTTATGCTTTTGATTTTCTTTAAATTGCAACTCCCATACATCGCTCTGTAGTATCCTCCTCCATTCCTCTGGATCTGATACAGAACGCAAAAGGCCTGCCATTGATTTTACTGCTAAAGGAAGACCCTTGCACTTTTTTACAATTTCAAATCCAATTTCTTGTAAATCTGAGTGCACGACAGAAAACAGATCGTGAAATCTTACATGCTTTGCAAACACTTTCCAACCATCATCATCAGACATTGTCTGCAGAGTACAACTCGAAGCAGTACCCATCTTTGTTGCAACAATTCCACTGCGTGTCGTGACAATGACTTTACTTCCATTCGCTCCAATTTCGAAAGAGCTTTTCAAACGATCCCATAGGCTATAATCCTCATTCCATACATCGTCAAGCACAATAAGAAATTTTCTTCCCATCAAAGTACCCTTTAACGCAGCTTGAAGTTGATGAAGATCCTCAATGCCACATTCCCAGGAAGTGATGGTCTTGAAAATTACTTTCGTTACTTTGAGAACGTCAAATTCTTCTCCTACAGTTACCCACACTTTCAATTCAAAATGTTCTTGGACCTTGCTATCGTAGTAAACAAGCTGAGCAAGAGTAGTTTTTCCAATGCCGCCCATGCCCACTATGGGAATCACTGATATACTATGCTCGCTGTGGTCTTCTGACAATAAAGTTTCAACAAGAGACTCTTTTTCGGCATTCCTTCCAAAAACATCAGATTCTTCTACCAAAGGAGCAAGCGATCTCATTTGCAACGGTTTACTAGGAACACCCTCTTTCAGACCAAGACAATCTTTTTGATCAACAAGATGCTTCAATTTACGAAGGATCTCTTGTATTTCAGATTTCACAGTGTTATCAAATGCACTGTATAATTTTGTCATGAAGTTGACAATTTTACTCTTTGTGCTTTCAGATTCACCATCTTCAACCTTGCAGCGCAAAGCTTCAGTGTTGATTTTGTCAATCACATGGTCTGCTTTGTAAAGCATTTCTTTAAGCTCTCCAAGCCAATTCTTCACGTTTTCATCTCTAAATTGCTTCTCCTCAGCATCATTCAGCAATACATTAGCCGACAACAACCAGATCTTCAACTCATCAACTAGATCTGCAATTGCTTTTCTTCCTTGAAAGAAGTCCAGGACCTCTTTTGTGGCCAACCTATCAAACATGACATTAAGGAAGCCAGAGAGAACAGCTCCTGCTACCATTTCAGCAGCCATGGTTTCTTCTCTTCAAAGATTATGGAGAGACCGATGAAAGGAATAGGTCTGCAAGAAAATGACACAGAAATTAGAACGAAGACCACTGTGTGGTTACAGAAGAAGCTCTCTGTTGCGTTGTTCTTTTTTTTTCCCCTTATCTTTTGTTCCAATCTACTTTATGTGTTACAACATGGAAATAATTGATGGTTCGAAGACCATTGAAATATCATAGTTGTAACGAAATTTATTTGGTTTTGTGCTTCTGCCACATACGAGGTCAATAGACGTTATAGTCATCGCTTTTGTGCGTATTGATTCTTTGGAAAATTTGATTTCTGAAAAAATAAGATTTCTCATAGTTGTAATTTTACTACTTTGTTGTAGATAATCGTAGTCCTCAACACGGTATAGGCCTATAAGCATCATCAGAACTTAAGATGCTGATATTGAAACAATATGAACACCAATATTTTCAGACAAAAGAAAAATAAAAGAAATGAATACCAATAACATTCAGGAAATTAAGAATCGTGAGAAAGTGCAAGGAAAGAAAGAAAAAGTACCTTTTGATAATCAAGATAAAATGCTTATGCCAGTAGCAACCAAGAAGGAGATAGAGATTTTGGGTCTATCAATCTCTTTATGGCTCAAAGGACTATGCTCTCACACTTGGTTCATAGATTGAAGAATGCTCTCTGTGACACATAGCAGAAAGAAAAGAGTCGGTACAATCATAGTTTGAAAATTGGAGATTTCGGAATTTCTTTTTCCTCATTTATTTCATTTCTTAATCAAGAACTTAAGTTGAGGACCCAATTAATTCGCAGTAATTGACAAGAGGTAGAAAATTAGTTCAAACTATCTTTATCTTGAGTATTTAGAAGTGATGATAAATATATACTATCTAATTGCTTGAAATCAAACCAGATGAGAATATTTGAAGCTTAATGTCGTAGCAAAACAAGATAAGCAACAGAGTTAAAACAAGAATCATAAAAAATAAATAAAAAACCTCAACTTGTTAAACAACAACATAACAAACAAGAAGCTTGAGACTGTTAAAACCAGCTGAAAATAGTTGCTATCAAAACCAGACTACATTAAACAAAAACAAATATCTATGTCTATATTTTTCCTTTTTTTCCTAATGAAAATTAAATTTTAATTTTTTACATCCATTGCTGGTGTCAAAACAACATGAATGCCAATATTGTCAAGGGAAAAAATTTTAAAAAAAAATGACCAAGAGGACAAGTATATACTACAAGAGAAGAAAATAAAACATACCTTTGGAAATCAAGAGAAAACAAAAACCAAGTTTATCTTTTTTTTTTCTTTTTTTACCTAAAGATAATTAAATTATATAGTTAACAATATAAAGCAGTACTTTATTGTAAATAACATTAGTTCGCAACATGATATTAGACAAATGAACATTGTTACATCAATTACTTGTATCAAAACAACATGAACGTAAATATTTTTCAGGGAAGAAAAACATAAAATAAAAAAAAAAATAAAGAACACATGAACATAAATATTATTCAGTACTAATTTTAGAATATGAGAAACTGCAGGGAAGGAAAGAAAAACATACCTTTGGAAAATCAGTAGAAAACACTTATGCTAGCTAAAATTATTAGGAAAACAGCTTTAAAATATCTCTTAATGGATCTCTTTATAGCTCAAAAGACTAATATGTTTTCAGAGTTACAAGAAGCGGGTTTTGAAGTGAATTTCTTTTGTGTTGAGAAGCTCTCTGTTTCATACTCTTCCCCTTTTATTTTATTTTTTATTTTTATTTATTTATTTGTTTATTTATTTGTGAGGGACCAGCCCTATTACGCGTATTTGACCAAACATAACAGAAAAAGGAGGCCTAACTTTTAATCTTCCTTTTATTTTATTTTTTTATCCATACGATCAATTGTTTTCTACATTGCGAATTAACAAAACTTTTTCGAGAAGAAAAAAAAATGGTTAACAAACCTGCTACAGTATTTGAAATCTTAGTTTATACTTATAAGTTTCAACTACGAATACGAATAGTATAAGACTCTTAATAACTATAATAAAAAAACTAAAAAAATTATTATAATATAAAACTCTCACATGTTACGGTTTTTAGACATACAGTTATAATTGAAATTTTAAACGGAACGTACGATTGTGTCTCTATGGTGTACACAAAACAATCAAATGATAAATTGAAAGCTGAAAATTGTCATCATGCTAATTTTCTGTGATGTTAGATATTGGATTATTGTAACTAAACAGACCTTTGATTATACAGTAGTTGCAAGAAAGCCTGTAAATCTATACTGGACTGCACATTAAAAACCCGCCCAGGTCCCAAAAAAAACTGATTTTATGTTTTTAATACAAGGAATCAAATACCTTCTAAACCGATGACCAATTCATATAATTTGGAACCTAACAATAGTTGTTTGTAAACTGTTTACATGGATACTTAATTTAGTGGTAATTCATTCCCACCTTAAACTTTGAGAACTGGAATTTAATTCTCTCTTTTTTGGACTAATAAAGAAAAGCTGAACTGAAAATTCTCTCCTTTTATTTAACGAAATAGATCTTCAGAGATTACATTCAAAAAAAAAATAAAGAAAAAGACAAGCATAATTTCTAATTCCCAATGGGGTGAAAAACAGCTGGAAAGCTGTCCGACAACAAGAATCTTGAATACTAGATTTCACTATTGTTTGTTGGCTGTATTCACTTATTCATGTACGTTTGATGAAGCAGCCTTGGGACCACATGCATTTACTTTATTAAATGGCCAAAGCCAAAAGAGCGTTGGCGAATGTAGTTGAACTCTCGGTTAAAACTTAGACTAGCGTGCAAGAGTTACCGTACATTATTGTTGGTATAGTTTTTTGAGAAGGATTATTAATACTAATAACTCAAAAATTTATAAGTATCTCTCACTTTATTCTTTAAATTTTAAAAATATCATTTTATCCTCTAAATTTTTAAAACCTTTTACTTTGTCTCTGAATTTTTAAAATCACCATTTTATCCCTAAACTTCAAAGCTCATCACTCTGCCTTTTAATTTCTGTTTTTTTGTTTAAATATATAAAGACCCACGTGATTCACACATAAATCACTTGTATGAGAAAAAATAAGACTTTATCACTCTTAAGTTTTGTTTCATAGCAAAACAGATGAGAATATCTGAAGCTCAATGTCATAGCAAAACAAGATAAGCAACAGAGTTAAAACAAGAATCGAAAAAAATAAATAAAAACCTCAACTTGTTAACCAACAACATAACAAACAAGAACCTTCAGACTGTTAAAAGCAGGTGAAAATAGTTGCTATCAAAACCAGACTACATTAAACAAAAACAAAAATCTATGTCTATATTTTTCCTTTTTTTCCTAATGAAAATTAAATTTTAATTTTTTACGTCCATTGCTGGTGTCAAAACAACATGAATGCCAATTTTGTCAAGGGAAAAAATTTAAAAAAAATGACCAAGAGGACAAGTATATACTACACGAGAAGAAAATAAAACATATCTTCGGAAATCAAGAGAAAACAAAAATCAAGTTTATCTTTTTTTTTTCTTGTTTTACCTGAAGAAAATTAAATTATATAGTTAATAATATAAAGTAGTACTTTATGGTAAATAATATTAGTTTGCAACATGATATTAGGCAATTGAACGTCGTCACATCAATTACTTGTAACAAAACAACATGAACGTAAATATTTTTCAGGGAAGAAAAACATAAAATAAAAAAAATAATAAAGAACACATGAACATAAATATTATTCAGTACTAATTTTAGAATATGAGAAACTGCAGGGAAGGAAAGAAAAACATACCTTTGGAAAATCAGTAGAAAATACTTATGGTAGCTAAAATTATTAGGAAAACAGCTTTAAAATATCTCTTAATGGATCTCTTTATAGCTCAAAAGACTAATATGTTTTCAGAGTTACAAGAAGGGGGTTTTGAAGTGAATTTCTTTTGTGCTGAGAAGCTTTCTGTTTCATACTCTTCCCCTTTTATTTTATTTTTTATTTTTTATTTTATTTTATTTTTGGTGAGGGACCAGCTCTATTACGCGTATCTGACCAAACATAACGGAAAGGAGGCCTAACTTTTTATCTTCCTTTTATTTTTTTTTTAATCCATACGATCAATTATTTTCTACATTGCCAATTAACAAAACTTTTTCGAGAAGAAAAAAACGTTAACAAACTTGCTATAGTGTTTGAAATATTAGTTTATGTCTGTCAGTTTCAACTATAAATAGTAAAAAACTTTTAATAACTATAGTAAAAAAACTAAAAAATTATTACAACATAAAATCCTCATATGTTACGATTTTTAAACATATAATTATAATTAAAATTCTAAACGGAACGTACTGACTGTGTCTCTATAGTATACACAAACCAATCAAATGTTAAATTGAAAGTTGAAAATTGTCGTCGTACTTATTTTCTGTGATGTTAGATATTGCATTATTGTAACTAAACAGACCTTTGGTTATATAGTAGTTGCACGAAAGCCTGTAAATCTACACCTGACTGCACATTAAGAACCCGCCCAGGTCCCAAAAAAAACTGATTTTATGTTTTTAATAGAAGGAATCAAATACCTTCTAAACCGAGAACCAAATCATATAATTTGGAACCTAACAATAGTTGTTTGTACACTGTTTACATGGATACTTAATTTAGTGGTAATTCATTCCCACCTTCAACATTGAGAACTGGAATTTAATTCTCTCTTTTTTGGACTAATAAAGAAAAGCTGAACTGAAAAATTCTCTCCTTTTATTTAACGAAATAGATCTTCAGAGATTACATTCCAAAAAAAAAAAATAAAGAAAAAGACGAGCATAATTTCTAATTCCCAATGGGGTGAAAAACAGCTGGAAAGCTATCCGACAACAAGAATCTTGAATAGTAGATTTCACTATTGTTTGTTGGCTGCATTCAATTATTCATGTACGTTTGATGAACCAGCCTTGGGTCTACATGCATTTACTTTATTAAGTGGAGCCAAAAGAGCGTTGGCGAATGTAGTTGAACTCTCGGTTAAAAACTGTCTTATATTTTTAAAGCATAAAAATAAACAATAATTTATAAAGACATTAGATCATTGTATTTAACAAGTTAGATTATTTAATATGAAAGTTTAAATCTTTAACCAATCCAAATAGAATTAAAAGGAAAACACTTACCGTACATTATTGTTGGTATAGTTTTTTAGGAGGATTATTAATACTAATAACTCAAAAATTTACAGGCTTTTTCACTTTGTTTTTTAAACTTTAAAAATCATCACTTTATCCTCTAAACTTTTAAAACTCTTTACTTTACCCATGAATTTTTTAATCACCGTTTTATCCCTAAACTTCAAAGCTCATCACTTTGTCTTTTAATTTTTTATTTTTCGTTCAAATATATAGAGGCCCATGTGATTCACACATGGGTCACCTGTATGGGAAAAAAATAAGATTTTATCACTCTTAAGTTTTGTTTCACATTTATTCTCTCCGTTGACGCCTTTGTTTTTTTATTTCACATTTATACTCTCTCTTGACGCTTGTGTATTTTTTTTTTTTTGTTGTTAATCTAAACTTTCATTTAGGAATGATTCGCCCGCATATCTCTTCTCCTTATTGATACGTAACTCATTTAATATGATGATATTGTTTGCTTATGTCTGATTTTGAATATTAAAAAAGATGACTTACACATTAAAGATGATGAGATATTGGCAAACAGTGTCGGAAAAAAGTATGCATACAGACCCTTCTTAACTGAGAGCAGATAAACAAAACATTAAATGGGAGTGTAAAGATAATATAAAACTTGAGAGTAATAAAATCTTTTTTTTTTCTTTATGGGTGACTAGTGTATGAATCAAGTAGGTTTAATTCTATCTATTTGGATAAAAAATCAGAAAATAAAAGACAAAATGATGGGCTTTTTGAATGTTCAAGAGCAAAGTAATGATTTTTAAAATTCAAGGATAAAGTGAAGAGTTTTAAAGTTCAAAAGGTAAAGTAGTGATTTTTAAAATTCAACTACTAAAATGAGAGAGATCTTTAAGAACGAGAAAGATGTGAGATTTTTGATATTTTTGAACCCCTTTGTCAGTTCTCCCTTTTCTTTTTTTTTTTCTTTTTTTTTTTGTCTGTTGCAATAGGTGTCGTTTTTAAGCGATTGCCATATTTATGTCCATGTCGTTTTTAAATTCACGCCGCCATTTATATTGTTGTCGTTGTTATGCTGCTCTGTTTTTGTGAGGTCCCCTACTCCTACTAGCCAACCTAGACCATTTCTTCAACACTAAACAATTTACAGCAGCAGAAATCATCATTTCTTACCACCAAGACGCGTCAACATCGTCGTATTTGTACCAAATTGGTGTCGTTTGCAGGCAGAATAAACTAAAACAGAGAAAAACAGGGGAGAAACAGAGAAATGAAACAGGGCTCGTTCCAAAATTATCCACCAAGTTTCATTCTCAGCCCTGAAAAATACTTCTTAGATTTTCTATTGGAGCTTTAGAGGTTATAAAGAAAAAATTTTCTTCAGTTTCTTTTGGTTAATTTGATACGGGGAAAAAAATCCTCTTTTGTTAGTTATTTCCACATAAACTTACCTCAACGCTCAATCTTTCATATATTCACACCAACCTAAGGAAAGACAGTCTTTTAAAACAAAAGGAGGAAAAAATAAAAAAAACGAGACACACATAATTTATAGTGGTTAAAAATAAACATTCAAGAAGAAGACACCGGCTTTTTATTTTTTTATTTTTTGTTTACACGTTTGACAATAACCATTGATTTATGGTTCCTAGAACTTGTGGTGAGGGAGACCAGCTATCACGCGTGCTTGACCAAATAAAAAAGAAAAAGGAGGTCTGCCTTCTAATTTTTTGGTGTCCAATTTACGCGTTTGACAACAACCATTGATGCATGGTTCCTAGAACTTGCGGTGAGGGAGACTAGCTATCACGGGTGCTTGACCAAATATAAAAGAAAAAGGAGATCTACCTTTTAATATTGCTTATTCTTTTTACAATAAATTTTAAATTCTCTCCCCCTAATATCAAAAAGAAAAACTGAGAATTACATATTCATTTTAGAACAAAATCAATCTTCAGTTTTAGTATCATTTTATAATAGGTCATAATCACAGTACTGCCAAATAAGACAAAAAAAGAAAAATGTTGTATAACCTCATTCTTATAGATCATAATCATAATCTTCATATTAACTTTGAGGCTGCTCCGTAGATCCCAATTTTCCTTTAAGAAAAATGACACAACTCACAGTAGCAGAGTCAGAAAATATTTCCAATAAGGACTCAAAATTAAATTTTTTTATTTTATAAGTATATAATTAATTACATGTTTCAACTATTGAGTTGGGACACAATTATAACTTTTCTTATAAAAGTAAAGGCACAATTGAAATTAATAGAAAAATAACTAAAATTTTACACAAAAATTAAAGGTAAAAGTTAAAATTTCAAAATATTGCCCCCACTCACTTTCATGTACCTCTGCCGTTAACAACTAAGTAGGGTTGAAATAGGTGTGCTCAAAAACAAGAAATGAAAGCATTGGTAATTTGGAAATGTCGGACGTAATTACTTTATTTTTGAAGTCTTCTGTGAGGGTTTTACTAGAAGTCTTCTTCCAAGTGCAGGGGTGGCGTCGCCCCCTCTCCCACTCGGCCCCAAGCCTAGTGTCTCTTTCAAGCTGGTCGCCAAGACACAGGCTCATAAGAGGGTTTACGAAGTGAGTCAAAGCTGGGCAGGAGGAAATCTGGGTAGGGGGGTGTGGTTCTACAGTGATAGCCAAGGGGAGATATGACAGTCATTATTTTCCTAGTGGGTATTAAGGTAATAAAATTAATTATTAGTATGCCAATTAAAAATTTGTTTAATTTAAATTCTATTTCTCAATATTTATTTGTATTTATTTTTAAATTTCTTAAAATTTCTTATACCTATTTAGTATATTGACCAAAATGTCATTGAAACTTCTAACTAATTACGAAATTGTCATTTTGCATTTTATACTCAAAGGTCTCTGAAAGAGACAAGCATCACTCAATTCTTACCTGCCATCACCTATTATGTTCCCCAATCATTTCAACCATTCATTTCTTCCCCCTTTTTTTTCTCTCTTTCTTCTTCCACGGTTCTTTCTTTGTTTTTCTCTTCTCTTTTCTTTCTTTTCTTTCACAAAGAAACAACCCAAAGAGAACCAAAGGGAACCTTAAGCTGCTTGTCCACAAGAATCTCCACAAACGATTCTTCACAAGCTCAAAGATCAAGGAAATCTAAACATTTTCAAGATCAAATCACGAATTTAAGCTAAGTTTTTGAGGTTATATTTCTAAAACTTTAATCTTGGTTCTAAGTTGTATTTTGGTATGAAAATTGAAAGAAATGTGTTTTTGATGTTTGTGGGTAATTATACAATGTTTTTGAAGCTTGATTTACATAGATCTTTGTTTAAACTGAGTTTTTGAGCTAGTTTTGAAAAGTTTTGATCCTTGGTTTAAATTTGTTTGTTGAGCGTGAAAATTTTGAAAAGAATGATCTATATGTGTTTAAATGTGTTAATCCATGGTTTTTATGCATTTTCTATGCCCTAAAAATCGTTAAAAAGAATCGGATTGAGTTTTAAGTTTGAAAACTTTGAAAATGAAAACCGGAATTCCTAGAAGTTGTTTTGTCGACAGGTTTGGCAGGCCAAACACCATGAATCAACATGCCAAACACTGTTCAGTTTGGCAAGTCGATGAACAGTAACTGGCAGGTCGAAAGAGAATCCAACAATAGCAGTTTTGTTTGGAAGGCTAGAAATAGTTGATCGGTAGGCCAATCAGGCATTCCAAAACACACTTGTATTACACCATTTTATGTTACAAAATGTTCCCAAGGATTTCATATAAATGATTATGGCACACTAATAAGAATAGTTGGCAAATCGGTATGATTGTGGATCAAAATTTTAGTTAAAGTATAGTTATTTTATACGTCGTAGGATGAAGGAGTACTTGGAGCTTATGTGGTGAGCTTCGATTGTGAGTTGGAAGCTATCAACATGGTAATTCGCAAAGAGGTAGGGATTCTATTACTCATCTTTTATGAGTTTTTATGGAATTAAAATTGGTTGTTTTACTGCAAGATATATATATGTGTATATATGTATGTTGAATTGCTATTATATGAGTATCACATATGAAACTATGATATGAACTCGTCGTGTATTGTTTAGCGAGGAATATATTGATTTGACATATGTTGTTGTAAATTGAAAAGCATGGTTAGGAAAAAAATGACTCTATAAATAATA
The DNA here is from genome assembly GCA_025403435.1 of Artocarpus heterophyllus. NCBI lineage: Eukaryota > Viridiplantae > Streptophyta > Magnoliopsida > Rosales > Moraceae > Artocarpus > Artocarpus heterophyllus. The sequence goes on along the minus strand of CM046332.1, from coordinate 27,624,149 downwards.
GATGATTATAGAGGAATGGTAAGACATGAAGAGGGCGGCGGTTACGTCTTAGGCACGAATACCCTAAAAGGCAAAATAGGGGGAGGTGATAATGCTCTCTTGGGTCAAAAGTCCCAAAACACACTGTACATGAATCGACTTGGTGAGGATCTGGGGCTTGATTTCTCCTCACCGGAACACCCTTGGAATGTTTGGAGAATAGTCAAATGCGCCCATTTAAGTTTCGATGAGTTGAGTGAAATGATAGTTTATTGCACAATGGATATAGATGAGCATAATTGAATCTTGAATAAATATGTATATATATATATATATATATGTATGGAACTTGGTAACAATGATCATAAGATATCCACCGGAATTAAACATGATAATATTGAAGAATAATGATTATGAACTAACCATGCAAGTTTTAATATGGTAATAGTGAAAAACCTAAAGGTGAGTAATATTTTCCTTACTTAGTATATTGTCGCTCATTCTCCTATATTTCTATCTTTTGAGGACTCAGAAAGTATAAAGTGGTGACAAAAAACACAGTTGAGGAAGCTATGTAGTTGTATTACGTTGGATTTGTTTCATTTGTTAGAGAATGTACTTCATGATAATGTAAGCATCTTTTGTTACTTTCTAGGACTGTATTAAGATTGTATTAAAGGTTGGAATGATGATGATGACAGTTGTTATTATAAAATATAAGGTGCTACGTTAAACTGTGATTTATTTGTTTATGTTTTTATTTTGTTTTGAGAGTTTTTATTTAAGTCCCGGGCAAAATTCTTTGATGTTTTATTTTTATTTTCTGATCTTTATTTTATTTATTAAAAACTGTTAACCCCCACTTAGGGCCGTTACAGGAGAGGATGCCAGCGATTTACTGGGCCGGCAAGTTAGGGGAGATACGATGGTGGGCAAGATCTGGTAGTGATTGGCCAGATTTGCGGTAGGATCTGGCTAGCGTTGAGTGGAACGTGGCTAGAAGAGAAGGGGTTGGCAAGAAAGGAAGGAGCCAACAACGTTTTGGTTCTGTCGATGAAAAAAAGGTGAGGGCAGCAGTTAAGCCTTCATAGGGATCAGGTCCCAATGCACCAGACCTGAATGGGTCATTGGCTGGAGAAGGGGCTCATCGGAATTCGAGCCACACCACTATCGACCAGAGGTGGAAAGGACAGTGGCGGTGGTAGTGGGCCATTCTCAATCCAAGATTTAACTCAGTGCTTTTATTTTCGTATGTATTTTGGTTTGTATAATAAAGGAGGCAGATTTGCCTCCTCCAGTTACTATGTTCCCTCCATATTTTGATGACAAATGGTTGTTAGAGGTCAGGTTAGACTTTAGTTTAAGCCTATTATTTGTACCGTGAGAAGGATTTTTGAGCTAAGCATTAGTCAAGCTCTTTTGAATGTATCAAGCGGGTTTTTCCTCTCTCGGCCTCGATACCTGAATTCAGTCACTGTCTTGCAAGGTTCAAAGTCTTCCATCTTGGATGGTTGTAGCTGTCTGTCTATGTATTTTCGTTAGTCTTGATGAAAGTTTTCCAGTTCAAAAAAGACAATTACTTTATTGCCATGTGAAAATTTTTAAAAATAAATAAATAAATAAAAAGGTGCTAAACAACAGGAATCTTATCCTAGTGAAGTTTATCGAGCAGTGGCGTTGAGTCTTTTCAACATCAATTATTCATGTACGATTTAATGACCAAACCTCTATAGTCTATGCTATCACTTTATATAAATGTTTGCCAACACGTCCTTTTTTATCTTTTCATTAAGCCAAAACTCTAGTAATTAGTTTTTACAGTATAAAGTAAAAGTTTTAACCATAGTTTTAAGTGTAAATAGTATAAGGCTCTTACATGTTGTTTATGCCAGTCATCGATCAACACCATGTATAGATGCACACGGTGGTCTTACTACCTATTCTACCCGTCCTGGCTTCTCAGGGTGAACCTGTAAGAAGAGGGACGCCTTAGAGGTCAAGAAGGACACCGATATGATGCTAACCAAAGGCTATCTGATTTTCAAGTCAGGTACCTGTTTGGCTAAGAAAGGGGCTAAAGGTAGGAATGAAAGAGTCCACTTACCTTGAGGGTGGAGTTAATGCGCCTATTTATAGTGCCTCATATGAACTAGGTGCAAAGCGGGCCCACCTTGTGACCTGTGTGCACCGTACTACGGTGTCAGGGTGGTAGGTGACATGTGTCAATCTTAGATGGAGGACAACCCTTCATTTAAGGGCTGTAATAGGGCTATGTAGTAGCCTTGTGAAGGGGTTATTATCTAGCTTTAGGCCATATCCATCCGACCCAAACACGTGTTTTTCTCGAAGAGGCAACATCTTAAGTGACAGTCAAAAAAGGCCACGCTTCAAAGAAAGAAAGAAAGAAAATGACAAAATAGCTTCACGATTCATATGAATAGTAAAATGTGAGAGAACTAAATGTTCACTTCTATATACTAGTTATAAGCACGGGTCGTGCGCGCGTTGTATTTTTCTTATACGAGTATTTAAATGTTTTTTAATCTAAAATTTAGTTTTATCTATTTATTATTCTCTTAATATTTAATTTAGTGAAAAAAAAATTAGGAGACAAAGTAAAAAATTAATAAAAAATTATACAATAAATTACATATAAAAAAGGTACTTGATGGTCAGGAACAAATTTAAGAAGAAACTATTTAAAAAGAACAATTATAGAAACTTTTATGAGGATCATAGCCAGAAAAAATTGACTTAAAAAATATTTAGGTAATCACATATTTGAGAAGACTGATTTTAATAAAAGTAGATCAGGGAGAAAAAAGTTTAAAAAATATTTATGTTATTTTTATTTTTATATCCTACATTTTAAGGTTATGTAAATTTTATATCTTGATTCTAAACTTCATCACTATTATACCTTAATATTTTAAATTCATATTAAATTTTTACCTTTTCAAGTTAAAGTTTGATTTTTACTTTATAAAATATTTAAATGCCCTTCACATTTTAAAAATTTCACTTTTTTCTCAAGCTTTTTCATGTATTTTTCATTTTATAAAATGCTTAAAAATCCTTCACATTTTAAAAATTTCAACTTTTTCTCAAAATTTGTGTATTTTTCAGTTTTTCTTTAAAGGTGTTTATGTCCTTTTGTGGTCAAAAATCAAACTTTGACATGAAAAATGTAATAATTTAACATGAATTTAAAATGTGAATGCATAAATGTATTAAAATTTAAAATCTAGTATGATTTTTTTTATGACCTTAAAATACAAGGTATAAAAATAAAAAAAATCCGTTTTTTGTCTTCAAAGCTTTGGTGACGTTGTCAAATTTGAGTTTTAAAAAAAAATACATGATTTGGGTGAAATCGGAGTAACAAACAAGACAAATCCACTTCCCCACAAATGTACCAAGTTGTTCATCCAAAATCCATCGTTTAGACCATCAAAAGGGAGTTTTTCCTTTTCTTAATAACTTTTGTTTTCGTTATAAATTGACTTAGGAATTTAGGATTCTCATTCACAAATTGTTTCTTTCTTGGGTGGGTTAGTTTCAAACTTCCAATTTCAAATTCTTGTTCAAATTTTTCATTTTTCTAAAAATTTTGCTTTTTAGTCCCTTTTTAAAACAATATACGTCCTTGAGCTCTGGCGCTATCTTTCTTTGGTTCTTACACAAATCGGATAACAAAATCCCCATAGAAACATGAGTAGCGACCTCTAACTTTGTTAGAAAACTAGACGTTCCTCAATTTTGCAGTTTAAAGATTTTCCAGGAGTTTTGTAAATCAGCGATCTGCAATATCAGATTTACACAACAAAAGGAAGGTCTGTTAAAAACAGACTGAAAAATTCACATAAAAATCTCAGAAACAAAACATCAATTAAAAAAATAAGTTTTATGTTTTTAACTATTAAAATATTTTTCAAGAATTATTTTTAAGAGAAGAATAATTTTCAAGAAAATTGAGCCTATATAAGAATATTTTTAGCTTCTTCCCTTTTCTTGTCCACAAAGCCTACAAGGGATAAAATGAAAAAATTTTCCAAATTTATACAGTATCTTTAAAGTTTAAAAGAATTGCCAGATAAATTAAAAAAATTTAAACTAGAAAGTATAATCACGCAATAAACCGTTATTTACCTATCTTATACCAATTAGATGTGAGCACTAAAATATCAGTGCCCAATAAACAAAAGACTTACAAAAGAACAAATTTGCAACTATAATAGCAGAAGTAGATTTGATCCCAAAAAAAATAGCAGAAGCAGAACAAATTACATTTTGTTATTTCACTGAAATTCATTTTGGAGAACATTTACACATTTTTTACAGCCCACGGGTGAGGAGCAAATTGCATAATTTATTTACAAGTCTTTCTCGTCTTCTCTCCTTTACTTTTTCTTTTCTTTTTTTAAAATTAAGGATCCCATTGCACTCTTGACAAACAAAACAAGGAGAATAGAAGATAGACTTGGGAACTTACATCAAGGCTTTCTGAAATGCATGTAGTCAATATTCCATCCAATTGCGCAGCCACTTACCACCACCAACATCAAATTTTTTGCATCCAGTCAAATTTTTTGTACCTTTCCTTAATAAATCTTCATATTATTCTTTGGTAGGATGCAAAAGAAAATTCCATATTAGTCCTAATGTGAAGTTCCAGACAGTCAAAGCTACGCTACATCTAAAAATTGTATACGCCTGCAGTTTTTGGGGTACCCAAATACATAATTCTCCTAAATCTAAAACAGAAGTAGTCCAGTTCGGAAATGATCATAAGATTAAATGGCTCTAGACCCCGGGAAGGGAACCACATAACTCCTCAAAAATAGAAGCACATAAATAGCTTCTCATTCACTGTTTTCCAGTTAATTATTAGAAGATAATGTATAAGATCTAAAATGGCCTAAAGGAATACTAATGAAGTTAGCTCTTCTTAGGTTAACTTAACCACTAGGACAGGCCATATCACAGTTACAGAAGGAGGGTGGGGGAGGGGGGGTTGGGGAAATCTATCTCTGTCGAACTAAACCATCTCATGACCCGAATGCCAAGATAAAAATGACATGCTAAACCAAAATAAATAAATAACATTCTAGAACGAACTAAAGCAGATTGAAAAAGACACTACAATAAGCTCACTATAACTATGTATTTAAATTAAACTAGAAGAGGCACACCAACCACTAGCTTGAAACAATCTATAATTGTCTAAGATATACAATAGAACATTTTAAGTCTAACAAAAAGCTATTATGATCGTTTAAAGCTCGTCTAAGCCATACAATAGGGAGCCTCTAGCAGCACTAAGGAAGTGCCTACAGGTGCACAAGAAACAAAACTAGAGGAACCTGTGACAAACTTCTATAGGCAAAAGCTTAAGCAACTGCATAAAAATGGCTTCATAGTTCATACTAGCTCGCATAGGGAAGATACTGATTGACTAGTGCCCTTGATTACTACCTTGCATAAGGGTGGTACCGACTACTGCCACTATAGCCTCCCCTTCCATAAAGCCCACCCGCTCCTCCATAACTAGCACCTGGACCGGAGTCGTAACCACCACCACCACCACCACCACCATAGCCTGAACTGCCATATCCTCCATAGCCTTCACCACCACGACCATATCCACCTAAACCGCTTGCACCATAACCACCCCCGCCAAAACCACCACCATAGGGTCCAAATCGACTAGTATAACCAAAGGAAGATTCACCTCGGTAGCCACCTAAGCTACTGCTGCCGAAGCTTCCATAACCCCCGCCAAACTCGCTACTACCACTACCATAACCATATCCACTACTGAGCCTGCTACCAAGAGCAGCCCCCGTTGTCCTGTAGGGACCAGGCCCATAACCCCCATCAAAACCACCATAAGGACTGTCAAATCCACCGTATCCATCATTGAAAGAACGAGCCCTAGAAATGCCACCATATGCCGGAGCAGGTGGTGGATTTGAGGCTTTCTTTGGTTCAGCTTTCTTGATCTCCACCTACAACAAAGCAACTTAGTTAACCTAAATTCTGCTGCAATAGAACTAGAACTATGATTGTAGCCCTTTCCCGAGATTATCTATACCTGTAACCACCTCGACCGAAAATTAGAACTCTTCTTTGATGAAATATACAAAAAGAAAAATGAAAATAAAAACTTTTCTTTCTACAAATAGGATGATAAAAAAATGGAGCATGCAACAATAATGCAAGCTCCATATCGACAAGAATTTTGCATACATGCTGGTTTCTTTGGACACGATTTAAACAAGCTCACCTGGGTACCAGCTATATCAACCATGTTTCCCTTGGATAACATTTCATCTACAACTTCCTCACTCTCAAAAATTACAAATCCAAAGCCTCGCGAGCGATTGGTCTCGTGATCACGAATGATTTGGTGTTCCACAACCTTCCCATACTTTGAGAAGAAACTTTTTAACTCTTCTGGCAATTTAACAGGGTAACTAGTAAGAAAATAGAGACCCAAAAAGAAGCATACTTTTCAGAGACAACAGAGAAATAAACCACAAAAATTCCCCACCTTCAGTGACCGTTGATGGAATCCCACCAACGAATATCTTCTTTGTTTTGAAATCCTTGGATTGACCTTGGCCTTTAGGTATGGTTCTCTTTATCTCAACCTGCTCCAATGTCAGCAATCAAAGTTGTGATTAAATCAGAACCTTGGTTTATACTTTTGAACATCATCAGGAAAACTACACCACCGTTAAAACGTGCCTAAAATAACACAGAAATACTTTTTCTTTACCTGTTTCCCATTTATCACATGGGGGTCCTCAATAACCTTATCAACAACCGAAGGATCCGCATAGGTGATAAAACCAAAACCCCTTGGCTGACCCGTGAAACGATCTTTCATTATAACCGAGTCGACTATCTCCCCGTATTTCCCAAAGTGCTTATTAAACGTAGCTATAACCATTAAAAAAAACAGAGAAAAAGCACCACATTAGTGACAAAAAAGAAACCTCCCAACTAACTATGAAGCTAGCTAAAAAAACAGAAAGGATATTGGCATTATTAGTCCCTAAACTATTAGCATTACAGCAATTTAATCCTTAAAAACTATTTTTTCCCAATCAATTCCTTGACTAAGAACAAAAATCGCAGTTTTGGTCCCTTAACCTTAATAAAATTATAGGGAAATACTTAAAATTTAAAGGGGAAAAAGTAAGAAATCAAGCACCAATATTTATATAACTTCAAAATTTTACCAAAAATGAAAAAAGAAAAAAAGAAAAAAACTTTTTTCACTGCCTTAAACGATTTATTCAAATTAGATCCTAACCAAAACTGAAAAAGTAATTTCAGGGCATTGCATTGCATGAAACCCAGTAAGACGCATATACACACACATATAGAGAGAGAGAATCTTCGTATCTCTGGACTAACCATAATTGGTGTCTTTCGCTAATCCTCCAATGAAAATCTTCCTGGATTTCTCGAAGCAAAAAAATAAAATTAGAATGCAAAAAAAAGCACAAAACGATTCAAAAAGCTATAAACTTTCAACAAAAAAATTCTTCCTTTTTTCCGTAAACAAATCGAAAAAAAAAAAAAAAAAAACGAACCCAGGACTAGCGCCGTCGCCTGAATGTGGATTATCGCCCTTGGATTTCGAACCCATTCAGTTCAATTTCGGATTTTTCTGGTTTTTAGCGAATTGAAGGGTAAAATCTGAATTGATCGAAAAATTTGGGCTTTTTATCTTAGATAGAGTCGGAGAGATAGAATAAGGGTTAGGGTCGTATACGCAACGAGAGCAGAGGAGAAGCGTATATAAAAGCCTTTAAAAATAAAATTAAATGAAAACAAATGAGGAACTTCAAAATGACGAATTTGCCACCAATGGATTCGCCGACTTCTCTTAGTGCCATGTGTACAAAAGGGCTTTTATTTATTAATTTATTTATTTTGACAGAGAAATAGGGGCTTTTATCTGATTGTTGTCGTTTCATGGCAATTTGTTTAGCAAGTATCAGTTTTTTCACCGTCTGGAAAAAAAAAATAATAATCATATTTAATAATTTAAAAACATGCATACCAATGAGGTACGTTGTCACGACCCAAAATGGGGGCCACCCCTATTGAAAAATAAATAAAATCAAACCAAATCATTAAGGTAAAATCAACTCATAGATAGTAATATCAATAAAAATTATTGCCTCTCAAGAGCTTCAAGGTCCTTAAATAATAAAATTGTTCAAGTATAGTTGTTTTTTAAGAAAAATAATACATATATTGAAAACTAACAATACAAATACTTAAAATCAATGTCAGGACAATTTGTATAATATAACAAATACAAATATAAATTCTTACTCATTCTATATTTTATGCATCTATTGGAATCTATATTGTCTGAGAATTCCAAATTCAATTTTTATCTTATCTGGCGTTGCACATCCTTAAAGGAATTTTAAAACAATAGAAAAATGAGTGGAAGGCTAGTAGGATATATTTTAACAAAACTTGAATTTTAAACAATAAGCTTTCAAAAACACAATAAATTATGGATGTCGATTCATTATAAATTCTCTTTTCACAACATATTTCATATAGTATATTTATCAACATATCGTACATTTTTGCTTTTCAATCACCCACATATGGAGTGCCTCCGGCTAAGGTTTAGGATTCTGCTCTCAAGGTTCTATCATCGTAACCCTGTCTAGAGTTGTTTCTACTCTATAACAATGTTTTCAAACAATCAATGCTCATAATTTATGATTCCATGTCTAAATTTAGACGTTTGTTTTTCCTATAATATCAAATCATGAATATTTATTTATGTGTGCTTTTCTTAAATCATCTACTAAGAAACTTTATTCTCATTGACCAACTTGTAATTGAATACATTTTATCATAAACCATTTATTTTCATGGCCAAAAGAATTCAAATCAAAGGCTGCCAAGGAATAGATAAAAAGATCCTACCTCTTTGCAAATAAATCATGAATAATTCCTAATCTATTCATATCACGTATGCTCCAAGTATGCCTTTAACGTTAAGACGCATAACAAATTATAAATTTAATTTAAATACTAATTTTCTAATTATGTTAATTTATTTTATTAGTGTGCATTCATCATTAATATGCTCAAAATATGCATAATAACTTTCTAACTTAATTTCAGTAACTTACAAAATAAATAAATAAACAAAATATGAATTTTATTTTGACACAAAATATGTTAGAACTGATTCTTAAAATAAATAATACGCTTTTGCAATATTTAGAAATAAAACAATTAAAAAGTTTAATATTCATTAAAATAAAATTATTTGAAATTACAAACTTTATAATAAAACATATTTAACATTTTCAAAACATAAATTGTCAAAAAACTACCCTTTATCCTAGTGGTTTGGACTACCCTCCTTAGAAAATGACGTCGTTTCCCATTACAGGGAAAAACGACATGTTTTTTAAACCTCTTGTCTTTTTTTGGCTCCTTGCCATTTTTAGCCTCTAAGTGTCGTTTTTCACTTGGAAAATGGCCAGAATGACTTGCAAATCTTCATCTTCCATTTTTAATCAAAATTTAAGTTTTCAACAACAATCTAAGTGTAAAAACATAGTACAATCATCTATAAATATCAAAAACCAATTTCTAACAAATTTCCATACTCAAACACAATATTAATTAAAGTTTAAGTTTTAGAAATTTACCTTAAATCTAAGTTCAAAACATTGTTTTAATCACAAAATATACTTATTTGCAAGCTCTGAGTTGTTAGGAGGTTGCTTTTGTGAATTTTGGTGAGAAAATGGCTTGAATTTAATGTTTGGTTTTCTTATGTTTTCCTTTGTTTTGGGTTGTTGTAGAAGGAAGAAGGAAAGGAAAGAAGAAGAAGAAAAGGAAAGGAAAACATTTTTTTTTCTTTGAGTAGGTGAAGTTGTTGGGGAGAGAGTAGGAAATGTATCCCTAGAAGACTTTCAGCATAAAATGCCAAAATGGCATTTTCATAAATATATGAAATTATTGAGGTATTTCAGTAATTTTACAAAATAGGTCTATAGAAATTTTGAAAATTTTAAAATAGATAAAATAAGTAAAATTAGACATATTTGTGATAAAATAAGATTTTACAAATTCATATTGGCATACTAATAGTTAAATTTAACATAATTAATGTACATTTAAAATAATGAGTGTTACAACTCTACCCTCCTAAAAGAATTTTGTCCTCGAAATTTAAAATTTTTGGAGAAAGAAATAATCACAAATTATTTATACTTTTGCTACAAACTCTACACCATCAATGTTATTGGTCTCCAATAGGCCGTTACATCTCTATTCATTTTCTTAAAATTTTAAATTTACTCTAGATATCTAATCTCTCGATAATAACATTGCTAACAGGTTTTGAATTTTAACTCCGCATTGTGGCCTTGGAATATAGGCGGAGAAATGCATATGCTGATGATACTGTTTTTCAATCCTTGATTATTTTTTGAACTTTGGTTTAAAATTAGATTTGGGGTATTGCTAGAAAAATATTTGGGTATTGTCTTGCATCACAATCTTAGCTAAAATGAATTAAAACATTAGAGTAATAATGGAATAAACAACAGAAATATTTAAATTAAAAACATACATTAAAATAATACATGGAGAGTTTAGAAGGAACTCGAAACTATAGACAGGCTTGGTGGGTCCTCCTATCAACAGCTATTCTCTCTCAAAATACAAACACTCAAAACAAATAACATAATTTTTTTTTACAAAGCATTCCCATAATTAACTTTGACATTCCCATAAAACATTAACAAAATGCTATATGTTACATACATGATGAGGATATGTTTCGAACCTACAAAGTACTTCGTATAATTAGCTGTCCTAATCATACATGTATAGAGAACACAAAAGCATCGATAAACAAAAAATCAGACCTTAAACAGGATACGTTTTGTGAATACTAGTTACTCTGTAATATTAGCCTTCCCAACACTAGAGTTGATGAATCTAAAAGTTTTAACAATAGCATGTCATAAAAATACCGAATGTAGAGGAGAGTGGTTATTCAGGATACAAGAAGTACAAGTGGACATACTATGAGTAAAACCAAAAAATTATAGGTAAAGGTTTAGATCCAATGGCCGCTTCTTGTTTTCTTTCTTCGAATCAAGCTTGGATATTGCAGTGTTAAACTCTAGATGAATGACTTGCATTTTGCAAGTAACTCTTCAACTATTGAAGCTATATCAAATATTTCTCTCCCTGATTTTACAATAAAGTTTTGTTTTACAATGTAATCCAAAATCTTTTAAAGACTATCATAAAAATCATTTACAATCAAAAGACCTGTTGGTTTGGAGTAAGACTTCTGCTAGCGACTATGAATAACTCTTCAATGGTGTCTAAACTACCAAGTAATGTTATGAAAGCATTAGAGTTATGGATCATGTTTTCAAGACGCTTAGGGATGTCAAAAACTCTCTCTTCTTTACCTATGATTGTCCCACAGATGTTTCCCTTAACTAAGAGATGGATAATCGCTATGACATGGCTACCTATAGAATGTACTGTTGTTGTTACATTCCTCATTAACCCTAAGCTATATCCCCATAAATTAGGTTAATCTTTTTACATGCTAAGACTTGTCCTAAATGTTCAGCGGCTTCTAAGTTGACTCTATCTTTACCAAGACTAATTGATGCTGAGCTTCAATGGTAGAAATCCTAGGAGATAATGATTGCCTAACTTTCTCGTTTCCTGCCGTTCCTTTCTTATCCTTGTGGGGGGATGGCATGCCTCCCAATTAAACCTTGTGACTCAATTTTGTGATCGGAGAAAGTCCCTTCAAAAACAGACCATGTGTTGTTTTTAGGAAACACGATCTGTTTTCCTTGTTGTCGATGTTTTAGGATAGTTGTCGTTTTTCTATAGTTCTCAATTTGAACATTTGTTATCACTCTTTCAATTTTTTTGTGTAAAAAATCCAGTATCTGGACCTACTACTAGAGGCACGAACCTATATAGAGGGTCCCTCAACTTTAATAGGAGTATATCTGTCTAATCCGGATTCGAGCCGGGTCGGACCCTTCATTATAGGGGAGCTCTCCCAATAAATACTTCTCCATACACAAGACTCAAACCCGAGACCCTGCTTGAGGGGGAATGGATTCCTTGCCACCCAATCCTACATTTGTTGGTTATCACTTGAGGGGAAATGGGTTCCTTGCCACCCAATCTCACATTGTTGGTTATCACTTTTTCATATTACTCGTCGTTTTTTGGAGCCGCCAATTTCATGTTTCTGTCGTTTTAGTATATTGTACGTCGTTTTTACATCACTATTGTTTGGAAACGTTGTTATTATGGGTATCTGTTATTATTATTATTTTTTTATGTTCATCTGGTTTTTAGTACTTTGTTGTCGTTTTTCTGCATCGTATTCAACAAGGCACCATACTGTCGCTTTCCAAATGAAATCTGGGTGGATTTAATGCGAAGGAATTTTAGGATAAATAACATTTGGAAATGGTTCTCTTTCTTCTCTTTCTTCTCTTTCTTTTTTTTTTTTTTTTTGGCCTTTTTAGCTTGAGGAAAGTCATTCCTCTGGTAGTTTATCAGATGCAATATAAATAGTCCATCGAGGGTCAAGGAGAAAGGCTCTAATCTACTATTTAGTTGACATGAAAAAGTACGGAGATGAGAGATAAAGGGAGACTCTCTCCTTTCAAGCCCATGATATTACATCCATTTACAAAGGAAAGAATTGATGCAATTAATAAGTTAAAGTGTTTACTCTCAAAAATCAATTAATGTTTTTGAAAAACTGTTTTATATTTAGAAAGGGAGTATGAAATAGTAAAAAATTAAATATAGTACTAGCCAGTGATTGAATAATTAGTAAATTACCAGTTCAAGAATAGTTAAACCATTAACTTATTTATTGATCATAATAAAAATAAATCGCTAATTTGCTTACTAAACTAGACTAAAATTAAAAGTTTTGTACTTCGTGATGCATAAAAGTTGTAGTTACAAAAAATAAAATAAAATAAAAAGTGTTAAATTAAATATTTAATCTCAAAAGTTTCATGGAGGCTGGAGACTAATTTTAGGGGATAAAGAGACCCAAAAAAAATATTTTTGAAACATTTTTTAAGTGAATATTATATGTTTAAAATGAATAAAGTTGCTAAAAGAAGAGCTTATTAACTTCAGACTTAGTAAATATTATGTTAAAATTTAATAAATATCGATAAAGCATATATAATTTAAGAGTATATAGGAGTAAATATCTTAGATTTACCAAGTTTAATCATGGGATCAATATATAAATTTAGAGGATAAATATCAAAATTTATCAAAATTTGATCAACATGATAAATTTTGAATTTATTGCTTTTTAGAAAAAAAAAACTTTGGTACAAAATTTCTGTAATTTAATTTTATTCCCTCCAAGAAAAAGAGAGATTTTATCTATCCTTCACAATAATAGTTAACAATCACAACCTTTGTGAAACGCCAGCCCCACTCTTCCAAGGCCATTGAACCTCCACGTTGAAAAAGACAAAAGAAAAGGATTACATTTACAACAATGAGAATTGTTGGACAGCTCAAAAAAAAAAAAAAAAAAAGAGAATTGGACAAAGTTTGCGTCCAAATAGTTGTCATTGAAAAGTACTGCCGAAAGTTTTCTCATAGTTTTCACCTAAAAAAATAAAGTCAAAGTTCGAGGGAATTACATAATTCCAAGAAGTTTCAAAATTGAGGAAAAAAAAAATTCATCAACACATTTAGTCAAATCGTTTCTTATCGTCTTTGTTTCCATATTGAGAAAAAAAAAAAAAATCAAAAACATATTTGGTCAAATTGTGTCTTATCGTCCTTTTTCTTTATCTTGGAATATACTTTTGTAAGCAATTGAACTAGAATTTCCTCCTAAGCTCAAGGACTTTCATTTTTTTTTTTTTGGTGCTCTTGTTATACTTGCATTAAATACTTGTGGAAATTATTTTCAGCAATTCACGCATCTATTGTGGGCAAAATGTTGTAAGCGATCAATATTATGTTATTTTAACCAATCGTAATTTCACAAATGAACACCATCTAGTTAAAAAAAATAATAAGTAGGGTTGATTACTGGTTGTGATAACTAACATTTCTCGTATTTTTTAAGGAACATTTCATATAAAATTAGAGAGATGACTCAATTCCAAACATAGACCTTATTTATTAAACGCTCATGGAAAAAGTCATAAACCAAGTTATGACGTCAAAAAGCTCAATGGCCACACCAACTATCAAGCATAAATATAAATGACCACCCTTTTGATAATAGGTTTAAAGTTTGATGGAAAATTACAATTAATTAAGATCAAGAAACTTATAGCAATAAAGCTACTCACTACATCACATGGAAAAAAATAAATTCTAGTGTATTTATACGCAACCAACCTCGAAAAGTAGGAAGAACCACCGTTATTATACAACAAAACCAAAAAAATATACTATAAAGCATAAACAACTACACACAAATAGCGGGAAAAAAAAACTATTGCCTTCATGAAATCAAAATAAGCATTAAAAACAAAACAAAAACCAAATCTCAAAACACATGAATGGAGCCTTTAATGACAAGATACACTATGGGTTCAAAGGGAACCAAGCGAGGGACCACTGAAGCACCTCATGTCACGTGCAGTCGACGCTGAACTTTAATTGGAACACACACTCCACCATAAGCCTTGCGAAGCCAAAGGAACAAGATCCCAAAAGTTGCAAGTTTGTTGGAGCATTGCTGTGCCCGAATCCCCACAATAGAAGACCCAACAACCTTTCTACTTCTGAGTGTCAAAACCATCACCACACTCGAACTCATCCACCCCCACCATTAGAGACACGTCTAGAGCCAAGAGCCTAGATCCATAAGATCTCATTATTAGAGCCAAGAGTCCGGTGGCCAATCTGAAAACCATAGGACTCCAGACCCGAAGAAAATTAAATGAAAAGGCGCCAAGGGACTGAGCCCTTAAGCGAGAGAGAAACTTGAGAAGAAACCCTAAGCAGCTCACAACAATAAATGGTACTTGAATTTGTCCATAAGACATATATATATATATATATATATATATATGATATTCGTTTACAGAACTAAAATATTATAGACTATTGAGAGTCATCAAATTGATTAACTTGCTTGATTGACCTATACACGAAGTTAAAGTAAATTACTTGGCCAAAAAATATATATTTACTACTAAAATCAGATGCAAAGAAATGGAATTTTAAAACCAGGAGAGGAGAAAAAAAGACCTTAGGTGCAATGGCGGAGTCACATTAGGCTTAGTGGGGGCAGTCATCCCCATTGGCCTAAGTGACTCTTTTATAATATAAGCCTAATATTAATTCTTTTGCACTTTTTTTTTCTTATTTTGCCCCCATTGGAACTCATTCTTTTTATTATTTATATTAGAACTTTTAAAAAAGTTTCAATATGCCCCCTTAATTTTATCTTTTGAATTTTTTGGGCATTTTGAAACATAGGTTTAAACCATTAGTCTGAACAAAAAATACTACAACAATTCAAAATTTGAAGAAAAAGCGCTACAATAACCTTAGCTTAAGCCAAGGTTTCCAAACAATTTATTATATTTCAATTTTAAAATACTAAATAAACAACGAATTCAACTACAATATTATATGCATTCATATTTTTGTAAATCATAAATTTCAAAATTAAATTAAACTGTATTACAATAGTAATAATTTGTTTAAGATAAAAATTTTGGTTTAATTCAAGCCCCCACCGAAAAAATTTTCTGCCTTCGCCATTGCTCAAGCGTTGTCTAATTTTAGAGGGCAATTCAATTGCAAAGAATCTTAACAAATAGGAGATTACCAAGAAGAGCTTTAATTTTTAGTTCAGTCAAGAAATCATAACATATCTAGAGGGGAAAAGAGAAAAAACGAATTTAATGTAGCGGTTGAATAAAACATAAGAGATATTTCACAAAACTTCTCACAACTTCATCCATCAAAGTTAAATAATAATACAAGCCTCAGTAGAGTAGATGGATTTGTGACTTCTTTTTTTTATTTTCTTCTTTCTTTCTTTCTTTTGATTGGAGATTACACTTGAATAGCATCTATCTGTTTAAAGTTTAGCATTTATTAATTGCAATCCGTATCTGATTTTCAATATTATTGAATACTATAATGGTACACGCCACATTAGAAATTTAGTAAAAAAAAAAAAAAAGCTTTTAGACAAATTTTCAAAAACAAGAAGTTTTACGAAAATGGTGATGCCCACATAACAACATTGATCTACGCATAATTCTCTTCTTAACAACATAATAATTGTACAAGTTCACGAATTTTACCCAAAAAAAAAAAATCTAGACATGACATCCCATTATTTTTTTTTTCTTGTTAACAATATACGCACGCAATATCACATGCTATAGACCGCTTTGGTACTATAGTACCTTTCAAGTACCTAACAGAAGTAACATACTATTTATATTTCCCCTTCAAACCCTTTCCATGATTCCATCTCGTGATACACAATCTATCTGTATATTGCATATCTTGTAGAAGGCAGTGGGGAAAATAGGGCAGTGAGCGTCCGCCGTCGCGCTAGGGAGAAGATAGGGGGTCGCGACAGTTGGGCTATTTGCGCTGCTCGACGTGAGAGGGGAGTGGACTGGGGGACTTGTGTCTTGTGTCACTATTGAGGGAGGAGGTTGCAGAAATGTTGTGTTTTTTTTTTTTTTTTTTGAATTTTTTTAAATTTTTTGAGAATTTTTTCCCTGCAATTTTAGTTAAGTTTCATAAGAAGAATTTGAATTTAATGAAGGCAATTTTACCAAATCACTATATATCAACTCATTTTGAACATACTTCTGCCCACCGCAAAGCGGGGGGAGTTGCAATTTTTGTTTCTTTTGATTTTTCTTTTATATTTTTAATAAAATTTTCGGATATTATTTTTTTATATTGTTTTATAATTTTGTTTGGGGAGGTCTATTTTAGAGTGCAATAAAATTCTCTACCAGTGAGTGAAGAATGATCCGGTGATTTAGATTAGATCTCAATTAGACTTTATATGTTCTTCCCACACTAGAATATATCCAAAAAATCATAAAAATATATATTTCAAACTCTTTCTAAAAAAAATTCTTAAAAAAACATTTCAGCACCACTACAAAATCTCCTTAACTCCTTCTTATCAACATAACCAAATTCTTCAAATGGCTATATTTTCAGCTGATTGGGCAAATCGGGCACAGCCTCATCATCATGAGCTGGTTCTCCTGATACAATTTTACTCTCCCTCAATGGCTTCTTTTTACTATTAATACTGCTCTGCTTCTTCTTCTACATCTTACTTTCTTTTGTGATCATGTCCTGTCAGGAATGAGAAAGAAGAAGCAGTGGTATTAACACAAATTACAGTAGGCGTACTACTTCTCAATGCTATGGACATTTCCCCTTTTGATCATCAGGCTCGTTATCATGATCCTCATGTTATAAAATTTACTATGATTTCCACATCAATTTCAAGAATTTAAAAAAATTGAGCATAACCCATAATCCGTTGGGAGGCGGTAGGGGCAGGGGGCACTGTCTCCAGATGAGAGAGCACCATCTTCGGGTTCACAAGCAAGCTGTGAGACCACCGTTTGACAGACCCATCGAAGAGGCCCATCAAGCTACTAGCCATTCTTCGGTTTTTAGGGCAAATCTCGTGGTCTTGGGTCAACTCTTGATGTTTGCTGGGTTCGACAATGTTTATTGGGGCATGACTAGCACAGTGGAGGCACGTTTTAAAACTCTCACATGTTACAGTAAAAACAGTTTCCACCAATAGTTTCCATCACTAGCCAAACACCCTAGAAATGTTTGATGAGAGAAAGATGAAACTAGGATTTACAATTTGATATTTTGAGTTAGAAAGAGATGAAATTAGGGTTGGGCTTAAACTTGGTATTGACTACAAATGGTAGGGTTTATTGTAAAATCAATTAACTTTTAAGTTTCTCACTCTTAGATTTTAATCCAACTGCCTTAATAAAAATTTTCCATCAAGAGAATTCTAGTGCACTTTATCATAACATTTTCCTTTTTTATTTTCACCTTTTAGTTGGGTTTCACATGGAAAATTCAAGTCTATTCAAGGCACTTGTATGACACTTGTATGAATACCTTCTTCTTCTTCTTCCTCTTTTTCTTAAAATCCACCTCGAACATGTCATGTCATCCAATTCATTATTATTATTATTATTATTATTTTATATAAAAAGAGGAAGAATGAGGGAAATAATCACGTTTGAGGGAAGAAATAAAAATTATCAGCGTAATTTATGGGAAAGAAAATTAATAGTATATTTTGGATTTGGATTTGGATTTGGATTTGGATTTGTTAAACATCAAACTACTAAAAATCCAATTTGTCTTTCTCCTTTGACTCTTATTTACACTAACAGACAAAACCAAAACAACGTGGCTGAAAAGTCAAAACTACCCCCCTCTCCTCTGTCTCTCTAGTCAACCCCTTACCCGTCTCTCTGCCCTCAGTCTCCTCGTTAGACATGTGCTGCTCCACCAACGACGTTTTCATCTTCGGCGCGGCCACTCTTCTCCAACTCGTTGAAACTGATGCACTAAAAGCTGAGTCTGTCGTGGCTATTTTCGTATTCAACAACGACGAAGGCCTTGAACTTGGTTCTCTAATCAACGTGCATTTTGCTTTTGGAGTGCTGATTAGGGTGACGTTTCACGAAGTTGATTGGCTCTGAACAACGCACAGATCCACGTTGGTCTCTCTTTCTCTTATCGTTTTCTTCGTTTTTCTCTCCAGTGTGATCCCAACAACGGTGATGACAGACGACAAAGCAATGGTGGATTCCGACGACACCTCAATAAGAAAAAGGGTGCCCGGCGAAAAAGAAAAAAGAGAAGGGAAGGGTATTTTGGGGACTCTGAGAACCAAAAACATTCAAAAGTAATATATATATATATATATATATATATTTCTTTAATTTCTAAAACTTCGCTATTTCTTTCGATAAGTTTGGAAAAACGATATGTACCTTAATTTCCCAAAAAAAGATCCAACGAAATACTCTTTTACAAATATACTCTTCCTTAACCCATTTTGCACATGTCATGTGACCTAGTTTATTTTTTAAAAAATGAATGAAACTAGTGTTTTTCTTAACACATTTTTAATTGAAGGGGTGTGATTACGACTTTCAAACAAATCAAGGTTAACGCAAGATAAATAGTTCAATAAAATTTATAAAATTAACATCATTGATGGAACAGCAGTATTGAATACTAAGACCGCTTCTAAAAATCTAACAGGATGAATTAGGGTCGATAGCTCATCAACCATTTGTCAACTTCATTTTATATGTAAGATGGTTAATTACAGAGAACAACTCTCTGGTTCGAACCATCTATAGTTAAAAAAACTCTCAACAACTATAATATAAAACAAAAAATAACTATAGTATAAAACTCTCAACAACTACAATATTTTGAATAAAAATTATTTAAACTTTTAGGTTAAACTACGCTCTCAGCTACCCTAATAATTTTTTTTCTTCAAGCAATAACACATGATACTTTTTAATATCTCATCTTTTTCCCCTGTAGGACAATAAAACACTCAAACGTTTAGACAAAGATTTTAAGACAGAATAATCTTATTAGGATTATAAAAATATTTTATTCTAACTTACATAGTACATATTGCGTTTTTAATTTGTTCCTTGCATATTAATTCATCTTTATCATATATATTTTTTTTCTTTTTTTGCTCTCTTTCTCTAGCTTATGCGTTTTACGGTTTTTTCTCTTATGCTCATCTTCTTTGGGTTGGGATCCTGACACCACAACTAGCGGGCTGTTGGATCCCTAGCCCTTGTGATGGCTTCCCTAATCCTAGTGGAGTGTTTTACAGTTGCTAGTTGTAGCATGGTTGTTGGAGATGCGGAGTCTTAGCGAGTCGGTGGAATAGCCTAGTGGTCAGTCGATTGGCTTTCTTTTGTGGGGCCAATGTTGGTCGGCTTTCACAAATCGGGTGGCTCAATCTTTCGTCGCCATAGAACTAGGAAGGTGGGGCGCGCTTGGTGTCGCTCCGAGTGCCAAAGATGGAAGCTTGGTTGCAGGCATGAACGAGGGGAACAGATGGGCCTCAGAAGGTCAGTGGCGAGGGTTTTTTCGGTTTTGGTGGTGTGATGCCTCTCTTCCAGGTTTTCACAGTCAGTTGTCATGCCCTCTTTCCTGTGATTTCTTCCAAATGTGTGTCTGTCTTGTGGCTTGCAGGTCCTTTCCACGGGGTTGCAATTTTGTCGATTCTACTATTTTGTTTGTTTGCTTGTAATAAAAGCGTTGATGTTTTTCGCCTTATGGTGTTTTGTTGTTTTACTGTGTCTCTAGTTCTGTAATAATAAAGGTGGTTTCCCACCTTCTAGTGTCCTTTTTGTTTTCCATCCACAATAATTGTTTTTTTGTGGTATTGGCAGTGATTTTTGTAATTTGCATCATTTAGTCTTAAATTGATCGGAGTTTTCCATCGATTATATAGGTATTGTTGAAATAGCTTTATATGTTTTTGAATACTTGTGCATCTGATTGGGTTTTCGATGTCGAATTTTGTTACTCTTGATCTCCATGTGCGTTTTATTAGAATTTACTGGTGGAACCGATTCATGATCGAAATTATGCTTCCTTGTTTTGTGAGGTTATTGTCACTATCAATGTGTGTATTTCTTTAATGTGAATGCAATTTACCATAAAAAAAATACATATTGCATTATTAAAGTTTACTCATACAATCCCATATGTATTTTTGTGGACACGTGGCAACACTAAACTATAAAAAGTAAAATCAAAGTTAAACCCCTCCTCTCTTTCTCGGCCCTTTGGCTTTTCTTTTTCTACTTGGCACTTTCAATTTCTTTGTTTATTAATAGGAATCTAAAAAAATACCTATCTATAAATATGTATCTTTCACTTTTAAATCTATATAAAAAATAATTTTGATTAGATTTAACAATTTTAAAACGTGGCCAATAAAAACTCTCGTTTTTTTTTGTAAGTTATAAAAAAAATATAGCACGCATACAATTTTTTTTTTAAACACATACAATTATGCTTTCTCTCCCTTTTTTTTTTCAATGAAAGTGCGTATATTTATGCATACATATATATGTTTGTCACGCGTTACCCAAACACTTCATTGTATGTCACGTTTATTTTTTAGGGTAATTATGTCACGTTGCTTTTCCTCTCGTTTTTTTTTTCGAACTTCTTATATATAATGTGACACTTATTATTTTTCCCCCTAGTTCATACTTCATTACATTCCATTATATATAAGGGTCAAGTTAAGCTTTCCACTCCCCTCTCTCTCCTCTTTCTGTCTCTAACAAAAGGTCACACACAAGCAGTGTCTCTCTCTCTCTCTCTCCCCTCTTTTCGCCTCATACAGAAACACCAGAACATGAGCAGCAGCGGCGTTGGCGGTTCTAGGGTTTCAATCCCCAGCAATGATCGGAAACTGATCCAAAACATTAGAGAGATCACCGGCAAACAGCACAGCGATGACGAAATCTTCGCCGTCCTTACGGAGTGCTCCATGGATCCCAACGAGACCGCCCAAAAGCTTCTTTATTTAGGTATATTACATACTTACACAATATATGTACCTATGTATTTATATGTCTTTGTGTATCGTATTAGGGTTTTTTGTGTATCTGGGTTTTGGGGTGTTTGGGGGCCTTTTTTTTTGTTTGGATCGATGGGGTTTATGGGTTTTTGGTTATTTTCATTTGGGTAGTTTGGTGGCTGAGAAAAGTCGAAGAAACTAAAAGAATAATGGGATTTTTTTTTTCGCTCTCTTTTGGGAGTGGCAACTTTAGCAAAGTAAGAGCTTTAGCTACTTCGGGGTTAAGCTTTCTGGGTTTTGTTAGTTGGTTAAAAAAGTTTGAGTATTTTGTTACTTATTTTTTTCTTGGCGATTAACTTGTTGTGATTAGGAAATCCAAGCATGGTGAGACAATATTAATTAAGCTTTGTTGTTGGATTAAATCTTTTAATCTTTTTTAGTTCCGCAGGCGGTAAAGTTATTTTTCTTTCCCCTGAGTTAAAGTTGATGAGAAGCCAAATTTCATATATATTTGATCCCTCATCAAGAAAATTGAATGAATAATTCTGTTGTCATTTTTAGTCTGAGGGACCAAATCTGCCAAACAAAAAATTGAATTTGCGGGGTAATTTGCCGAGAGAAAAAATTTGTTTATGGATCAAATTATCACGTTGCTAATAGTTTAATGACTAACATCGCCAACAACCATATCTATTTGACGTCCTATCAAGAAAATTTTATGAATAAAATACGAGATGTGGCGGATAGGGCATGGGAATAATTTTGTTTATTGATGTATGTGTTGTAATTCATAAAAGTTGGTACCTTATGACATGTTATATTGTATGCACCATTTTCTTGTTCCTGAAGATAATAAGTAACGTTTGGTTGGCAGATACATTTCATGAGGTGAAAAGAAGGCGTGACCGGAGAAAGGAGGTAAGATTGGATGAAATGAATAATTGAAGAACATTGCTTTTATTTATATAAAGGTAAACAGGCTTCAGTTTTCAGCTCATGGAGATTAATTAATGAAGTTATTTGATTCTTTACGACATGATGCTGTCACATTTGTAGAACTTAAACAGCAAAGCATCTGAAGAGAGGTCAACACTGGGCACACAGAGGAGAGGTGCTAGAGGTGGTGGGCAAGGAAATTATGGCGCTAACTTTTCTTCAGGTAAATGCTTACTTCATTGTTTTTGAAACCTTAAAATCATCCCTACTTTAGATCTTTGGACATGTTTGTTCCGCATAAAACAGCTTCATTCTTTTCTTTCACAAGGAATTAAGCAAGCTGATATTTGATATGGTTCTTTGTAAACGACTCTTTTCAGATGCCGGTGGTGGAAAGAATGCGGCGAGAAGAGACAATGGGGCTAATCACACTGCAGATAGAGGTTCCTCGTCATTGTCATTTTCTCAGAGAACAAAAACTAACGCTGCACCCCGAGCCACAAAGTAATTTCTGTTTCCTGAATGTATAATGGTTTGGATTCTTAGTTCAGTACTAGATTGGTTTTTAGATTTGGAAATGTATTTGGTGTACTTATATTTCCCTATTTTTCACAGGTCATCAACTTCCTTACCTAATGGCACTGCAAATCTATCTTATGGGACTTCTCACAATAATGCCCCCAAATCATCCGTTGATTCTGAAGGCCCTTCACTCAGTGATGTAAACAAATTGGGGCCAGCATCTGCTCAACCCGCTGCTCTTGGTGTGACCTCTTCACCTTCCTTTGGCTTGATGGACACTGAGCAACAAAAATCCGATCAGCATCTGCTCAATCCAATATCTGGTGTCCACTCTTCAGATTCTCTTTCCACTCCTTCGGGTAGTGCGAGTACAGAAGAAAATGAAGCAGGGAGGCAACAGTTGGCTGCTGAACCCAATCATATTGATGATAACAAAACTGTTTTCAACGACAATTTTAGTTTGGATCAGTTGGAAAGTGACAAAGCTGTGAATGGGGCTGTGAATAACAAGAGTCCAAGCAAGCCAAAGGTATCTGAGACTTTGCAACCTCCTCCTCCTCCTCTGTCAACCTTTGAAGGTAATTTGGCTAACTGACCTTTTCCTGATGGTGATCACCTTAAGAGTTTCTTGCCCCTTTCACTGTAAATCTTTTATGTTATCAGCATAGAATGTTGCCTTAGAGGCATGCTTTACAATTCTTTTTATTGCTCATCTGGAGGTTTCTTCCTTCTCTTCAATTGCATTATGTCATATTTTGAGCACTTGTATTCAAGATGTTGCAATGTGTCTTGATGTCGATGTTGGTTTGAATTGTATATCATTGTTTGTCTAAAGCACCATTTTTAATAATCTGTCCATGCTGCTATTTGTGAAAGCCATGTACCCGGTTTGGTATTCGTTATTACTTAAGCTAGTGGCTTGCTCACTTTATTCTGTTTCTATTAACAGGTTTCACATCAGAGGTTGCTGCTATTGCTGCTGAAGTTAGTTCTGAATCGACAAGCGAGTCGCATGTTTCTGATGGGCAACATGTTACTTTTCCGAATCATTTTCAAGTTCCGGAAGCTTTGAAGAGTGGATTGACTTTTGGAAGCTTTGATGCTTCTTTCGGACCAAAAGTGGAGTTGGTCAGTTTTGGTGCTGATGATAATGTGGATGTCGCTGAATCTTCTGATGCTGGTGGTGAAGCTTCTAAAGAACCTTCTCCTAGGTTGGTGAATTGTTTAACCTATCTAACTTATGCCTGTTGTTTGGTTTTATTTGTATAGTATCATATTCCTACTCATTTGGCTTTCCCGTTGGAAAATTTTCTTCTTCATGATGACAAGAAGGTATTTCCAAATGTCCAATATATGTCATGGTTATAGTTTAATGATTCAATATTTTACATCAGGGGATTGAATTGAAGTTGATTTCATTTGTTCTCTTATAGGAAGAGGGAAACAGCGATGGGCTAATATTTAGTGCGGCTGTTTCCAGGTTCATTTTTGTGTACTCATAAGATGCGAGTAGACCGCAAATGAATCCTTAAGAGATTCAGCCACATTTGGTTTAATATTTGTGGGACTGGAGAAAAAACCTGTTGTAGGTTTTCTTGTGGCAATATGTGTTCGTTGCTGCTGCTGCTGTTGTTGTGTAAAGTGTGTGTACGTATGTAATGTATCAGAAATTGTAGAACAACCATGTAGAGATGATAATAATATTAAGTTATAGGTCGCTTGCTCAAACTTCTGTTTGGTGACTTATTTTTGGTACCTTTAAATATAGAAGTTTCTGTAATTTCAGCGTTGTTCTTATCTGAGGTTATTCATTCATCGACAACATTGTGTGTTTTTGTGCAGCGATCCATATGTATCCTCAATTGTGCAAGGTGATTATCCCAATGATCATTCACAATCTTTACCACATGTTCTTGAGAAATTGCAACCTTCTGAGGGCAGTACAGATTCAAAGGTTGAACAGTCTAACCAGGAGAGACAGTTTCCTCCTGAAGGCCCTCAGAACCAGTCTGTCATAAATGGGACCGGCTATGGTCTTGGTATCATGCCTCCCATGGTTGGGAGCCAGCTTGTACAAATGGAAGGACATGAAGCTCAGGCTCATGAATCTCGTGGCCCTAACTTTGCTGTAAGCTTTGTGATCCTGTTCTTTATAGTACTTTTCTCGTCTCCCTTTTTTCTCTCTTTACATTCATCTTCCTTCATGTTGTAAGCTTTCTGATCCTGTTTCTCTTTAGTACTTTTCTCGCCTTCCCTTTCTCTCTCTCTCTCTCTCTCTCTCTCTCTCTGTAGGTTCATCTTCTTCCTTCATGTGAGGGATAGATTTTGATAATTTGTGTGTTAGTGTGGACAAAATTTCTGTGAGCTTGTGTCAATATCATATGTTTTTGTAATGTTTTGAGCGTTCATATCTTTTAGAGAGAAATCCGTTGGTGTTTTCATTAAAAATTTCCATCAATGGGTAACGTAGAGATCGGCTAACCTGGCCTTTATATCGGCTTATAGATTAATTTATATTAGAATGCTTTTTAATTTTGTTCTTTATTAATAAGTTCTAACCTTTTCTTCAAGTTATTTTCAACAATACATTTCTGATGCTTTGTAAGACACATTGCAGAACGGGAATTCTCTTGCTCCACCTAGCACAAATGCATCTCCACCGCTGCCAAACTCAATTCCTGTTTCTCCACAGACGGTTCCCGTTTTCAGGCAGACATATCCTAACTTCTTTCCATACAGCCAATATCTATCTCCGTTCTACGTGTCGCCAATGCACCAGTTTCTAAGCCATAATGGGTTTCCTCCACAACCTTCAACGGGGAATGTGTATCTACCACCAGCACCCACCGGGGTCAAATTCTCTCTTCCACAGTTCAAGCCAGGGAACAATGGTACAAACCCAACTCATATTGGGATTCAGCCTTCAGGTTCGTTTATTACCACCCCTGTTGGTTACCCTCAGCCAGTTACATCCGGAGGCTCTGTGGGTAATGAAGAGCTAGTGGCATCTCACTTGAAGGAAAATCAAATCTACACCACCGGACAACTAGTGGGTTTTCCTTTACTTCAATGAAATACGAACTCTCATTGTATATGCTATGTTTTATTGTTCGAGAGAGAGACCTTTCAGCCAGAATCTTTTGGAGGCCCGAAAGTCCTCTTCACATAACACGATGCAGATAGTGTGTTTGTAAAATTTAAAAAGAAGTAACTTTGCCAAGATCCCAATGCACATTACAATTATTTTGAGAAGCTGGCTTTTTTTAACTTCCGATTTCTACTTCTGCTTTTACTAGCACTTCTTCTAAAAGAAAAACATTCCAAACTAAGCTTTGGTTCCTAATTTGTATATCTCTCCTTGTGAAATTTTTAGTTGTCTAATTGCAATAGCTAATAGAGGTGTTTCATGTTGTTTTCTTTGCAGACTGAAGGTTCAGCTGTTTGGATTCATGCTGCAGGACAAGACATGCCCAGCTTGCAGGTGAATTCCTTGTACAATCTCCCTCCTCAGGGACATATTGCTTTCTCACCTCAGCAATCTGGTCACGGTACCTTCGCTGGGATTTTTGCTCCTGGTCATGCTATGACCACGCCGTCGACGCTTCTGCAGCAATCTCAAGCTGTGGCTGGAACAATTGAAACCATTGGACCCCCATCCGGTGCTTATCAGCAGCCTCAGCCCGCGCAAATTAATTGGAACACTGCTTTCTGATTGGTAATAAACCTTTTTGGAGGCCACAATGGAGAAACAGGCCTAAAGTGTGGTTTGGATCAAGATGAAGTTTTTTGCGCGGATTTGATGATACATTGGCCTGATCTTGAGTGTAAATATAAGAAGCGGCCCATAATTTTTTATATGAATCTTGTGTTGGGGATATTTAAGAACTGACCAAGTAAGAAATTGAGGGGGATAGGTTTGGGGCTTCTTTATCTCTCTCTCTCATTTTTTTTTTTTTTTTTTTTTTTTTTTTTTGTGGTTTATCCTTTCGTTGATGTTGTGTTCCTCCTCAGCCCCTTTCATTTGGTATTTTTATTTTCCTTTTTGGATAGGTAGTAGTGACCTTTTAGTAATTCCTGAAGACATAACATAGGAAATGAAGAAAATGATAGAATAGGTGGGATTTACCAATTTTTCCTTTTTCTGATGTCTCACCTGTATATTTCCATAGCAACAATGTTGAGTTATAAGGTTGTAAGTGGTGGCATATGAGAAGTGGCACTTCTATTTTGTTTTTGTTGGCTATTTCTAACCTTTAGCAAGTGGCAGATTTATCTTCCCACGGTACTCGAAAAGGTGGTCATTTTAGGAATCTGCTGGTGGATTCTAGTGTTTGTTTGCAAACGTTTTTAAAAGAGCCATAAATGGAGAATGACCAGGTGTTTATTAATGATGACATTTTATGTACTTCAATATTACTTAATGTACGAGATTTGAAGTTCACTTATTTATACAGAGAACAAAAGTTAGGTAATTCTATAGCCTACCATATTAAAGATCTCCAGGCAACCTATTATCTTATGGTCTTCTACTCTTCCCTTCTCTTTTTTCGCTAAATATAAAGGAGATAAGTGGTGTTTTTACGTCCTTATTTAGTACCTTCAGAGGAATTTTCTGAGATAACAAGTAGAACAGCACGGGAACTTGGCCAATCTTCTGTCTACTAGCATCCCAGGAGTCCACGCTACAACAGCCCAAACCTAATTCGACATGCTCATTGAAAGTTGCAGCCTCATTGCAGACGTGGGGAAGGGATCTCAAACCCTTTTTTTCTTTTCTTCCATTTGAAACATGTATGATATTCCACCGAGTTCCAACAGATGTTGCCTCTCTCACAAGAATGTTGCCAATATGGAAAATAAATAAATAAAGACAGAAGGAAAGTAGCTAGGTAGGAGCCAAATTACACTGTTTTAAAATAATATTTTGAACTGTAACTACTAAGATGAACTGTACATTTGTGGTTATAAGCCGACTCTTTGAGTAAACCCAATAACTGCATGTCTCAATCACTCGTCTTAGAGTTTTTGAGTCCATGCTAGAAATTAATCCGACTCCCCAAGGAAAAAACATGGGAGATTACAGGGGTTTCTCCTCTATATGAGCCTAGACACTTCCTCTGAACACAATTTCATATGTCGTCCGCTTAGTTTAGACAATATTTGAGTTATCCTTTACTTCCAACTTTGCAACTTCTTGGACACTGGTTGGTTTTGAAGAAGGCTGCTTGCTGGAGCTTTCATGTTTCTCCTTCAGGTTGAGTGATGTGTAAACTGTCATACCACAAAGAGCAGCAATAGCCCCGCAGATGCTTACAAAACCGGGATCCGAGTTGAAGATAAAATAGCTTACTAGTAGTAGGACACATGTTTTGAACTGTCCAAGCACAACATGAGAAGTTGCAGAGGTTGCTCTGCGTAAAAGGATGAAAAGAAATGGTTGTCATTAGTTTCCTCTAAACAAGTCTAGGAAGCCAAGAGAGGACTAATAATTGAAGCAATTGTGTATGCACTAAAGGGAAGTTCTATGATAGGGAATCACATTAGAATAAAAAAACAATACTATGCGTTTTTTAAACGTTTAATCACATTAGAATAAAAATGTATGCCAGTTTGATGGAATATGATAAAGATATAACGGTCCAAAACTACATAGCCCCGACAAGGTCTTTTTGTTAATTCTCCTAGTTCAAAAGTTGGAAAGAAAAATTTTAACAAAAATATTAGGAAGAAAGAAAGAATTACCCAAGTGCTAAAGCTCCAGACCATTGGAGGAGAAAACCAAGAAGAGCAGATATGAGAATGGCAGCTGAGTTGTGAATATCCCAGTTGTAGGAAAGTATTCCGGGTGGGTCCAACCATGGCATCAAAGCTACCAAGAAGAAAATAGTAACCGGGGTTGTCTTCCACATCAACCTAAGAGTTAAAAGAAATTTATTTGAAGTTCATATGTCAATTAGTTCATATTTTAGCTTATCAGAAGATTGTGAGAAAGAGAGAAATGTTTACGCAAGGGCCGTCCAATTGGCAGTCTGTTGCAAATTAGACCATAGGATTTTGTTTATCCCGCTTGGGATTATCCACACAATAGCGATTATGGTGCCGAATAGATTGAACTCTAAGTCTGTGACAGTTGCAATTGCTACACCTGCTGAAACAACAACCAAAGACAAAACCTGAAAAAAGCAGAAATAGATATGTGAATGTCTAGTCTAAAACACAAGAATCACAAACCATTCTAAAAAAAAACAACCAACGAAAAATCGCCCTGTTACACGAGCGAATTTTTTTTTAAAGCTATCTTAGTTACCTTTTTGAAAGAAATTGTTTTCTTGAAGAGGATGAACTCGGCGAAAACAATGGTTGGGGTGACAGCAATTTTAGCCATCTGGTAGAACCCTACACTGCAATATGAAACGAAGTATGGTTGCGGGCTTAGCATAGCGGTAATTTCACACACCAATATTTAAATCCCAAACCCCAAGCTAAGAAAAGGAAAAGATAAACATGGAAAGAATCATTACAAAGAAAAGACCTGTTGTGTTTTAGGCTGGTGTTGGCAAGACCAGAGGCAAAAGCCATGATAGCTCCCAAGGAGAAGAGAGAAGAGAAAGGAGTGGTTTTTGAAGGCGGGGAAACGGGAAGAATCGCGAGTGCCTTGAATATTGCAAGTAGAATCCAAGCTGTTATGTAATGGATTAGTGTGAGCAAGATTGGGAAATTGAATCCAACTCTTCCCATTACCTAGAAGAAGAA
This sequence comes from Artocarpus heterophyllus, assembly GCA_025403435.1. Classification (NCBI taxonomy): domain Eukaryota; kingdom Viridiplantae; phylum Streptophyta; class Magnoliopsida; order Rosales; family Moraceae; genus Artocarpus; species Artocarpus heterophyllus. The sequence goes on along the minus strand of CM046332.1, from coordinate 27,594,283 downwards.
AAGCTCAACAAATTGTTAGACTCGGAACAAAAGTAAGAAGACATTGATAACTATATTACAAGCAAGAAGATAAAGGGAAAGATTTTCAGACCAATTTGTTTGCAAGAATGATTCCAACAGCCACCATGAAGTTGAAGGTCATAGCGACGACCGGGCCACAAAACCACTGCTGTTGGCGCCTGGCTCCTTCGGAAGTTCGACTTTCGTTGTAGAGACTACTTCTGAGCTCCTCAAGAGCTCTACCTGCTGATTTTGCAATGTGAGAAGCTACAACATAAAAATAACTGAAAAGAGGAGATGACAAAAGAGCTTATTTTAGAGATTGATCACACATTCCTTTGTATAGATCAAACTTTTTGTGTGTATTTTTTTGTTTCTCTCTTTCTGTCTCTCTAAGACCCTTTCATTGACACAAGCAATAAAACTATTTGCCAGAATCAATAAAAAGGTTAGAACTACCAAATAGAATTTCTCTTCTTATAGAAAGAAATGGGATAAAATCTTTAAAAAAAAAAAAAAGTTGGAACAGAGAGGAAACAGAGAAATTCTCAGGGAAAAAAAAAAAAGAAAAGAAAAAGGCCCAGATTGATCAGATGAAGATTTTGAAAACCACAAGAGCAAAATCACATTATTAAACAGTGACTATAACATTAAAAAAAAAAAAGATTAACGATTATAATGAGGATCAAAACAAACGTAAAAAAACATTTATAACGAAATATCATTACTCAGAAACAAGTAATACATCATCATTACCAACAAAACAGAATAAAAAAGTCAATTACTAAAGGGCCGAAAACAATACAAAAAAACAAGATTGAGCTCTAAAAATTCTCCACTATAATTCTCTTTTTTTTTTTTTGAAGAAAAAAAAACCCAGATTTCACAGAAAATTTTGAAAACTACAGGTGCAAAATCACATAAAACCAAAAAAAAAAAAAAAAAAATCAATAAATTTAACCTTTTTTTTTAATAATCATATTAAAAACAAATTACCTGCTTCTCCTGCATCACTGTCTTTCCTCTTGATCTTGATGATGAACTTTCTGGCCTTCCCTCCAAACAACGAATCAAGCATTCCCATGATCATATCAATCCAAATCCTTATATTCATTTATATATATGTACGCACACACAAAAATATAATTTTCTTTCAATCTAACCCCACAACCCCACTACGTATATTGAATATGACAATCTTATTTTAACGTAGGATCATTAATCTACAAACACACATATCTATATATGCACATATATGTCTGTGTTGTGTAATAAACAAGAAGAAATCATGCATATATACATATCCCAGATTGAATAGAAATATGTTGAAGAAGAAGAGAGCCACTTGTACTTTTTTGACGATGTGATGCCATTTGTCCTGTGTTACTTCTAAAACAATAATATTAATAATACTCTCTCTCTCTCTAACTCTCTCTTTCTCTCACTAGTTTCTAGGATACAAAAACGACAACCCTTTCCCTTAAAGTAACAAATAACATGATTTTATCTTTTTCTATTATTATAGAAAAGTTCAAAACCCAAAAAACGTGATGGGTTGGTCATCACCTCTCCTAGGTAGGTAGTTTACTTTCGTTGGGAGTCTTGTAGCTTTTCTAATCATAGTGTTAATTATTCTTTAGCCGAAAGAAAAATATATTCACGATATTATTGTTATTATCTTTTTATGAGAATTTTTGTTGGTGTAAAAAAAAAAAAAAATTAAGGGTTAGGTTTTATGAATACACATTTTTTTTGGATGTGATTTTAAAATTTAAAACGATTATTTTCACACATATGCATTGTCAAATTTTTTTTTTCAAATTCTCAAATACCAGTCTGTTGGAATGTGTGTTTTTTTAATGATTTATAAGATAAAAGGGATAATTTCAATTTAGTACCTGTGTTATATTAAAATATGAGTTTGGAATCATATGTTTTGGAATATTTTATATCGATATCTTGACCTTTTAGAAAATTTTTTTACTTAGACGCTTTTTTGGGACAAAAAAGACACAAAAAATACATATTTAGTACTTAAAAAAATGCCTCGTGGTGCTAAATTTTTTTTCTAAAAGGTTGAGATACTGATATAAAATATTCCAAAACATAGAGTATTAAATTTATATTTCGATATAACATAAGATATTAAAATAAAATTATCCCTTAAAAAAATATGTGGGTTGCACTATCCACGTAAAAGAAAAAAAAAATAAAGGGGTTAGGTTTCATGTTTCATGAATATATGTAAATGCACATATATTTTTCTTTTCATGTGATTTTAAAATTTAAAACGATTATTTTTGTAAACATGCATTATCAATTTTTTTTTGGTTTTTCAAATTTTTGAATATCAGCCTGTTGGAATCTCTTTTTTTTTTTTTACTATAATAATTTAATATAAAGAAAGGTGTGGGTTGCATTATCCAAAGTCATAATAAAGCGATAGGTATTGGATACCGACTTCGTTTACTAAATAAAACAACTCCCTTTGACACCTTTAATCATTTTTTAATTAAAAAAATAATTAATTAGAATTAGTTTAGAATTGACTTGCTTGGCTTCTCATTTGGGCACAAAAATTCTAGTCATTATCCTAACAGGAAATTCAAAGTGTAAGGCAAGTAGAAAGTTCTATTGGATAACGTCGTGATCTCTACTTTCTACGTGAAAACTACAACGTGAATTTTTAAATAAGTATTTGAGTTTTTGGATAATTAAATATGTTTATTTTTAGAGGATTTAATAATGGGTACCAAAAAAATCCTATTAACACATTGTTGACTATAGATCATATTATAATCATATTAGAATAAATCGTCAAATCACATCATAATCATGATAGAGCAAAAAATATGTAATTTAACAAAATATCATCAAGATCTTATGACTCAAAACAAAACAATACAAATACAAAGGTTATTTTTATTAATTGGTAATTTTGTTTTGAATTAATAATGAATTTGTTTAGGACAATATTATTAAAAGTCTCCTCAAAATCTTATATCAACTTGCCAAATGTAATTATTTGAAAAAATACTAGTAGAACATTCGTAATTGGATGGGAATAAAATGGTCTTTTTTGGGATAGGACTTGAACCTTCACAATTTTTAAATTCGATGGATTTTTCTCTTACTATAATTTTATTATTGTCAATTTGAGACTTGGTTCTTAACTAATTAGAGATTGTTATCTATGACTTGTGGGGTAATCTATGGTGGTTAGTAGATTCAAAATTTTTTATTTGTGAATTTGTAATGAGCCCATGCTAAGACACCAACATTATATATCACCACATGCTAATAGAAGTGTTTTCACAATTCTCTTTTTCTTTTTTTAATCAATAAAATATGTTATATGTGAGTGATAAAGAGTAGTCCTACAAATAGTGGGTCCTGTCACTCTGACTATTAGTTGTGACCCCGTGACACTAACTATAAGATTAATACCAAACTAAAAGAATCAGCTCTTGAATCAAATTCCAAGTAAAGTGAAACACTGCCAACTTGGAAGTTTCAACAAGAGATCCAACTGATCCGTTCCTGTGTCGTTTTTTGGCTTTTCATTAGCCCTTCCCCAACCACCTAGGCCCTAAGTACGACAGTGGTTGGGAAAAGTACACAACACCATCTGCCAAAAAATTAAAAAAATAATAAATACCATGATTACACTATATTATATAGTTTGTGCTTGGCGATAGGGCGAATGTGGCACATATTTCTATTTGGCTATTTGCTTATGTCTCTGGTATATGCCTGACTTCACTCTTCTTGGCATCCAACAACGGTAAGAAAAGATTGAATTACATTGGGGGTTTACATATAACATATGGTTCATAGTCCTAGACTGGAACTTGGGATTACCCAAGTAGATTTTGGAGTACATATTATTCTATAAAGTTGGGTTGATATTATTCATTGTGGGTTTTGTTTTGGTTGCATTAGCCTTGAAAGACCTAAAGGAAAATAAGGAAAAAAAAATGCTTTGATGCACCACCAATGCTCAACACCATAATTAATAAAAGGTGAACCTCACTTATAGATTTCGCATTATAAGACACATTTTATTAATGGATAATGCTTAACACTATTAATGCTTTATAACATGAGCACTAAATTTATCAATAATAAAGGGTCAATTTCCTGGAGATTTTTGCGATAGGGTTTGAATAAATCAACTATCAGTAAATCTTTGTTTTTCAACCGTTAAATTTGTATAAAAAAACCATTTGCTCCATATACTTTTTTTATATTTTTTTCATCAAATTCAATGACCCAAAAAAAAAAAAAAAACCCGGTACACTATCAATAAAAGACCCTACCATAAAAGGAAGTTCTTGTCATTTTGATCGGTCTTTTTTCACAAAAGTACATCATAAAGCCGTTGATAGTAAAAACAAAATTATAAAAAAATTCTGTGATGGGATACCAAAAGAAGAAGAAGAAAAAAAAAAAAAAAAACTCATCAGCACTGGGCAGGCTCCAGATGTTAATCACATAAGAGTAAAAGATTTAACATAACTTGATGAATTTTTGTACTCTACCAGAATTCTCCTAAAAAATGAATGAGCATATGCCATCTATACCTATTTACTCTTTGAAAACACGTCAAGAAGATGGGAGAGAATGTTCTGGTCCAGAAGCCCCTAATTTTGCTGTGTACACAAATCCAAACACGGGAAAGAATTACAATGAAAGTGTAAAGAGCTTTTCATGTGGCGAATGAAAGAATTACACTTTGGTAACAAGATAGTCGCTGACCCTCTTTGCCCTGGAGGGATTTCTCTAGGTGTTCATTCTCCCTCGTAATTGCGTCAAGATTGGCCTGCAGTTTGTCCACATTTAAGCTTCGTGAGGCCATGGTTGCAAGCTTCTTCTCACGTTCGGCCACTTCTCGTCGTATTCTATCCGTCGCCAAGATTTTATCCGAAATTTGTTCAAAGCTCTCGTGGATGCTTGTAAGAAGTCTATAGGCCTGTCTTCCAACTGGATCCTTCTTGGCTTCCCTGCACAGAAGACCCCTTTAGTTGAGGTAAAGCATTACCGCGACTTTGAACCACAAAGTGCATAATGATCGACTAATCATAAATACCATCTGAATTGAACAATGAACATATTTTTACCTAAATACCATCTCATTTACGATTGCATAGGTTCTATGCAGACGTTCTTGGATAGAATTACTCTCTAACTGAAGCTCCCTTGTATCTTTTAATATCCGCTCTACATCAGTATCTTGTTTCCGACTGTTCTTTGTGATCTCCTTCACACGATCGATATACGATTTCCTAGACGTGACGATGGCCTGCTTCTCTAGTTCTTTATAAAGTTGAGAAAGTTCGTCCTTCCTGCATAGTAACAATGATGAAAGATAAGCAGGAAACAAGGGATACGCCAAGCTCATTCATAGGGCAATCTGTGCAAAGCATTAAGTAAAAACAATTTTGGCATGTAAATCAGTCCATTCATTTATTGCAAGAATTCTTACCACTTTTCGACATTGGACAAGACAGTTTGTGTTTCTAGCTCAATTTCTTTCAGCTTTTGAAACTTTTCCTTGGCCTCTGGGTTGTTTGAAGACAAAGATTTTTGAAGACTTCTCTTCTCCTCTTCCAAAGGCTTTCTGAGAGCCCCCCTGTTAAAGATCATATATGCAAGAAAATTAAAGTTACATTCATGTGCTGAACTACTTAATTATCTTTTTCACAAGTCTAAATACTATTTGGCTCTCTTATTCAGATGCATAGTGCAAGTCTTTTAGCCAATGGTCCGTACAAATTGGACTAGAAATGCTAAACTTTCATGAAAATCTATCAAATGGTGATACCATTGAGAGTTCAACTCTTCAAGATGATGCCTTTTAAACTCTACTTTCTCCCTAAGTTGCTCAAGGTAAAAATCAACATGATGCCGGTCATCAAACGCCATTTCTGCAGCAGCTTTTAACAATTCCAACTCTTCTTCAAGATCCCGTGAAGCCTCAGCCTTCGCCATCACCTCATCCGCAAAAACTTTCTCCCGATCTTGTGCCTCCTTAATCTCATACCTTGTCTAGTAAAAGAATTGGTCATCAATTGCAAAAGAGGGGGAAAAACATCAACTAAACATATGAATTTATTAACCATTTTTCAAATTATCTTCTTTTTCATTCAATCTAAAATCATCCAAATTCCACTGAAGATACCTTTGAAGACCGATCTTTTAAAGAGATCATGATCTCTTCGGACACAGATTCTTCGTTTTTTGTTTCATTTTGTCCATTATCCAAAAGTTCTTCACTCGACTTCTTCCGATTTGATGCGCTAGGAAATAAATTCCTGTCGAACTCTCCCACTTCACCGTGAAAATCAATTTTAGCATCTGTATCTATGGAACTCATCAATTCTGATCCTTCACTCATAAACCTTAGATCATTCAATTTGGCCTCAAGCTTTTTCAAATTATTATCCACTCCATTTTCATCCGTTTTCTCTATCCAATCCTCCAAACAACTCTCGAACGCATCTCTTTTCAGTTCTCTCCTCTCGCCAAAACCGTTAAAATTGCCAACATTTCCGCCTTGGGAAGATTCAGAAAGTCTCTCCACCAAAAACCTAATCAATTTACACGATTCCTCTTCAGATGGATACAGGAACTGCCTAAGCAACATATAAATCCATTATAAATACCCAAAAAAAGAAAAAAACACACACACACATACAAAAGGAAAGAAAATTTCACTTTTTTCTTACAAATTAAAATTCTGTTTTTTGCTTTAATTTGAGTCTCTACTTTCTACCTGGTAAAAACTAGAAAAAAACAAAAAAGGTTCACTTATTTTGTCACGAGGTTCAATTATTTTTTCTCCTTCATTTAATTTCCACAAAAATTTCCGTACAAAAACAGATAATTAAATGCCAAAAATTGAAGAACCACCAAGAATCTAATTTTTCTATTCTAAAAAAAGAGTCAATTTGAAAAAAAGGAAAAAAGAAAAAGAGAAGTTCACATTTTTCTAACGAAAGCTCATTTTTTTTCCCGAATTTCATGCTCAAAAAAGATCATTAAACGCTATAAAAAAAACGGAAAACCAATTCTCCACCTAGTAAAAAATAAAAAAAAAATCAGATTTTCTTACAAAGATCCATTTTTTTCCTTATTTTCCATTTTTGTTTCTCTCAAACTCATAATTTAAACCAAAAATAAAATAAAATCAAAGAACGCGTACCTGGTGGAAGCTAACGTCCGCGAGGTATCCGAGATTCTTGATCGCGGAAGCCATGTCCGTACAGATCCTAAACTGATCGGCGACGGAGGAGTCGGCGCGGAGGGAGGTCGGAAACGACGCCGTGTTGCCGGCGATGAGGTTGAGAGACTGAGCGCAGACGGAGACCAAAGCGGAGGAATCGAGGTCTCCGATGGAGGAGATATCGGGAGGGAGAAGAACGCCGGCGTTTCGGAGGCAGTTGAGAAGTATTTCCCGAGAATCTTCTTCCGCCATTGATAGATGAGATCGAGGTAAAAGGAGTCTGCTTTCACTGATGATTTGTGCTTGGTTTTGTCACTGACGAAGGAAGACGACAAATTGTTTCAAGGGAAATGCATAAAACGACAACTTTCTAGGGAAACGACAGTAATATTGGAGACGGCAAACGATGTAGACATGAGACGGCAGCTAGCTTGGCATAAAAGATAAAAAAAGTATACAAACACGACAAATATGAAGAGAAAACGACATCGAATTGAAAGGAGAAATAAACGCCAACAATAACAATGTGTGAGACGACAGCAAACTGCAATGGGCAAAACGACAGGAAGTATATATATTTAAGCTCCTTTTTAATCTCAAAAAAATTGAATATATATTTATTTATTTTTAAGAAGTGCAATGAATAATTTTAGAACAACCTCAAATGTTGGGTAAAGAATTGTGAATATCCCTTAGAAAACCATCATAATCTGAAGAAGAAAACAAGGACACGACAAGAATCCACAGAGGAGATGGTTTTTTAAAACCACAACTACATATAATGATGATTATGACCTCATCACTTAAAAGGACGAGAACAACTTTGAAAACGACAGCAATTTTGCACATCGACAACACTATCACGAAGACGACAATAATATTAGGAAAACGATAACAAATCGAGGAAACCGGAGAACGACGACAATTTTAAAATCGAGAAGAATCAACGACAATCTATACAACAAGTTGGAAAACGACGGCAATCGATAAAACAACAATAACGAAAAACGCGATCCAACCTGACAGCGACAGTTTAACCACACCATCAATGGCAAGACAATAATCAAAGAACGACGATAATCGCGAAACGACAGGAATTTAAAAACGACAACAACTCACAAAACAATAGGAGCCAAAAAGGGCAGTGCACTGAAAAACAATGTGTCTAAAGTAAGATTATTAAATAACACGGATAAGAACACAAAACAAAATTTTTGCAATCTGGAGGTTGAGATCGTGTAACCAAAATTTTTTGATGTTTCAAACAATTAAAAAAGCAATGTCAATTTCTTTAGGAAGTTAAAATTAATAAAGAATGGAAAAATGGTTAGAGCTTTTATTTATATTTTGCAGATTAACATGTAGAAGATAAAGGGAGATTATTTATATTATTTAGCTGATTCCAATCTATCCTATTCTAGGAGACTAGAACCAAAATTAAATAACAAAATCATCATCTTAAGAATCCCGTTTGTATTTCAACCAAATGGCAAGTCATTTTACGAATCTAAGTTTTAACTTAAGCACCATGAAGAAGAACCAATTTCTAGTCATGTCCTTGGCATGTCTATCAAGAAAGTGACAAGGTTGTTTGAGAACCAAAGCCAATCTCTTTCTTGTCCTCAACATTGCATTGGAAGAATGTGGCTTACCAACCAATGTACCATCTTAAAGTTTTTGGTTCTTATGGTTGGTTCATTCCCATTTAGACCATTAACTGATCAGATTCGAGGCATATCTGGGGTCTGGGGGGTTTTTCGGATCATCAAAACTGATTGAAATGAGGAGAGATCATGAGATTGAGGACATGTCTTTGTCACCACAAGCAAGGGGGTCCATGCAGATTGCAGGAAGCAATGGCTTTGGTCATAGCATAGAGTTCATGTCTCAAGCACATCCAAGGAATAGGTACTCAGAGATCGACATCAAAACCGAGAAATCTAACACGGGCAATGACCGTCCCCTTCCGGTTTTCCTCAAGGTAGAGAAGATTTTCCGCCCCTAACTTTAGTATTTTCTTTCAGGATGAAAATTCATAAAACATCTCAAAATTCTCCTCTCTTTAAAATTTGTCTCTGTACCTCAATTTGTTCCGAACTTGGTCCCTCAACTTGATTCCTCTTTGAATAATTTTATATGCATTTTAAGACACTTGTAATCTGAAGTATAACATGGGTTTTAATGAGCAAAACATATTCAAATTTGTGCTAATTGTTATAATGTAGTTTGAAGATGTGAAGTTTAAGTTAGAGAAATAAGCTTGCTTCTTCAACTTGGTGAAAGCAGCCGTGTCTAAGGTCTCCTCTCAGCTGAACATGGATGATGATAATTACAAGTGGATTCCAAAGGGCATGACAGGAAGCATTGGCCCCGGCGAAATCCTTTCTTTGATGGGGCCATCTGGAAGTGGTAAAACAACCTTGTTGAGAGTGATTGGAGGGAGACCAGTAGAAAATGTCAAAGGAAAAATCACTTACAATGACATACCCTATAATCAAGCTCTTAAGAGGGGGTTAAGTTTTCATCTTTGAGAAGCTTTTTGTCTCTTTATTCATTGCATAAAGAGCAAGTGTCATTGTTTTTTTCTCCTTTCCTTTGTTGGCTTTATCCTGGATTTGTGACACAAGATGATGTATTATTTCCACAGCTAACAGTGGAAGAAACTCTAGTTTTTTGGGCCTTTTTGCGGCTTCCAAGCAACATGAGCCCCCAATAGAAATATGAAAGAGTGGAAATGATTATTAAAGAGCTAAACCTTGAAAGGTACCTTTTCCATGAAGGAATTTGCTAGAGACTACTCTTTTCCACAGAACATTATTGGTGTTTCAATATATATATATTTTTTGTAAATTTTATTTTTCTAAATAATCTCTCATATAACCATAGATGTAGTCACACAAGAATAGGTGGAGGATTTATCAAAGGAGTATCAGGGGGAGAAAGGAAAAGAACAAGCATAGGTTATGAAATTCTTGTTGATCCTTCATTGTTATTGCTCGACGAACCAACTTCAGGCCGTGATTCGGCCGCGGCAAATGGACTCCTGACAATTCTCCAAGGACTTGCCAAGGTACTACAACATTGAAAATTTCTCTCCCTTTGTGAAAATTTCCAAACTATAAAGTGAAACTAATCAGTTTTGAAAAATCATCATTCGGTTGGTTTAATAAACAGGCAGGAAGGACAATAATCATAACAATCCACCAGCCAGCAAGCAGAATGTTTCAAATGTTTGACAAGCTTTGGCTAATATCAGAAGGATATCCAGCATCCATGGAATACTTCTCTTCCCTTCAATTCATCCCCGAGATACTGATGAAACCTGCAGAGTTTCTGCTTGATTTGGCCACTGGACAAGTAAATGACATCATTGTTCTGAAGATTTATCTGTACCTTGAGGATCTCCAGACTTCGAGAAGGCTGTAGTAAAAGTAAGACCAACCTGTATCCTTGAAAATTTTCCCTTTTTCTAAACTCTTTTTCCTATTACTCCTCTTAAAATTTGTTTCCGATTTTGTATTAATATTTACAACTCAAATACAAAACACAACTTGAGCCAAAAGAGAAAGAAGAGAATCACCGAACAACAAAGATGCCCGAAGATCTTTGAGCAGCTATTAAGGTCAAGAAGGATTGGACCCTGAGTTGGTGGGATCAGTTTTGCATTTTGCCTAAGAGAACATTCAGAGAAAGGTGCAGGGATTATTTTGACAAGCTGAGACTAGTTCAAGCAGTTGGGGTTGCAATCTTGTTGGGTCTTCTTTGGTGGAAGTCCAAGACTGATACCGATGCACATCTCCGAGATCAGGTAAACAATACAAAAAAAAAAGAAATACCGATAAGCCCTTTTGACACAGAGGAAGCTAGAAAACAACCAAATTCATGGCTAAAGAGGGGGAAAATCCCAAAGCGGAGACAAATCTGCCCTTGTTACAATTAGCTGATAAGGGTATTCATAGTCCACTCACAAAACAATAACAGAATGACTACTAAAGTCATACGGCACACTAAATAAATAACAACAAACAAAAAAACAAAGCTAATTGACAAGCAAAGACAAAGGACAACGCACGCATAAAAAGACTTCTTAACTAAATCTTCCTACATCGCCTTTTGTCACGACTTTTTGTTTCCTAATACAGAGAAAGCTGATCAGCTATATTAATCGCAATCTTTTTCAAATTTCAGGTTGGTTTGATGCTCTACGTCTGCATTTTCTGGACATACTCATTGATTTTCGGATCAGTATAGGTCTTCCCATTTGAGAAGATCTACTTGGTGAAAGAAAGGAAAGCAGATATGTATAGACTAAGTGTGTCCTACGTGTGTAGCACACAATGGGACATGGTCGCACATGTTTTCTATCCCACAGTTTTCATAAGCATATGGCTGGCTTCAAGTGAACAGTCCCTTGCTTCTTCCTTACACTTTTTGCAAAGCTTTTGGTAGCTGTTGCAAGCCAAGTAAGTTTTAATGATGAAGAACAAGAATAGCAAAAAGATTATTCTGCATCGTGCTCCCTTGATTTTATGGTCAATACCACTTCGCTCCATCAACTTTAGGAGCTCTTATTCTGTCCCATGAGTTTTGAATTAGCCCCCTTTTAACTCCGTCTGTTAAAATTTATGTTGAAAACAAATGAAAAAAAGGCCACATGACCTCACTTAACTACCACTTTTTCAGTCGTTTTTAACTGAAACACTAAAGAAAAGGATTAAGTGGGAGTAATTCAAAATTAAGAGAATAAAGTGAGAGTTTTTAAAGTTCAAGGAAAATGACTCTTAAGAAAATTGATCAAAGTGGAAATTTGCTTTTACTATTTTTAGAGTTTGGCTAAGTTTTCCCATAATTTATTTTTCTGTAATTAGAGAGCAGAACTATTCGGGGCTGCTGTTTTGAGCGTTAAAAGAGCTGGGATGATCGCCTCTTTGGTGCTTATGTTGTTTCTTCTCGCAGGAGGCTATTATGCTCAGCTAATCTAATTAAGAATAATGCCAAGTGTACTTCCTCTTTTACCAATTTTTGATTTCAAGACACGAGGCAATTGAGTAATCATTTCTTGATTATTGAATATAATTTTTTAATACTAAATGACATGACGATTCTTAAACACTTGGTTGTGAATAAAAGAACGACAACGCTGAGTTGGTATTAAATATTTGGTAAAAGAATTGGCAGGCCTAGCAATATTCGTCAATATAATTAGGCTTGGCACCAGTTTAGTATTGCTTTTGGAGGTCCCAAAAGTTCTTTGCACATACGCCATGATCCAAATGGTGTGTGTAGACACCAATACACTGTCACAGTCGTTTGAAAATGCCAGAAATCTTAAGCTTTTTTTTTTTTTAGTATAACTAGAACTTCTTTTAAGAGTACAATAATCCCAAACTGTTTTTTAATTTACCTTAAAGGATTGCATCAAGCCTCCAAGTCTCCATAAATAGAGTGCTCCCAAGTCTCCAACAAGGGAGTTAAAAATCTTCCTAGTAAGAATTGCATGAAGTGAAAATAAATTCTCTCAAATGATTAAGTTATTAGTAGGTGGGCGAATAATAGTCTTTTATTTTAATAAGGTGTTCGTTAAATGAATTCAAACTCATAAGTTTGAATTGTGAATAGTGTCAAATATCCTGGGACTCCCCCTCAGATGTTGGCTAGACAATGAGCAATTGAGTAAAAAAATAGGGTACTAGAGACATACAACTATTAAAGAGTTAGCATTTGCATAGACCACTTCCATGAAAGGATGTACAGTGCATTTGGAAATCAAGTTCCGACTTCAAAGTTCCAACTGTTATAATGTAAAGCTTTTATATGCTATAATATAAAGTAAAAGTATGCCATAATATAAAACTCTCACATTTTACAGTATTTATGTTTCAACTTCAAGTTCTGACTTGGTTCCTAAATACTCTATCAAGCCTAATGTTACACACGTAAATAGTAAAAATGAATAACTGGACTCTATAAGTGGTAGTTCTTACAAGGGTTTGAGCTCAACCTCCAACTTTCATACTATGTTAATTTACCAATTTTCCACTAAAGCCTCTTGTTAACTCTCTACTTTAGAATATTAAAGTGACACAAAAGATGATTTTCTTATCAGAATTGACATGAAATAAAGTTAATATGATTGTTCTTTGCAGCACACACCAATGTTTATACAGTGGTTGAAGCACTTGTCGTTCATCTACTATGGCTTTAGACTTCTCTTGAAAGTTCAATTTGCTGGAGACCAACTATATGAGTGTGAAAGCAAAGGAGGCTGCAGGCCTCTGCAGTGCTCCCCTTCATTTGACACAGTAAACCTCAATGGTGGCTTCCAAGAAGTTTGGGTTTTGTTGGCCATGTCATTAGGTTATCGCTTTTGTGCTTATTTGTGCCTTCGTAAGAGAACAAGCACAATCACTATTTGAATGTGAATAGAGTTAGTTTGTAGCCAAAAAAAAAGAAGAAAGAAAGTTACCCTTCATGTTTGTTGCTTAATAAGAAAATCCGTTTAATGTGAATTGTGTCTTTGAGATTATATTTGGAGTAATTCACAATTGTATTTTTTGTTGAGAAGTAAAAGCTGTTTGACAAAATGAGTTTTAACTAAAACTTTTAGTTGCTATAATGTAAAAGCTCTTATATGCTATAATTTTCTGCTCCCTCACACTTTCCAAACACTCTAGCAGATGACATAATTCTGTATTACTAAGAGTAATAAAAAAAAAAGAAGAAAAATCAAGCAAATAAGAACATACAAAATTTATAGTGATTCACGTTCAATGTGAGAGCTGTATCTGTTTTTAATTGTTGTATAGAATATATTATGATAAAGAAGTTCACAAGATAAAAAACACACACACACACCTCATACCTTTTTGTGTGAGATGATAATTGTTAGGATAATAATTAGACTCCACGACGTAATACTCAAATAAAATTGGTGCTTGGCAAAGGTACAAAGCAATATTTTGTGCACACACAAATGTATCTTTACATTTGTTTATGCTTCTACATCACTGAAAGTAAAATAGTGCTTATGTCAAAAGCACAACAATCCTTTCTTAAGATGTTGTTTCCCAAATATGTAGACAAGCACATGGTAAATCGAACAAATTAGAAAGTGTTACAAAAGAAGATAAGGAAACTAACTCTTAATGAGACAGTCTATAGTTAATAATTATATAATTCATTCATGGGATGACCATGACCCACCACTTTCATCCTCATTTTTTTTTTCATGGTTTTTGTTTGTTGATTTTGTTATGGAAGTTAAGAGAAAATCAATAAGTAGATACAAATAGAGTGTGTTAGGCGATGTAGTTAAAAAGAAAAAGAATTATTTTTCCTTAAAAAAAAATAGAGCGATTTTATTGTAATATGCGAGAGTCTTATATTGTAGTATATGAAAGCTTTTATATCGTAGAAGTTGAAATAACATTTTTTGAATAACGTTTCCAAACACTTACTAATACAAGATAGGATGGATCTTAGAATATGAAGCCTTATGGTTGAGTACACCTTTTATGAGTTGTTGTGCTTTATATCGATGATGCCCAAGCATTTTTCGAAATGAATAGGGGTCATATGAAATGGCATGTCGGCATTTTGTCAAAAGATATAAGCTGAATTTCAGTCTGGAAATTACTGATATTTTCAGATTTATTGCTCAAGTTTGCTATTAGTGGAAGGGATAATGAAACTTAATAAAATAAAATCCAATGCCTGATTAGAGCTAGTCGAGAGCAAAGGAAATGGGACTTATAACGAGAATGCATATTTCAATTATTAACTTCATAATTTTTTCTTATGTTTCCAGCATTAATAATTGTACAAAATAAGACTCTGTCAAATAAAGAAAAAGAAAGAAATTGCTGTTCAAGATAAAGACATTTCAGGACTATAATGCACGAAGAAAAAAAACAATAAAAGGTAAATATATAATATTTTTGAACCATCCAAATTTTTATTTTATACAATTTTTCTTTGTCAACATATATTATGTGATTATAAATAAATTATGAAGTAAGCTAATAAATACAATTTTCCTTAAAAAACCGAACGTGAACAATGGCTTACATTTTTTGAACCTATAAATATATCCCACAAAAAGAAAAATTGGTTCAACCATTTCAGCTAAGGCAAAAAAACAACAACAAGGTAAACGACACATTTGGTCTCTTCCCTATTTGGCCATTTGTCCACGTGAATAAGAAGAGCAAATGAACATACCTCAAACAAAAACAAAATTCATAACGAGACATAAAAGATATTTCATTTGTGGGACCTAATTTTAAGCAGCCTTAGTCTCTATTTATATTTGATATTTTACAAATTTTTAAGACTCAGATTTGCTCTTGAATTTTGATATCTTAATGTCCTACATTACTAAAAAACTTAAAATATGTTTTTCTTATAGTATTTAAATTATTTTTTAAGTAACATGCCTCAATAATATTTGTGTATGCAACGATCTTGAACACACATGCAATTTTTTTTTTTTTTGAAAAAAAGGATTTGCAACAAGGGTAATAATACTCTTAGGCGTAAAAAAGCTAAAAAAGAAGGGGAAAAAAAGAAAAAAAATAAAAAGAAAAAGGACAATCTAACCAAAGTATGATTAATTATTACCTCATTTATGTCCTCAAAAGTCAGTCCGACAAGACCACCTCATTCTAAAAGTCTCTTGCATAAATATCCAATCTCACTTTCAGGTTCCACCTGATTGATTCTCTCTTTCTCTCTCTCTCGTCCTTTTCTGTCAGAAACTGGCAGTTCCACTTCTCAGCCTCTCTCTCTTAACTCGTCCAGTGCATTAGAACACAATTATCCATTTCCAAATCCGACCACTTAAGAAGTCCCCTCTGGAACCCCTCAATTGGACCTCAAAAATAAACACTAAGTTCCTCTTTTTCTCTCTCTTATATATGGAATTAGTCCCATACTCAGATCCAAACTCCGCAAACCCAGCCTGGCAAGACATGTTCCGATCAGCCTCCACCCGAAAACCCTCTGACGCCCCTCACGCGCCGTCATCACCGGCGGCGCGTGAGGAACGTGAGGACGAGTCTTCGGAAGCCGCCGCCAACCAAGATCAGAAACCGGCCTTATCCGGCGACCCACAAGTCCGACTCGCGCTCTGCATCGCCATGGCCCACGCCGGCCTCGGCTTGGCCATCTTCACCCTCTTCGGCATCTGCAAGCTTCTAGAAGAATACCTCCGGCCAATCCAATGGGCCGTCCTCTGCTCCATCCCTCTCCGAGGTATCCAACAAACCCTTGTCTCCTTTTGGTCGGAACCCTTAGTATTAGGCCTCACAGAGACCGTTTTGGCCATTCCCGTGGCCTTTTTCAGAGTCTTTGTGGGGACACTTGTGGAAGTCAGAGAAGTTTGTGTCAGAATTCTCCGCAGAAAACCCAAATCCCAAAACCCCCCAAGAAAACACAGAAGTGCGTTTTCCAAGTTGATCCGTTGGCTTGTGTCGTTTTGGATTTTCATAATTGTCTATGAGACTGCTGGGGGTTTTGGGTCTTTGGCGCTTGTTGGATTAGGTTTTGTTTTTAGTGCCACAACCGTTGACTCCACAATGTCAACGGTTTCTTCCTTTAGGAGCGTTAGGTTCCCAAGGAGTAGAATTAGTGCTTTTTTCACTAAGGGGTTGTTGAAGAGGTTGGAGACAATTGTGGCAATTGGTTTGATTATTGGTATGATTTTGGGTTTAGTTATTGGTGTCATGTTTTTCTCTTACAAAATTGGTGTTGAAGGTAAAGATGCTGTTATTTCATTGAAATTGCATGTTGAGGAGAGCAATTATGCCGAGAAGATTGGGGTTAGGCAATGGATGGACGAGAATGATTTGCCCGGGATGGTTGATAAGTATAGCACGAAAGTGTATGAGACTGTTTCTGAGCAGATTGATAGTTTGGCAATGCAGTATAACATGAGTGAGTTTGTCACTGGGATTAAGCACTTTGTGATCAAGCATCAGGAGGGTAACTTGTCTGTGCCCTCAACAGGTTTGATTACCCCGTCACCCTATACGGAGAAGCTCGTGAGTTTGAGGAACCGGATTTCAAATAGGGAGTGGGGAGAGATTTACACAGAAGTGGATGCCATTGTTAGGGAATTGATAATCAGTAGGGAGGATCTGCTGGAGAAGGCGAAAGGATACGCCGTTAAGGGTGTGGACGTGTCACAGCGTGTCATCGCTAGTAGCACTACAGTTCTAGGGAGCAGCGCAAAGTTTCTGTTCTCGATTGGGAATTCTATTATTTCCGGTGCTGCTGAGGTGTTCAATTTTTTGTCTCAGTCAATGGTGTTCTTCTGGGTCTTGTACTATCTGATTACGTCGGACTCTGGTGGAGCGACTGAGCAAGTGATATCTATGGTCCCGATTTCAAAATCAGCAAGGGTTAGGTGTGTTGAGGTCCTTGATCAGGCGATCTCTGGTGTTCTGCTTGCCACGGCTGAGATTGTCTTTGTTCAAGGATGTCTCACTTGGCTTTTGTTCAGATTGTATAAAATCCATTTCTTGTACATGTGCACGGTTCTTGCTATTGGGAGCTCTCTGTTTCCGATTTTTCCATCTTGGTTCGCTACTATTCCTGCAGCTTTGCAGCTAGTCCTGGAAGGTAGATACATTGTAGCAGTTGTATTGTCCATTATCCACCTTGTGCTTCTGGACTACTGTGCATCTGAAATCCAGGAGGATATACCAGGTCACAGTGCATATCTTACTGGTCTTAGCATCATCGGTGGGATGACTTTGTTTCCCTCGGCCCTGGAGGTAAATTTCTATCTTTTCTTTTCTCTCTTTCAAAATGCTTGATGTTTGAGTTCCTATGTTTCTCCATGGATGATCTTTAGGAGTCTTATTGATTTTCAATTTGTGATATGTGCGATGACAGAATTTTGATAAAACTCTATAAGAAAAATCACCCTGCTGTCTTTTTGATACAGAGTTGATCCTTAGGAATTCCCTTGTCGTGCTTGTTGTGTCTTCACTTTGTAAATCTCTGCCTTAGATTCTCTGGTGCAATCTTTCATAAAAAAATTGCAAATGTGTTCCGAATGAATCTTTAGGAGTCTTTTCTTTTGACTTCGTGATAGGTTTCGTTGACGGTAGATAATAGAATTTCAAAAAAAAAAAAAACTTTCGATGCAAAATCACTTTTATCTAGGTCCATTACATAGCTTTTCATATCTTTCAAATGACTATTGCTTCAGCTGATTGGCCAACAAGTGTGGAACTGCTATTACAAAATTGCCCTGATGTTATTAGTCCAATTTGATGCTTATGATCTCCATCACATAACTTCCAAACCTTGCTGTAGCAGCCTGGAAATGAATATTCAAGTGAATCTTTAGGAGCCTATTATGTCCGTTTGGCTCATAAGTTTAAACGTAAATTCAAATTTTTATGAGAAAAACGCTGTAGTAAAAAGGTTTGAATTGTGTTCAAGTGGGAAACAATTGACACTTACAAGTTATAAAGATGAATTTTGGATATAACAAAAGTTCAAGCAAACTTTATACGAAAAAAAACCTTTGCCGCAAAAAAAAAAAAAAAAAAAAAAAAAAAAAAAAAAAAAATCCAGGTAGTACAAATATTTTCTTTTAAACTTTTGTTAAACTTCAGATGTGAAAATCTATTGTTTTTTTTTTAGTTCTTGAAAGAACTTTATCAACGAAGCAGAACAACTAGTGAAAACAAAACATGCAAACAAACCAGAAGCTGACTTAGATCACTCGCAAAGAAGTGTCAACATTAGCCAGGAATAAAACTAAAACAAATCAAATTATATACCTGAACTATGGCAGAAAAGAAAAATTGATGGCTCTGAGAATGTGGCGAAAAACACGGAGTAGAACAAGCAGCCAACTGATAAGAGTATAACCATAAGCTCAGAAATTGAACAAAGAATAGAACTTTATTCATAATGTAACTGAAGATTGCAAAGAAAACCCACACACCAAAACCTAGGTGGAGATTCGAGAGCCTACCCACCTCTCCCAATGGTTTTCCCAGTTTACCGCTAATCTGATCAATAATCCTCACTAACAACTAACTCTCCCTCATACGCCACTAACCCTTCTAACAAAATGCTTACTAATTGCTTAAGAAAATGCTAACCAATAGCGACAACTAACCAATAACCTAACCAACTAACTTCAAGTTCCTATCACCAACCACTTACAATCCTTATTAAGAGAGAAAGCTGTTGAGATTAGAAAGTCTTCTACTAGGAGACAGATTCACAAATTATCCTTTCAAAACCTCTATTACTCAAAAGAGTCAAAACAGAAAAGTCTCCTTTGAAGGCTCTTTCTAACATTTTTTTTAGAACTTTGTTTTCTGTTTCTACTTCTCCTTCCTGTCTTGCCAAGTATAACTTCTTTTAAAAGCATGACAATCCCAAAGTAAAGCTGAAATTCACTTTGTGACACATTCATTGGCTGGGGATGTTGGAGTTTCAACCAAATTTCATATGCGAAACACCCTTTTCTAGGTAGAACTGACACTGCCTTGTATAGTAGATTTAATTATTTATGATCTCCGTCTCCATAGCTTTTTGGATATCTCTCTCTCTCTCTCGTGATGTTTCCTGCTGCTGATGCTGTTAAGTTTCAGAATGAGAATTTATTGATGCTTAATGTTGTTTTATTTGAAATTTGAGAAGTTTTCCCTTCTATCATTAACTAAATTTGATGCTTATGACCATCACACGAGTTCCAATTTCTTTTCCCTGTTATTATTAGCCAGATTTGATGCTTATGATCTCCATCACATAACATCCAAACTCTCGAATTTTGCTGTCTATTCTGCCAACATTTGTTAAATTGCCAGTTATCTTGTATCTTATACTTCTTTCATTGATTATGTGACGTTGATGATTTTTAAATGATCGTGGTTGCTAGGGTGCGATTATGGGGCCGCTCATAACCACAGTTGTAATTGCTCTTAAGGATTTGTATGCTGAATTTCTTTTGGAAGAACCTAAGAAAAAGGAAAGCTAGCAAGTATCCGCATCTCTCGTGCTCGCAGCCTAGCGCCCCGTCTATTCATAATTTGCGGCGTAATTTGAATAGCCAAGCATATTGATATTCTTTCACCATCTGTCTGCGGTGATTTTCCCTACTTATATGGTGTGTTAATTTGTTCATCAGTCTTTATCTATGTCATTTGGTAGTACCTAGTAAGCGTCATTTTTTCCCTTTATCTCCGATTTTCCTGTAAAATTAGATGAGTTATATTGTATCCCTTTCCTCATTTTTGGTTGTATAAGTTCAGATGGGCGGGTTTGTATCCTTTTGGTTTTAGTATTTGGGAGTGCCTTTGAAGAAATCAAATGTTGTAAATTCTCCATGCACATATAAAGACGCATGAACGTTTTAACACTTTAAAGATGAGTTTTGATCTTTCATACCATGTGGTCCATATCTACTTATTTTCTGCATTTTTTTTCTATCTTTTTTTTTTTGTTTTTAAATATAAATTAGTGCTTTCCAAGGCATTCTGTGTGACTCGGCATGAAAGAAAGGGCCAAGGGGGAGGAATTGCATACTTTCGTGTTCAGAGCATTATCCGAGCGAGTGGGCATGAATCGCCTGCCAAGTAAAGCTTTCTTGAAGCACGGCTTTCGTTTAGATGTTGGCCCCTAGAAAGAAAGTATAGGCCGGCTCCTAGCCTTGAATAATAAGCAGAAGACATCTTACCATGAAGAGGAGATAAATGCGATTGGTGTCGTTCCTTGAACCAAACACTTTACTAATAACTACAGAAGGGGCAGGGAGCAGAACCATTTCAAAGTGAAAACCAGCCCCTAGTTCTATCAAAAATAGAAATACGGAGGATCAAAAAAGACTCGGGCAGCTTAGGATCCCCAACTTTTCTTGGCTTATCTTTGAAGAAATCAATCATCGGGCATTTCTCCTAATATGCTTTTCGTAGTGAATTTTCTCTGCGTAGAGGAGTGTCCATTGAGTAATAATTGCATCCTTTAAAAATCTTTGTTTGTTTGTTTTGGTTGTCAAGCTTGGTTGGTCTCATTTTTACACTTTTATAGCTCTTACTTGTAGAAGATTAGATGATTTATGCAACCCCTTTCTGCTCTCGATATTTGGAGTTCGTTTGGAGAGATGAATATTGTGCATCTTAATGCTTGTGAATGTTATCTTTTTGCAGCTTTACAACCGAAAAAAAAGCTACTAAAAGTTGTACGTATGCTAGTTTCGGCAGCAAGATTAGTTGTGAATTTTCACCTTAATTCGAATCTCCATCTCAAGTTAAAAAAATACATCTACTTATACATAATACATTAAACCGTTATCGTGTGAATTTTGAAATTAGCCCAACAACTTGGTTTTTAATTTGATAACACCCGTTAAATGTTTCAATATGATATGACGCACATACGTAGATTAAATGACAAATCTCATTTTAGGTAACAAATTGGTATAGCAAAATTAACATAAAACACAGTTTCTGTTTTTTTTTTAGGAAGCATAAAACACATAGTTAGTAGTTACAACACATATTATAACCAGAAATTCAAAACAAGTAGCTACTTCAAACTGTCAAACATGTAACATAATACTTGATCCAAGCTGAATAGCTTGTTAATGGAATCAATTGACCAGCCAATAATTCTATTCTCACCATCAAATTCCTTCTCAAATTCTGTAGTTTTGTAATTCCGGTGACGTCTTGTTCGGCAACGCTCTCTTCTTATATTTGAAAGTTGCTTACAATTCGATAATATCAAGCAAACCCCATGTTCGTCCAAGACGCAACCTCTCATAATTAATAACTTAAGTTGGCTTAGAAACTTTGTTATAAAATGAGAAGCATTTGGTGTTAAGGAAAGATATTTTAATCTTAACGTATTTAAATTATTGCATTCGTGATTTCCCGCAGCTTGTATATAGCCATTGCCTACATGTTAGCAAATCTCCAATCCTCTTAAAAAGTCCAAGCTAAGCTTGTGACGCATCATAAGTCATTTGAGTCCCGGTAATCTACGAATTAACATTACCAAAATACAAGGTTAATTTCCCTCTAATGAAAGCAAAAAAAAATAAATAATAATAATTAATAATAAATAATAATAATAATAATAAATAAAAAAATACAAGGTAAAGTTTTGAATTACAAATTTAAATATAGGAAAAGGCCATGTGTTGACTTTGTAAGTACCTGCCCCATGGGCCATTGTTATGCAAGGTTTCATAAATAATAGATTTTTGAAATTTTTTGAAGTAAAATACAGATTTTAAAAATATTTATAGTAAATAATAGATTTAAGATGTAAATAATTTATTTACTAATTACACCACCCGACAGAATTGCTATAATGTACTTGAAATTAAGCATAATGTTTATTGCAATTATAGTTGCATAGTAATTATTTTAATAATATTAAATTTTGTTATTCCTAAAATATTTTGAAAACTTTGCTATATTTTAACTTCACTATCGAGATTTTGTTATATGTTTAAATACCTCAAATACCTCAAACTTAAACCAAGAGGTTTTATTATTGGACAAACATCTTTGACCCCTACCTGTGGCTTAACATCCCACATTATCCATGCTAAGGTTTGTAATGTGTGCTACATAACTATTTTCAGTCATGTCCTACGATAAGTTTCACCAAACTTTAATAATGTTAAAATACTTTATTACCTTCTACAAGTAAAAACTTGGCTGACAAAGCAACCAACTTTTTTTCATTTATATGTTTGAACAATTCTAACAATAAGGTGATGACATATCTTTTTGCAAGAAAAGTCAAGTTGTCCCTGGTAAACGGCGGATCACATATGATGGTTTTGATGCCACTTTGGTTGATATCCAAGGCAGGATCCATCGCAAAGTTTAATGCATTGAGCAATAATGTCTTTCCAAAGTGAATATCAAGAAGATGTCTAAATTTGGTTAGATCAAGAGTCTCTTCTTCTTTCCAAAACAATACATCCCAACACACTGATCTCCACGAACGACAAACCCGAGAAACGACGACAAATAGTTTCTCTGGAGCCAAACGCCGAAAAATATCCTTCAAAAGGTCATTGTCAAAATCTGCCCACGACCTAGATTGATCTTCTTTACAAGAAATATTACTGCCACTTTTCTTTTTGCTGTTCATCCTTTTTGAGAAAATTATTGTCTCAATCAAAACCATGATCTAAAAAAAAAAAAGTGGAAGTCAGAAAGAATAGATAGTAGGTGTACTCATATTTGTATATGTAGAAAAATCAAAACAAAAAATCAGGAGACTCGTCTAGATACGATGCAAAAAGATTAATTCGAAAGTCAAAGCATATTACATATTAAAAATAAAAAAAGGAAAAAAGGATTTTGAATTGTATTACCTTATGCCCATATGTGTATTCCTTACATATACATAATGGTCACCTTTTTTTAGCTATTAAAGACAAATCTGATAGCGATAATGAAAAAGATAATTGATAAAACAATTTATGATAATTAAGTGGTTGAATTCTTATCACTTCAAACTATTAATTATTATTAAAATATACTATTGTTGGATACTGTTATATTAACTATTTGATACAAATCTAATAGTTGTAATAAAATAGATGGTTGATCAAATCTAAAAATTAATGAGCATTTAATTTCGAAATCTTTTTCAATATGATTTAGGTGAGTGGCTTGTTTGTGACATGCTCAATGTCTTTAAATATTAGAGATTATATATGCATAATATTAATACAATTAATCCAAAGAGTTGATTGTTGTGCGTGGGTACCCAAATGAAAAAAGGATTTTTCTTTTTAGCTAAATTGCTATATTTTACTTGCCATAACGCTCTATATTGTAACCAATACATGTTCTAGAAGTATTATAGTTCGTTTGTTGGTTCCGAGTGGTATAGTTTAAAATTTTATAGCTTAAACTATGGGTCCTACGTTGTATGGTTTAAAACTTTATAGACGACGGTTATTACTAAAACTGTCATCTAAAGGGCACATTATATTTTTTTCAAACGCCGTCGTTAAAAGCCTTAAAAATTAAAAAATATATTTTTGTTGAAATAATTTTTTTAGAAAGAATAGTATAAACTATTATTCACAAATTTAAGTCATCTTATGATTTTCAAATTATATATCATAAATATACATATAACACAAATATTTCAAAAACCATCGCCAAAGTTTACATAACAAATACAATAACAAAAAAAAAAAAAAAAAACTTAACCAAGCACAAAATGCACCCAAATTTCGGTACTCAAGATGTAAGCAGAGGCAATGGCAGTGACTTATGGCATCGAAGATGGTTTGACAATGAGTCACGATGTTAGGGGTGAGGGTTGAAGAAGTAAGGAGTTGAAGAGATGAAAGAGAGAGTGGGAAGATAGAAGGAATTAAGAGATAGAATTAGAAGGTGAGGAAAAAATAGTTAAGAGGTGAGGAGATGGAAATAGAGAGAATAGAGGATTTAAGAAAAAAACTTTAGAGTTTGTAAAGTGGAATGGAAGAGGGTGTTAGAGGAATAGAAGAGGTTTTTCAAAATTTAATCAGAATATGAGAAACCTCGAAAATTTTCAATAAAAAATGAGCAAGAAAAAGTTGTTGTTGTTGTTTTTTTTGTTTTTGTTTTTTTTTAAATCATTGACATTAGACAACGGTTTTGTAAAAACCATCCTCCAATCTAGCATATTAGATGACGTGCTTTTGAAAACCATCGTTTAAATTGGCGTTCTTCAAAACATTGAAATTTCCATCTCGTGTTTTTTTAATACATTAAGACGGTGGAATTTTATAAAACATCACAAAAAAGGCATAATCTAATCTCCTATTTGTAGTAGTGATAAAAGCAAAATGCAAGAATAACCCTCAAAATTTTAAAATTCAATGCATATTTAGGAGATAACTTAATTAACCATCTGTTAGAGACATTTATCAATACCATACAATATCTAAATGGCCCACACGGTAAGTGAATAGGCCTACATTTATCACCTTGAAAATGTTCAAGAAACATAGATGATTCACTATTAATTTTAACTAGTGATGGTTTCAAAATTAGCTTTCCAAGAGAACAAGCTACACGTGAAGTTTTATTTGTTTGAAGGAACTTATGGCCATTCAATGGATGTCCATGTGAGTTTTCAATAATTCTTGTATTATTGATGAACTAGGATGACCTAATCAGTCATGCCATAAGTTTAATATCTGAGGATATTTTTTAACTATAACATGTGATTCAATCACATTTAAATATGTGTAATGCAACCTTGAGGAAAGCTTTGGTAGCTTTTCTAATCTATACTTCTTTCTAGAAATCTCATTAGTAATGTACATATACTTTTTATTATCTTCAGTCCAAATTGAGTATCATGTTCATAAAGGTATATGTCATTAAAACTCAATATATTCCTTTTAGATTTTGGTGAAAAACAAAGTAACATTTATGAAAAAGTTTGTTCCATTTGGCAATATGAAGCTAGCTTTACTAGTTCCTTCAATCAAGTCTATAGGACTCGATATTGTATTTACAATTTCCTTTGTTAGTTTTAAATCTGAGAAGTACTTTTTACTTTTAAGGATATTGTGGGTTGTACCATTATTTGGTATACAATGTCCTTAGTATTAATATTGAAATTTGCTCTTTCATTAGTGTAATCCATGTCAAGCTTCATGTGAATAGACAATTTAATTAGAATAAAGTTTTAAACGTATTATTTAAGGAACATTTTATTCAATGAAGTATAATACTAATACATCCAAAAATTACAAGTAAAATATAACAAATAAAAACATAGTTTTACATTTACTAATTAGATATCACCAAGATCCTTGTCAACAAAAATATCAGTAAAATCCAAAGCATCAAAGTGTGTTTAATCATCTATAGGATCTAAATGTTCAACAAAATTTACTTCCTTTTTTTCCCTATTAGGGATGCCTTATAAAGCTTACGTAGATGCTTTAATGTTCGACAAACTTGGGACCAATGCCCTTTAGTACCACTTCTATAGCATGAATCTTCTTGATTCTTGGAAGAATTTTCACAAACATTTTTCCTTTATCATGTCTTCCCTCATGATGCTTCTTTTGGATTGTATCGTTTGTTAGACATGTATGCCTTAAGGAGTAAAAATGTAATACGTTTTTGGAGACATTTTTATCAATAAAGAATTTATTCATTTATATATACCAAATTTTGTCCTCTTTACGTTCATATTTGTTGAATGTATGATAAGTAAACAGTAGTCTGAGACTGTCAGTCTAAACCTTAAGACTTGGGCATATGATGAGATGATTATGCGGAAGACATGATTCTTAAGGTGACGGTCTAAAACATATGATCCGCAATCGAGGGAATAAAGTTGAGCGCTTTATTCATGTAAAGATTGTTTTGTTGTCTATATCCCTTTTGGGAGATGGTTTGTCTTGACCATCGAAGTTGGACTCCGTGAATAGAAACATTGACACGTTGTCATAGATGACGGTGTGTTGGATCGGGACATAAAGTGAATTGATTTGGATTAATAATTCTGTCTTGGCAAATCGATTCACTTTAGACAGTCGTTTGTATTGTATCTTAATCCTGAGATGAATAGTGGGCCCGTTGTCTCGACTTGTGTCTTTTGATGTGCCAAAGGGTGACCCCCACATCTCAATAGTGGCATGCATACCGGTATGTTGGAGGCATGACTCTTGATAGCGTAGACTTGTTATTCATAGATATGGAATCCATAGCTCCTCTTTAGAAGTAATGATATCCTCTTATATGCGTTGTCCTGTAATTGAAAAACTGAAGCGCTCAACCATTTGGATACATAGGTGTAACCGAATGGTATACCATCTTTAGATGGTAAGTTTTCTAATGGTAAGACAATGGAACGTAAGATAAAATAATAGGGAAGGTAAGACAGAACTTGTCCTTAAGCCGATTATGGATGATCATATGGGGATATGATACACTATGATATGTCATGGAGACTTAGCTACACGAGCTTCGTAATTCTATAAAGTTCGAGAGTGCAGCTCCAAGCTTTTAATGGAGTAGCGTTGGAGTTGATAATTGTGAAATGTATATCTGGGATATTGGGTTTCATAATCATGAGCTTGAACTTTATAAGTCCATTTTGGTCCCTTTTGCTAGCTCACAAAGTCCTGTAACAACATGGCGTGCTTTTTCAATAATTGGTGACTTATGTCGAAATTATCAGTTTGGTTTAAAATTTGTAAGAATCAAATAATTCATGTCTGTTTATCGGTTAAATTAATTTTTGTAAGAAATTAGTTCGAGATAAACTTGTTGAATTATTGCGTTCGGATAATTCTTGTCTGTTTATCGGTTGTTTTAATTTTGGACAAATTAGAACGAGATAAACTTGTGGAATTATTGTGAATTGATTTATTTTCTTAGAGTTTATCTTGATAAAGTTTGTTTTGATCAGATATCTTCTCTATTGGGTTATTTGAATCAAGACTGAGACTTTATCCTTTAGAATCTCGAGTGAAAAATAAAAGATTCGCGGATATTTTTTCTTGAGAGTTTGGCCTGCCGAATGACGTGGTCGGCCTGCCGATCAGAATGTTCGGCCTGCCGATCAGCGGGAGATAAGATTACGCGTTTTCACGCGGATCTTATCAGATATTGATCCGAACTTGATTCTGTTTCGAGTTTTTGAGACCTAATCTGATATGGACTAACCCCAGGACCAATAGCTATAAAAAGGGAGTGAGTCTCATGATTTACTTAGATCAATTTGAGAGATTAAGAGTGATACTCTTCTAGTGAGCATCTGAAAACTCCCTGAGAGCTTTTGTTCACAAATCACGAACACTAGTTTTGGGTTCTCTCTATTGGTTGGAAGGAGAGTCACCGGTAGAAGAGCTGTACGTGTGAGCCCACACTCACTCCGGTTGTGGATAGAGAATAGCAAAGAAGACCGGTTGGTTGAGGCTCTTCTAGAACGTTACTTCTCTACACATGTTGCGGAGGTTCTTCGGCACATAGAGGTTAGTAAGATCTGTCTAATTTATATATATAACATGTCAAACTTGTGTTTTGGAAAATACTCTGATGAAAATTTTAAAAATTCCGCTGCGCTCTTTGTTTCCAACATCGTTTTGTATGGAGTAAAAATTGTCTTGACCGCTTCCCCGACAATGGCCATGACTATGATTATGACCATGTCTACATCCACAGCCATGACCACAACTGTGATTATGTCCTCGTCCAAAAATTTCAATACTTGTAGTATTTGCTTCTAGAAATGCTGATGAACTTGTAGGACGAGACTAATGATTTTTTTATTTATTAAAAGTTCATTATTTTTTTTTTGCTACCAAAAGAGAAGAAATCAATTTAGAATATTTCTTAAAACCATACAACCGATATTGTTGTTGTAAGGTTATGTGGGATGCATAAAATGTGGAGTAAGTCTTTTCTATTTCTTCATCAGTAATTTTCCCCACAAAATTTCATTTACGAAACTATTTTGAATATAGTAGAATGATAATAACTAACTTTTTTAAAGTCTTAGAATCGTAGAATGTTCTATTCATCACAGGTTGTACGAAGTGTAACTTCCTTTTGATGATTGAATCTTTCTTTAAGATCCTTCCATAATGCACTTGGATCTTTCACAGTAAGATATTCACATTTTAAACCTTCATTGAGGTGTCTACAAAAGAAAATCATTGCTTTTACTTTATCTTGTGATGATGTCATATTGCCTTCTTTGATTGTTCTCAAGAGACTCATCGACTCAAGATATATTTCTAAATCAAGAATCCAAGACATATAATTCTTTCCCGTGACATCCAAATCCAATGCAATGCATTCAAGCTTTGCAAGGTTTGACATGGTGATAACTATAAGAAATGTAAAAGTAATTAGAATCATGACTTTATTTATTGAAAGCATAAGTAGTATAAGCATTACGTGTTATTGAAGTAAATAGTAATCATTAAAAGAGGAATAACTATAGACATTATTGCTACAATAAAAAGTTGAAATTTGACCAAACATAAAACAAAAATAAGGAGAATAATGTTTTGAATAATAATAGCAGTAATAAGAAATATTGTAACTATATTAAACATTTTGTGAAAACTCTAATTATAGATCATTTTCAGAGAGCAAATAAGATATTGAGGAGGACGAGAAGTGATATGTAAGAGTTAAAAATTTACCAATTTATAGAACAAAAACTAGCCATTATTGAATCATTTATTAATATTGTTATAACCGTTAGAATAGTATAAAGACAGTATTGCCTTTGATTGATATTTTAAGAAAAATACAAAACCATATATGGTAATAGGAATAAATAAACAATTACATAAACAATAATCAACTATAAAATTTAAGATAAACAACAAAGAATTAAGAAATACATACATATATGTGCATATGAATAATAATATGAACACGCCAATTTATTACATAAACCTTCCAAATGGCATATATACAGAATATGTATAATGGACACACCAATATACTAGATAAACCTTTCGAAGGGTGTACATGCAATGGACATGCCAATATACTAGGTAATCCTTTCGAATAATGTATATGTAGAATATGTTTGAGAAATAACAATAATAATTTTAGTAATCACACCACACTTATAATTAAATGGTAGAGCCTTTATCTTACAGAGATGGTATCATACAAATATAGAAATAAGTGAAAGAAATGATATACCTTTGCCTTTGCTTACTAAGGGTAGAAACCTAAGTTAAAACTAAAGCGTTCGTGTTGATAACGAGTTATAAAAACTAAGAACTAAAAAGGCAAAGTGAAAGAATTTATAAAGAGAAAGTAGAGAGAGGATATATTAATCTCTTAATTTCAAATATCTAAAAATGGGTAAGAGAATGGGATATTTATAGGGAAAATTTTGTATGCTGCAGTGTTTGCTACAGTAGTCGTAATTGCTACAGTATCGTAGACTGCTATAGTAATCACGATTGACCATTGCTATAGTACTCTGCCAAATTTGATTTTACTATTTATGCTGATATCAACGCTTACTTCAACAAGAGATATACGATCTAATCTTGGATACCAATTCTCGGTGGATAGACACAATTGATTATTCATAACAGCCTAGTAATTATCTAATTATTTGAATGGCACAAGTCAGGCAAGGATGTCTTTCTTTAATCCAAATGGTCGTGCTTTGGCAACTAATCAAAATAGTGCAATCCTATTTAACCTTATAAGATTATAACCCTGCTATAAACAAAGCAATGAAATTTAATTTAAAAGTGTATTATATATTGATGGTAGTTTTATGAGTAGTATGGTTATAAACTAGCGAGGATAAAAAAAGAAGAAGATTTTTTTCAATCTATAAATATATACACACATCGGAAAGGCTATATGTAGCTTGGAGGAAAGGCTATCTGATGCCCATTCATGTGCTCACAAGTGCACCCTTTCCTATTTCTCCATTCCGATGTTAATAAGGTACCTCACTTTTTTTGTTTCCGAAAATCCGGTGATTTTCATTGGTCCATGATGTCATTACCTTATATAATTTGGCTTCCATTCTCGAATCTAAAAAACCAATCAACTTTCCTTTTAATTTTTTTATTATAAACATGACATCAACTATAGTACCATGCATGCTCAATTTTTTTTTTCCTTTTTTTGTTTTCTTAATATATATTTCTTTAGGAGTGTGCTAAACTTGTTGGCTTTTTTTTTTTTTTTTCATCTCATCTTCATTTGTGCTTACTCCTCAACATCGTTAGCTCTTTTGGGAGAACAAGATCAACATAGTCCGACAACAATAAATTAGCTTAACAAAAAAAGACAGTTAAATATTTTAAATTTATGGTATTTTTTGTTAGGAGATTAATAACCATGTTTTTGTTTTGTGATGTTTTTTTAGACTTGTAGTATTATATTAGAATACATACACTAAATAATTGTAATTATACTAATTTTATTTTTGATTTGTACATCAAATAGTTAGACAGATAGTTTTAAGAAGATTTCTCTTGTAGAAACCTCACCGATAGTGTACGTTTTGACACCGTTTGATCCAGTCAAAATCATTTTTTCCACAAAATTGACGGCTGAAAATAAATACTTAACTTGTAGTTTCTTTTGGTTCCCACTAAAAAATTGCCTAATTTTAAAAGAAAACTAGAGTCACTATTCAAAAAGTATACAACTTTCCCCTCTATTTGTGCCCCAGTGGAGTAAAATGACACGATATTCCACCTCAAGTAGATTGCACTTCTTTGTCGGGTCTGACATTACACTTCCATATATATATATATAACACACACACACAAAAGAAGAATAAATAAATTACAGTCATTCTTGCTCTTGGAATTGCTTTTTGCTAGAAGAGTAAATTCGTTTGTGTGCCAGCGCCTTCTTATTTTTCTGGTTAATTATTCTGTTCCTCTTAATATATTGTGGTGTAATAGGGAGGGCATCGGTTCTTTTAATGCTGTGTACGACTTGAACAAGTTTCCCTCTTGAGAGCCTCGACATTATGCTGGTGTTGGTCCGGACTATACACATGAGACGGTTAGTTTCCTATTAATTTCTTTATTTATTTGTTAGGTAAATGTTAAAGCCTACATATAAAAAAAAATCATAATAATAGGCCTGTAAGTATTATTATTATTATTTTTTTTTTCTGGTCTCCGTATTCAACAACAACAACAACAACAACAACAAGCTATTCTGTTGTTTTTTTTTTAGAAGGGTTAATGCTTTACATACATGCCTTTTGAGTAGGAGGAGATGAGTCAAGGGGAAGCTCAAAGAGTGGAAAAAATTGTAATGTATGGACCATGGTATAGTCATGTTCAATAACTTATGAAAATTTATAATTTTCTCCCACACATTTGTAATATTTTTTCCAATATGCTGGTTGTATATGTTCAAGGTGTTTGGGCTTGTTGTTCTTATAATTTTATTAGGGAATGTTGGAAAACTCTAAAAATATGTAATAGTGAAGGGGACATCAACGTAATTAGTTAGTCAAAAAGGTGTTGCACTAATATTGGCAAGGATGCTTATATGTGTGTGTATATATAGTGCGAGAGACAGCATTTTAACTAATAAAGAATAGTTTTCTAAATCGAAAGTGAAGGAGCTAGAAATTTTTGTTATTGAGAACTAATAATTAAAATAAAAATCTAATTAAAATAAATATCTATTAATATGCTATAATTATCCACAACAAATTTTTATGTGCATTGAATTTTCAAAGAAAGTGAAATCTTTATAAGGGGATTATAAAATTAATTTAAATTTTTATTGTTGGCTAAGATATATTAATATAATATAATACTCATTTATGTATATATGGTTTTCAAAAATAAAATATTTGAGTGGGGCTTAAGTCCTTAACTCCCTCCGTGGGTTTAATCCCGGAACTTCCCAATAACCATACGTGAAACATAATATATCGCCAAAATTAGGAAATAGTAATTAATATATTTCAGCATCAATCTTTTCTAGAGAGAAAAAGATTCCGTGATGCGATAATGCAAAATAAACTCAAACAGATTAGAGACACGCTATAATGACGACACAATTTCCCTGTCTTAATATGATCTTTGATGCCCCATATATATATATAACAAGGATAAATGAATGAAACACCGCCGAAAAACTGGAGGAATTGACAGCAACCGCGACGGTGACACCTCAAAACAGCAGGTGAAGGCAGTCCACGGCGGTGCTAGGGTGGTTTAGCAGAGGAAAAAACGCAGCTCGCCATGGATTCAATTAATCAAGCTTAAGGAGACTGAAAGATCGACGGCCAGACTGCTTGTGAACCGTCAGATCTGCTTCCCGGCCTGCCTTTGTTGGGCACCATTCTGGTCAATATAACACGACATATAGAAAATATATATATATTTTTTCAACATTTTGTGACTTTGAAAATCCTAATCCAAAGCTATATATTGACATACTAATAACTTGCGTCTCGGAAGAGGTTTCTTTTCCGATACAATTAAGTGGTAGAGGGACGAGATGAAACATTATGTTGTAATGTGCCATATTCGAAATTCCATTCATTTGTAGTTATTAAACTAAAAGAAAAAATGAAAACCCTATATGAATTGTAGGGTGTTTTCCTATAAAAAGGCAAGCTGGAGTTGCAGAAGCAGCTAGCTACTCTTTGTGTTCAAATCTTTACTTGAAAAAAGAAAAAAGACCACTATTTCCCTTACTGATCACCCTAAGATGTTGCCTTTTGGCCATTGGTTTAATCCAAGCGATGAACAGCTCAGTCAAATCCTAGGCAGAATGACCTTTATTCACTTAAAAATTCCTAATAATTTCATCTTAACTTCAAATTAGCCAAATCTAGTGGCATTAGAAACTAGACTTAGAAACAAGAAAACCAAGCATAAAGCCAATCAGTGAGGGATGAATGAAGTGTGAGTCTAGCGTTACAAACAAGAGGTCTTTATTTAGATTTTATATGGAGACTAAAACCCTAATCTTAATCTAATTCAGTTTCCTCCTTCTTTTTTCTTTTCCCCCACGTGTAAATTTTTTTTCTTTTTTTTTTTCTTTCGGCAGCTGCCTTGCCGCGGGCCTAAAGCCCAAGGCCCTCAATGTATATATAATTATATTTATACCTTACATATAACATAAAAAAGCTACTTATATAACATACTATATATATGTAATTTAAGTTATATATTCTTATATATGCAAATATATATTAAATAAAAACAATTCAATTAATTAATTCTATCTTATTATATTTTATTTAATTAAAGCAAAACAAAATACATCATTATATCATTAATTCATAAATAACTATAATCCTACAAATTGACATAAACTTTTCCTAATATATCGAACCTTTCATCATTGTTACTTATAATATCATTAAATAATATATTAGTAAAAATATCACTGTTATAAATTTTAACATCAGACTTTTATTTACCATTAAATAAAAAAAAAACTGACGGTTACAACATATATGTATTTCTATGGTGCATACTTTTGACTTTTGTGTCATAATATAAGAAACCACACAGAAAGGGAAAGTAGTCATCATCATATAAGTCACAACCCCCCAGTGGCGCCCACCATTTGGTTTCCTTGCTTTTAGGAATGTTGGCGAATTGAGATTTGAACGCTTTGGACTCTTCCGTAACATCATCTGGTAAAAAATATTTAATTTTGAAGAAGAAAAAAAAAATAATCCAATCACGTTGAGAAATAATTTTCACGCAGAAATATTGCGCGTTGCGTGGAACGGCAGAATTTTCCAATTCTTTTTTGAAGAAATGGAAATAAGCCAATCACGTTGAGAAATAATTTTCACGCAGAAATATTGCGCGTTGCGTGGAACGGCAGAATTTTCCAATTCTTTTTTTTTTCTTTAATATTTGAACAGCTTGGCTACTGATCATCTATTTCGTTATCTTCTTCATAACCTATGTTAGGTGGCTGGATAAAATTATTATTAAAATATAATCACCTCCATGGAAAAATAAAATTGACAATATTATTATCAAAATATTATTGTTATTTATTTATTTACTCAATTTTTAAAGAATATTAAAAATATTAATCTCTTACGTTATTTTCTTCATAATCTATAGTTTTCCTTCTACAAAGGGCATTAAGAATAAAATTGCATATATAGGACATGCATACAAGAGTCTGAGAGCCAGTGACATTTTCCTAGCTAGTGGGAGCCAGTGACATACACCATATATTAAAAAAAAAATGCCATGAGAATAAAAGTAAAAAGAAAAAAAAATTACAACTGTCAAAAAATAAAAAGAAAGCAAAAGCAAAAACATACAAAACACTTTGTTAAGGTATTTATATTTTCGAAGTCAAAAGCCTTAGTGTAAAGTTTTTTAGATTCTTAAAGTTCACTTGTTTTACAATTTGAGGGTATTATACGTAATTTTATGTCAAAATTAAAGATTGATTAAAAATATATATTTGAATTAAATCTAATTTAAAAGAATGTATTTAATAAGATAAAAAATTAAAAATATAATGTTTCAACATACCTAAAAAATATGCTATAAAAAGGAAAATAATCTTTTTTTCAACAGTCACGGTCAAAGATGGCGTTTAGAAGCCAAACTTAATCACGCCGGAGTGTCAACTTCAGCAGAGAAGTGCATCATTAATTGCTTTGTCGCCCGACTTAGAAAAGGAAAAAGTTCTCCTTTTCCAACATTTTATGATGTTAAAACACCCAAAAAGCCATTTGCAGTAATTATTATTCATTTTCTTTAAGACTAAAAGCTGAGGATTAGATGAAAACCCCGTAGGAAGTGTTTCAAAGTACCAGTTATTTACCCAAGATATTGGTCAGAACGGGTGCTCTTCCTATAAATGTACACAGAAAAGCCCTAGCTAATCTTTGCGTTTAAACCTTCACTGGAAGAAAAAAAGTGCAATTCCGGCTGTACTATTCATACCTTCATTTCCCAAAATAATCGCCCTCAGATGGTGCCGTGGGGATATTGGTTTAATCCAACCGACAAACAACTCGTTTAAATCCTAGAGGAGTTTGTTCAAGGCAAACTAGCTTCGGATCAATTAAGCTCTGAGCGGTTCATTGAGTATGTACAGAATACACGTACCGATGGATTTGATCCTCAAAATCTTAACTGTATGTGAACCCCTAGAGCTTGATGATTTCTAAAATTTAGTTGTTTTTGCTTTCTCATATTTCTTCGCTTGCATGTATAGATATATCACAATTAAATTAGCCTACGGGCTCATCTGAGTTATTTAATGGATTTCAATTTACTTGGCATATGATAAGTTTATAATATAATCTCAGTTCTTCTTTCCATTTACTTAACTATACGTGTGTGAGTGTAATGTTTGGCTTTAAAAATTTCTAGGGAATCTAAAGGAAGCCATGTACGTAAACCTTAGAGCTTGATTATTTCTAAAGTTTATAAGGTGTTTAAGAAGTGAGTTAGATCTAAGAGTTAGATTGAAAGTAGCTTTATATTGTAGCATATTTTTACTTACATTGCGTGAGAGCTATATACTATTTGAGTTGAAACTCACTTTGTCAAACACCCTACTAGTTCTTTACGCTTTCTCTTGCTTCTTCACTTACATATACAGGTATCTCATAAATTAACTGGCTGAGCTCATTTGGATTGTTTAGTATGTGCTAATTTATTGGAATGTGCTAAGCTTTTTTTTTTTTTATATATATAATCTTAGTTCTTCTTTCCACTTACTTGCACATTTATGTGTGTGTATATATTATAAAAAATTTTGGCTTTAAAAAAATCTTTTGCAGGGGATCCCAAGGAAGGCATGTATGAAAATGTGAGATATTGCTGCACACGAAGACCAAAGGTCTCAGAAAAGGCCAAAAAAAAGACATGTAGGAAATCAGGGAGTACTGGAAATTTATATTGGAAAAACACAGGAACCCGCAACCAGGAGGTTTGTGGTGGCAAAGCTCAGAAGCTGAAACTAACCCTTGTGGGAGACGAAATTACTTGGATTATGCATGAGTATACACTGAAGGCCAAAAGTCATGATGTAAGTAGCTAGTAACAGACTTTATGGGTCCGTTTGGTTCGAGTATTTGAATAGAGTATTTGAATGAGGATTTAAATTTTTGTGACAGAAAATACTATAGCAAAATGATTCAAACCGTGATTCGATTATCGAAACAAACGGACCCTATGTATCTACATGTGTGTGTGTATGTATCTATATATATATATATAAACGTAATAATTAATTGGCATTTATACATAATTTTTTCTACATATTCCTTGTGTTAATTCCTTTGTATATGTAGTTTTTCCTACAATATATTGTTACGTTATTCCAATTTATGACATAGCCTCTATTCTTATACCTTTTGCTTTTGGATTGAGTACTTTCAGGAATGGGCTAT
This sequence comes from Artocarpus heterophyllus, assembly GCA_025403435.1. Classification (NCBI taxonomy): domain Eukaryota; kingdom Viridiplantae; phylum Streptophyta; class Magnoliopsida; order Rosales; family Moraceae; genus Artocarpus; species Artocarpus heterophyllus. The sequence goes on along the minus strand of CM046332.1, from coordinate 27,557,178 downwards.
TTGTAGAATAGAGAGAAAAATCAAGAACAACAACGATAAAGGGAAGGGGAGAGGTTCTCGGATGAGCAAAAAGAGGAATGAAAAGGAGGCCGGGACGTCCAAGGATGGTACACAAGAATCGGGCAGTAATTTTAACATGCAAGGGCAGGACTGCGATGAGCAAAAAGTTGATAATGATCCTACAAAGAATACTGTTGATGAACTTGAATCAGTCAATATGATAGAAATGAAGAATTCATCATACGTTGAGCCGCTGCAAGAGAATTTAAAAGAATCCGGGACGTCCAACGAAGCTACTGAAGAATCAGGCAGAAGAGACATCAAACGCCTGCGGGACTGTCTTGAGCAACCAATTCAAGATGATGCTAGGATCAATATTGAGGATCACCCATACTACAAGGATCTGGAACAAATACTACGCGTGCAGAAGTGTCATAATCTTGATGATGCTTCTCCAATGAATATTCGTTATGACAATGAGTCATTCAATGAGCTTCTGTCAAGTTAAATGCAGGATCCACAAGCCGTTTAGCTGCTGCAAGAAAGAAATCCGGAGACAGAACGGCCTTCTGTAGTTGTCTTGTTGTTCGTAATGTACAGGGTTTGTACTAGTTATAGATTTGTCAAATAACATAAATAGATTACTCTTTTTTCCTTTCCTAGTTTTTCCATTTAGGTTTTACTCGATCGGAAGGTTTTAACGAGGCTTCATTAGTGGTGGTGTTGTACGGGGTAGTTATTATACTTGACCTATCGGCTTCTTTTGTTCCTTACGAAGTCCCTGATTATTCTTTTCCCTTTTGGGTTTGTTTGTTGTTCTTTAGCGGTTTGTTTTGCCCGTTTTTGGTTTACTCTTATTGTAGTTTTATTTCATTTTTCTCTTGCTAAGGGTTTGATAGTGAGTCTACGAGGTGACAACCTAGTTGAAATGTATATATTCTCTTGCTTGGATATCAATTACCCTCATGTAAGATCATTTATCACATATTGTGTCATCTTAATTATTATCATTTTACCTTTATTCTTTATTCTGTAAATATCGTGTATTATTTTTGTTTTAATTATTAATGGTAGAATTTTGTTTTAAATACCTACATAATAATCTTCATCCTCTCATTAATAATTAATGGTAGATTTTTTTAGAGGGTGCCTTTCTCTTATATATAAAAAAGTGTCATTTTAAATGGGATGTTCTAAGCTTCTCTCGTATGATCAATTATTAACTCTTACCAAACTTATTTCCATTACTCAGGTAAGCTTATTAACATCTAGAATATAGGTTTAATTCCAGTAAAACAAACGACAGTTAAACATACAGTAGTTGTGCAACATAACTGTGAATTAACTCAAACCTAGAAGCCAAATCAGCTACCAATAATTCCAATACAGGATCCACTCACACACATTATATGGATGTCGTTAATTATTGTTTCAAATGTTTTTAACGACATATTTGCAGGAGATTTTGTTATATGTACTTTTTAACGATATTCAAAAACTATATGTCATAAATAATATGTCGTTAAATATAATTTTCTTATAGTGACAAAAGCTACTCAAGAAACAAGACACTAGTAACTGTTTCTCATTACGCCAACAAAGAGGGGTTTTTTTCTCGATAAATGAAGACAGTAGACCATTAGCATCAAAGATCACTAGCAACAATTCAAACTACAATTGCAACATACTTACAATATATAATTAGATCATTAAAGCATTAAGTAAAGTTTTTTAGCGGAAAGCCCCAATAAAAAAAAAAAAAAAAGAAAGAAAGATCATTAAGGCAACCAGGCCTTGGTTGCCTGCCATCCCGCTGACTAGATCTTGGTTGTTCACTCCCCCAATATTCTATCTTAAGCACCTCATCACTCTATTAAAAATTTGTTTAACTCAAACACCAAACTCTTTTATTACAAAATTGAACATTCTTACAATTACAACTTCTCACACACTCAAAGAACTCACTTAAGAACCTTTGATACTTCTCTTCCTCACTCTTAGAAGTTTTTTCTTCTTCTTGATGCAAAATGAGAGAAATCACCCCTATTTATACTAATGGCACCTCCTTAATCAATGGCTAGTATTATGCCAACACACTTTTAATCTAAAGGCTATAATTCACTCTCTAGAATTCTCCTCCAAAATATTTCATATCTAGAATTCTCTACAATTCATCCACTTCAAAAAATATCTAGATATTTTTTGGAGAATAATCTAGAAAATCTTTCTAAGAGTTGGGCTTGAATTTAAATTTTAACTTCATCAAGTTTTGGGCCGAAAACAAGTTTATATTTCAACACCCACCCTCAAACTTATTTTATGATACCAAGTGCATTTCTTAATCTGACAAAATCTTCATGCTTTAAGGGCTTGGTGAAGATGTCTGCAAGTTGATCATGAGACCTCACGTGCTCCAGTCACACATCCTTTCTTGTGATGCACTCTCTTATATAGTGATATCGAGTATCAATATGCTTGTTTCGTTCATGAAACACTGGATTTTTAGCTAGAGCTATTGCTGATTTGTTGTCAACACAAATCTCCATTAATTTTTCTTGTGTCATGCTTAATTCCTTCAACAAGTTTCTTAGCCATATTGCATGACTAGTACATGATGTAGTAGCAACATACTCAGCTTCACAGGTTGAGAGGGTGACGATAGATTGCTTTTTTGACATCTAGGTGAATGCAGTATCTCCCATGAAAAATACGAAACCGGTTGTGCTTTTTTTATCATAAGTTTTTGCGGCACAATTATTATCGCTATATCCATCGAGCTTATAGTCATCAAAAACTGAATAATACAAGCCAAAGTTTGTTGTACCTTTAAGATAACAAAGGATTCTTTTTGTAGCTTTGAAATGGGTAGTTGTTGGAGTCTTTATGTAGCGACTCACAAGTCTAGTTGCATAGAGAATGTCAGGCCATGTACAAGTTAGACACCGAAAACTATTGAAAAGTGTTGGATCTACTTTTTCTACTTCATCGTCTTTGAACAATTTGATTCCACACTCTACAGGCGTGCTTATTGGGTTGCAGTCATCCATCTTGAACTTCTTGAGGATCTCTTTTGTATAGCCTTCTTGTCAGATAAAAATTCCCTCTTCCTTTGCTTGACTTTTATGCTGAGGTAGTATGCCATCAGTCTAATGTCTGTCATGTCAAGTTCTTTGGCTGTCACTTTCTTGAATTCTTAAAACATACTTGGATTATTGTCAGTGAAGATCAGGTCATCTACATATAGACACACTATCAAGATATCTCCTTCTTTGACTTTGATGTAAATAGCATGCTTATATGGGCATTTGGTGAAACAATTCTCTTGGAAGTACTTATTGATTCAACTATTCTATGCTCTTGGTGCATGCTTTAGACCGTAGAGAGCCTTTTTACCTTTAACACTTTGTCTTACCCTTTGAATTCATATCCTAATGGCTACTGAATGCAGACTTCTTCTTTAAGAACTCCGTTCAAGAAAGCTGACTTTATATCTATTTGATGTATCTTCCACTTGTTTTGGGCTGCCAAAAAAAGGAGTAGTCTAATAGTTTCTAATCGAGGAACAGGAGCGAATACCTCATCATAGTCAATTTTAACCTTTTGACTATAACCTTTCGCCGTGAGTCTTGCCTTGTATCTTTCAATTTCTCCTTGCATACCTTGTACACCCATTTTACTCCGATGGCTTTATGACCTTTGGAAAGTTGAGTGAGTTCCTATGTGTCATTTTTCTCGATGGCTCTAATTTGTTCATTCATTGCATTTCTTCATTTCTCATCTTGCATAGCTTCTTGGAAGTTCACCAGCTGACAATTAGCAAAGAGACAAAGGAAAGTGAGATTATCAAGTCTCTCAGTTATCTCGTAGAGTTCTTGGACACTCCTTGTTCGACCTTCATCTCTTTCCTTTAAGAAAGATGATGGTGATTTTCTATCATCGGTTGATGTTGGTGAAACGGGTGGTGTAGTGGGCTCTTCTCTTCATTGCACCATTGTTGCTTGTTCATCTTTTTCAAATTCAAGAACAAAGTTATAGTCTTCATCATGTGGTCCTTAATCCCATTTGCCTTCTTCATCGAATACTACATCTCGATTAATGATGACTTTCCCATTTTTAGGATTGTACAACTGTATCCTTTGGAGTTGTTGTCGTAGCCAGTAAAGATAAACTTCTCGCTTTTGTCATCTAGCTTGCTCCTTTGCGTATCAGGTATATGTATATGGGCTATGCTTCCAAACACTCCTAAACGTGAAATGGTGGGCTTTCTTCCAGTCCATGTTTTTTGTGGTGTTTTGTCCCATACACTTCTTGTTGGTGAACGATTTGATAAATATACCACACAAGCCACAGCTTCTGCCTTGAATTCCTTTGGCATTCTCTTGCTTTTGAGCAAGCTACGTGCCATATTGAGGATAGTCCTATTCTTCTTTTCCATAACTCCATTCTATTGGGGAGATCCTAAAATAGTCGTCGAATTCTATTTGCTTCACAAAAGTCTTGGAACTCTTTAGAAGTGAATTATCCTTCGCGATCATATCTCATGGCTTTAATCTGAAGATTGCTTTCTTTCTCCATCGCAGCCTTGAACTTCTTGAATGCTATAAAAACTTTTGATTTCTGCTTCAAGAAATAAACCATGTTTTTCTTAAACAATCATCGATGAAGAGAAGGAAATAGTTATTTTTCCCAAAAGAACTTAGCTGGATAGGCCCATATACATCCGAATGAATAAGCTCAAGTGGCCTTCCGGCTCTTGAATTTATCTCCTTTGGAAAGCTATTTCTGAATTGCTTCCAAAGTAGACATCCTTCACGAAGTTGGTTGGGGTGGTTGATGTGAGGCAATCCTCTCACCATCTCCTTCTTGGACGGCAACTCCAGCCCTCCAAAGTTAAGATGTCCAAATCAAAGATGCCATAGCCAAGATGCATCTTTATAGCAAGCCTTGAGAAACTTTGCAACATCATTTTGAATATTCAAAGTAAACATTCAATTCTTTGACATTTTCACCTTAGCAATTAAATCTCCATTGTCATCTATCATAAAAAGATTATAATCTTTCATGTAAATATTATAGCCTTTTTCTAAGAGTTGGCCTAAACTCAAAATGTTGCTTTTCATGTTGGGCTCATAGTAGACATTTGAAATTAACTAGTGACTTCTATCTTTTGCATGAATGAGAATGTTACCTTTTCCTTTCACTGATGATCTGGAATCATCTTTAAAAGCGACACTGCCACCTATTGATTCATTGATCACCATGAACATGTTTCTTTTTCCACGCATATGATTGCTTGCACCGGTGTTGAGATACTATGTATTCTCTTGCTTTCCATAGTTGTTGTTGTATGCTAGCAGTAAAGTGCAGTCCTCTTTTTTTCTTTTCTTCTGCATAGTTGACTCTCTCATTGACTCCATTATTGGGAGCTCTACAATTTCTAGCATAATGGCAGAACTTGTGACAATTAAAACATTCAACTTGAGTTTTTTCATTCCTTAAGTTTGAATATCTCCTTTCACATCCTCTCATAGAGCTTTCTCCTCTTTCATAGTTGTTACTATTGTTGGAATTGTTGTAAGAGTTCCAACATTGTCCACGTCCACGACCTTGATGTGCCTTTTGTTTTCGACCTTGTTCTCTACCACGACCATGTTGGCTTCTATTTTTGTTGAAGCTTTTTTTCGTTCTTTGTAGGTTGGACTTTTGTCTTGAGGAGTTGATCAATGATATCCCTTTCTTCTTTTTCTTTTCTTCGTGCGCTTGTAATGAACCCAATAATTGCTCAATCGTCGTGTCTTTTAAATCTTTGGTTTCTTCGATGATAGTTGTGATACTATCAAACTTCGAGTCTAACGATCGAAGAATCTTCTCCATGATGGCCACATCTTCTAACTTCTTATTGTTTCTCTTTAGTTGATTAGAAATGTCTAAGACTCTAGAGAAGTAATCAGAAACCAATTCACCTTCTTTCACTTGAATTGATTCAAACTCACCTCTTAAAGTTTGAAGTCACACTTTTTTAACATTTTCTTCTCTCTTGTAAGAGACTTGGAGCTTCTCCCATGCTTGCTTAGCAGAGGAAACACTTAAGATCTTCTCAAAACCATCATCATCTAAGGCTTTATAGATGAGGAAGAGGGCCTTCATGTCTTCTTTCTTATCTTCAAACTATCCTTTTGTGTTAAGGATAGTATCCTTTGGCTCTTCGTAGCCTTTCTCTACGACCTCCCAAGCGTCATGTGCTCCGAGTAGTGCCTTCATCTTGATACTTTAATTGTCAAAGTTGCTTTCTTTAAGTGGTGGTACTTGGAAAGATGCCATATCTCCAGTAGCCATAACTTTTAATGGAGTGAGAATTTGAGAATTCTGACTGCGCAGATGGATCTGAAACATTGAAAAACCTTAGGAGGGACAAGGGGTCAAAAAGTCAAATTTTGGTTAATGTCGATCAACGGTCAACGTAGTCAACAGTTAACGGTCAACGTCGGTCAATGGTCAACGCTAGCTGAAACTTCCAACAACTCTTTCGAGCACGTCCAAGCTTCGATTAAGCTGATTTTTGCAGCTACATGCTCGTCTTGTCACGCTCTTCGATTTGATATGATCTAGTGATATGTTTGTAACAAATTTCCTATACTCTTAATCTCAAGAAATCTTTTCTGATGTCGAAGATCAGTCAAAGCTGCATCCACAAAGCATACTTAAAATTTCAAGAAACCTCACAACCTTGGCTCTGATACCATTTTGTTGGAAATTTGTTCAAACTTAAACACCAAACTCTTTTATTATAAGATTGAACACTCTTAGAATTATAACTCTTCACACACTCAAAGAACTCACTTAAAAACCTTTGGTTCTTCTCTTCCTCACTCTTAGAAGTTCTTATTTCTTCTTGATACAAAATGAGATAAATTACGCCTATTTATACTAGTGGCACATTCTTAACCAATGGCTAAGATTATGCCAACACACTTTTAATCTAAAGGCTATATTTTGCTCTCTACAATTTTCCTTCAAAATATCTCTTGTCTTCTCTACAATTCATCCACTCCAAAAATATCTAGATATTTTTTGAAGAATAATCTAGAAAATCTTTTTAAGAGTTGGGCTTGGATTTAAATTTTAACTTCATCAAGATTTGGGCCTAAAACAAGTTTTTATTTCAACTCACTCATCTCACCAAATCTGCATCATTTATGCCCCTTGTCCTAGATCTCCACCCACCCAACCCTCGCACCACTGCACTCCGCTATTTATATCTCAGTCACTTGACACTCCCTCTCCACTCACCTCCAACTCAACGCTGCATGCCAAAGAGATCTATAATCATGCTACCGTTGGATTGCTTTTCCAAACATCTATCTTGCATCTTATCAAATACACCAAATAAGATTCAACATAATTCTTTCCAGTAATGCAATCCAGAACTTATCCTATATAGTCTAACAGGCCAAATAAGGCCCAAATGATTAACTCGGCTTCCAAGTCCCATTCCTAGCAAACACACATTTGATTTCACAAAACCAAATAATCTAGCATGCCCCCTTCACTGACTAGTATCTCTACAATTTGGGCACTAAGTTTATGCCGAAAGCATCTAAATTCAAAAATTTAATCTTCTGAGTCCCAAACTAACTAACACTATTTATTATGATAATAATTTCCTTGAGAACATCTATAGTAGTTGAAACCACATGTTAGGTACAACAAAACTGTTAGTTTCAACCATTCTTTCAAATGGAGGCTAATTATATTATATATGAGCTGCTTGTATTTGAAAACTTAGTTAAGAGTACAAGTTAGAATAAAAAATACCGTAACATGCAAGAGAAAATACTGTAGAAACTGGGTTAGAACTGTGCTGCCAAAGCCTTCGACGCGGCAAACCTATTTTTGAGGTTGAACAACACCACTCTGATCCTGCAGTGATGACGTTCTTTGGGTCAACAATGCTCGACGGCAGCATATCTATTTTCCTTGTAGTTTTAGTCTCCGAATGGACCTGAAATGCCTAAGGCTACAAATCAAGCCGTACCATATATGCGGACAGCAAAGCTATCCAAACCATTGACTAGTAAAAGCAAGATGTATTTCTTCTGTTTGATAGAAAAGTGGCTGTTGGATATTGATCAAATTTTTTTTCGAAATAGATCTAGATCTCGTATTTTAAATTTATAAATTATTAAATTTTGATAGTTATTTCGTATACCTAAGTGAAAACATTTTATTCATACAAGTCTGCTTGTTTTTATTAATGGAACTTACTTAAATTTTGATAGTTATTTATCCAATAAGACTATCTATCCAACAGTGTTGTGTGGAGGGTATTGTTGGGAACTTAAAGTTGCGGTCCCCTCCGCCGGAATAGCGGGTGTGGCTGTAAAAGGGTAGTAGAACTATTACCGCGTGAAATACATGGATTTAATAATTATTTTTACTCACATTTTTAGGTAGAGAGAGAGATGGGGCGGAGATCTCAATACTTAATATGTGTATCAAGCTTATACGTCTCATTCTTCTCCTTTTTTTTTATCCCTCCAATAATATTTTTATGTCATGTTAATTAAATGCCTCTTGATATTTTTCTATTTTATGTGTCATGTTAATTGAGATGGCATGTTTTTATTTTATGTAGGGTTTTAGTTAACTTTAATAATGTTTTTAGAGTGACTTGAAAGAGAACCCAGAAGTCGAATCCTAGTACTATTGTATGGCTAATATTTATTAACTTAGGTTTACTATCAATAAAATGTAAAACTTTGTAAAGTTCTTTTTTCAGTTTCGGTCAATATATGTAACTTCCCCTAACGATTATAACTAGTTTTAGAGCGTGTCAATTATTCTTCTTTCAAATGCCTTTAGGTCTACCTAATTATTTTCAAACTTAGTTTTCTTTTGGTAATGATAGTTTCAAACTTAGTTATCCCTTAATATTTGAGTTGTTTTATCCAATTGACTTAGCTCAAAGGAGAGCAAAAAAATTAGACTTGCTAAAATATCTTGCTTAGGATTTGTATTAAAAAAGTTGTAGGAGTTGGTATACATAACATTTCTCTTTTAATTTTTTTTTTAGCTTTTTAATATATTTGAGTTTATATGTTCATATATATACGAATATAAGCCTTCTTAAAGGACAATTATGAGAAATTTTAATAATTTCCCTTCAGAAAGAGGACCGTATTTGGTAGTAATTATGGATTACTAAAAAATATATAGTAAGCTAATTAAAAAGAAGATAACAAAAAGAAATCAAATATCAGGTCACAAAAGGAGAATGAGATCACGTCTGCAGGAAGGTTGATAATGTAATGACTGAGAAAAATTTCATTAATAAAACCTAATATTTAATTGGGTTTAATTAATGAATTTACTTTTAAAAATGTAAATTTTTGTAAAAATTACGATAATATAGGAATAAACGACAGTGAATGCAAATTTTATGGCAAATGTGATGCAATATTGGATATTGCCGAATACAGATTTTATGAGTTTAATTACTCAGAAATTTGTAAATAATATCCATAAAATGAATTTTATATCACGGTTAATTGTAAAATTGTGATATAAACAAGTGATTAGAATGTAAATAGGACATAGAAGTTGTCCAAACCCAAATCAGGGGTAAAAAGGAGGCCGAAGCACTATGAGTATACTGCTAAATGAAAACGCAGATACGAAAAATGTTATAATTGGCCTCCAAAAGTGAACAAAAAGTAAGTTAAATATTTTTATACAGTCTAAGGATAGAAACTACATTGATTTGACCATGACAGTATAGGAAAAATACTATGTGGTGAAAAATTACACAACATAAATTTTTAATTCCATAAAATGGACATTTGCTTGAATTCTACTGGGCCAACAAGCCATGCAATGTGGCCCAATAAGATGAGGACACCTAGGGTAGTCTAATGGATGACCATGAGTCATCAAATGTGATAAGGAAGCATTTAATGCATGGTTATCACAAAATTTCATTTCCTTTCTTTTGCTCCAAGCTCCAGCAGCCATAACCAAGACTTCTAAAAAATTTCTCAGCCCCCAAACTTTGCAAAAATAACCCCAAACAAATTTTACAAGCAAGTATAAGGATTTCCCACAAGTTTTAAGGTAAAATCCTAAACTTTTTAATGAGTTTTCAAGGGATTTTTCATGGGTAAAGAGGAAAAATTAATCCATGGTATTTTTGCATGGAAAGGAAGCCTAGGAGGGAGTTCAAAGGAACTTTGAAGTCTAGAAATAAAAAAAAAGTGTCATTTGGGTAAGTTTTAAGTTTTAAAGTTTTAAAATTTTATGGATTTTATTTTGATTTCTATTCTTTCAAACCCATGTGGGTTCTTGAGCATGTATTGATGGAATCTCATGTATATGTGATGAATAGCAAGTTTAAGTCATGAAACTTTGATTTATAGTGGAAAATACTAATTTTTGCAAAAAGTGTTGTTTTTGTAAGTTTAATATTAGTTTTAGTAAAAGTGATGTTTGAGCATGAGAATTGTTTGATTAAGGCATGGAATGGTTTATGCAGGGTTAGAATTGTAAGTTTGAAATGGATTTTTGTAAAAATACCATAGTGTTGTGGATTTTCTAACGCAAGTGCACGTATTATTAACAAATAATAAAGAGTAAGTAAAGTATCGTTCCCACGAGGATTGCGTTAATCTAGCTAAGGACCGAAATTGGTTAACCCTACAATTATTTGAACAATCAAATATAAAATAGAAAAATAACAAAACAAAAAAAATATAAATGAAAATCTAAATAATAAAAGACTAGGGCATCCGATTTCACCTAAATTAATCATATTCAAATTTTCTAATTTAATCAATTCATGTTTACTCCTATGCCGATAACGAATTTCTCTTAGGTAGTCATTAATCTTTCTCAAGCATTAATAATTTATCTTAGTTAGCAAATTTCCTATATCTCTGTGGAAACTCTAAACTTACCGAGATTCATTAAGAACAAGAAATTCATAGTGTTACACAAGTCTCATAGATATCTCTATCCTATGATGATCTCATGGCATTCAATCATGGCCTAATTTAATCATCGCTTCTCAGCCTCAAATTAAATCACATATCATGCAAAAGGTGCGTAAACTTTTACAAGTATTAAGATTAGATTAAATACTCAACATTAATAATGAATAAACATGGAATTGAATTAAATTAAACAAAGTGAACATTCATAATCCGGCTACATCGTAGCCCTAGAATAGAGAAAATTAGTTCCTAATGAAACTAAAAACAATCCTAAATAATCTCTTAAACATGATGAGTGAAAGAAAAGAACTCTATTTGGATGCGAAGATGGTTTCCGTCTCCGAGTTGCACCGTTCTTCTTCTCCAAAGCAATGAGTTATTCCCTCTTGTCTGTAGTTTTTCCCTCTTTGAAATTTTCGTGTTTCAACCCTCTATAATGTTCTATTTATAGGCTAGGGTTTAAAAGGGCAATTTTGGAACGAAATTACACTAGAATTTGAATTGGAATCGCAATGGCGCCTAGGCTCGATTTTCTAGCGCCTAAGCTTCATTACGGTGCCTAAGAGCCATGATTGTAGCGCCTAGGCGGTATACTTGCCCGTGGATGCTTTTCTGAACTGGCGCCTAGGCGCCATGAATACGGTGCCTAGGCTTCAAAGTAGCGCCTAGGCGCCAGGATTATAGCGCCTAGGCGCTATGCTGGCGTCCTAAATGGTGCCTAGGCACCCAAATTGTGGCGCCTAGGCGCTATGCTCTCGGGTTTTTTGTGAGAAGCTTCATCTATAGCAGCGTCTAGGCGCCCAATAGTTGGTGTCTAGGCTCCATTTCATCCCGAGTCTACTTTTGCTTAATTTTTGGTCTACTTTGCCCTGCGCTTTGCCATTATGCATCGTTTTCCTTCAAAACCTATAAAAGAACATAAAACACTATTAAATTCTTATAAATCGCTCAAAACTAACAAAAATATTAAGTAAGAATTATCTAATTAATTAGCCTAAAACTAACTTATCACATAATGACTAAATTGAAAGGAAAAGATTTCTCTCGGTAGAATTGAAAAATGACCAAAAACACTCCTGTACAGTGAGATTTTAGAAAAAGTTATGACGAAACTGTTAGGCAATATAGACGGTTTGTCAAAAAACTGAATCATTTGTGAGATTTTGATTTTTCAAAGAATTTACAAAAATTATGAAAAATTTTAAAAAGGGCAAAAATGTCATTTTTCAAAGGATTTTGAATATGGTACTTTGAGCAAAAATGATTCTTGAGAAAAATAGGAAATTTTGATGCAAAGAAGTAAATTTTAGTCCCGGGGATAAAATCGTCAAAATCTTTAGTTTATGGACTAAACCGCAAAGTTTAATGAAAATGGGGCATAATTGAGAAATAAAGAGATTTGACCACCAAGGTGTTATTTTAAAATTAGTATGTGGTTATTTTCGTAAGAATAACGAAATCAAATTCGGGTAGGTTAGTGGACCCACGGAGGGCAAAATCGTCATTTTTGCCCAAATAACCAGATCCACTTTGAAATGTTTCCAATGAGATAAGAAAACGACTAGAAAGATTCCCGCCCTTCGTTAGAAACGATAGGGTAGAGTTAGATAGAAATAAGAAAAAAAACAGTGGTTTTTAGAGTTGTATATAGTAATGCAACTCAATTTATTAACTAATGGATATTCTGTATCGAAGCATAATGGAATTTGGCTAATGGCTTTGTAATTGGCCAACAGGATCCTAGGAGTCTAGGAAAAGAGAAATCGAGGTTAAGTTGCTCGACATTTGCATCAAGTAAGTACTCATCCCACCTACAGTATGAAATTGTAGGCTTAGAGTGCAAAATGTGTATATGTATACCTGTGTGTATATCAAGGTGTATACTTGTATGTATGCAATGACATAAGTATTTATAAAAATGAAAGGGTATACTTGTGAGTATATGGAATATATATATATATATATACCTAAGAGTATATAATGACATATATCTGAGTGTATATGATGATCTGTACCAGTGTGTATATTTTATATTAAGTACCTGTGAGTACATTATGCTATATATACCTGTGCGTATATTAATATGTACCAGTATGTATATTTTATGTTAAGTACCTATGAGTACATTATGCTACATACCAGTGCGTATATTAATGTGTACCAGTGTGTATATAAATTATGTATCTGTATGTACTATGTTGTACAAGAGCATTTATGTTATGTATAACATGTGATCATCACTTCATGCATGGTATGATAACCATAATAAGTGAATTGGTAAACGAATCACCAAAAGTTAAGAAAAATATCGTACCGACTCCTGACTCGAGGGGAATTTAAGGATTACAGGATGGTCACGGTGTTACGTAGACCTAAGTGCACAATGGTACGAACACTTAGGCCCTAGTAATAAGAGGTTGTCATAAAAATTTTGGAGGCTAAGTAATATTATTTTAATTGTTTGAAAGTGTTTTCCAAAGAATACTCACTGCCTATCAAACCTGAAGTTAGTTTTACTATTGATTTCAAATGTGTATTTTGACCTCCTCCGATTTTTGTTGAAGCCAATTTTTGGATATGTTAGAGTTCTATATGATTATTATATGTGTTAATTTTTGTAAATTTTTCTATGACATCAAAATGTGATAAGCGGACCTGAGTTTAGAGTTGTTCACTGCCTAACTATTGCTGGCAGATTTTGTGTCATGAAATATGTGAATTATTTTCAATACTAAATGGAATTTTTATGACCAAAGAAAAATCACGATAATATGTTTATATGTTAACTTTTTCCCTGCCAAGTTTGGAGCTTGAATTATGTGTGAATGTTGAGTTATTGAGCTTTGAATTCATGGAGGTCAGGAAGCATTTATGTTGATAGTTTTGTTGTAATGTTTTATGGTTAATGAAACATATTATGAATTAATGTTTTTGAGAGATGACTATATATGGGACGAAATATGGAAATTTGAGATATGTTATGTGGTGTTGAATGATTTCATGGTTTCATAAAAATAAATGTTAATTGTTTTCTTTTAAATGAATGTATGACATGAACACACTAAAGAGCGAGCACATCGAGACCGCGGCGACTTCACCTACAAATTAAGGTTAAGTAAACTATACATGCGAGTACATTCTCACCTGCAATATGATATGGTTGTAAAAGTTTGAAATTATGTTCATGATGATAACTATGATGATTCGATGATTATTTTCATTTTATGATACTTATGAAAGATTTGATGTTCAAAAGTTATGCATGTTTAGTGTTGACGTATTTCAAAGTATAAAAGTAAATATATATAAGTATCACTTAAATAAGTGTTGCATACCCATGTTTATGTTATATTATAATGTCATGTTTGGTTTAGGATTAGCTACCCTTCTCCTTTTATGACGGCGCGCCTACAATGATGATTATGATGTAACACTTGCGCCCTTAAGATAAAATGAACAAAGTTTTAATATGGATAATATGATGAAAGATACGTTCCTTATGAAATTGTGCATGGTGCACTATTATGAAAATGCATATGATGATGATGTTCATAAAATGTTTTTACTTGTGAGATATGAAATGTACTTACTAAGCTTTAGCTTATTTTAGTTTTATATCATGTTGCAAATAAGGGTAAGAAGATAATGGATTAGGTGGAGGGCAAAGGAAGGCGTGTGAGCTATGCAAGATGGATTGAAAACGGAAGACGCCAAGAAAGAAGTTTTTAAAACTTATGAACTATGTTTTATATTTTTATTTCTTTTTGAGTATATTGTTTCCGCACCTTGAAGTATTGGAACTTGTTTAAAAAAAAAATTTGTTTATTTTTGATAGTCGGTCGGCCTACCGACCATTACTGGTTGGACTGCCGATGAAATAAACGGCCTGCCGATTTTATTGAATTTGAAACCCTGTTATGCAAAGCCTCGGGCGGCCTATCGATGGTTAGACATCGGTCTGCCGATCTAGTTCAGCCTGTCGAAGTCTCAAGTTCGACTTGCCGAAGTCTCAAGTTCAGAACGCAGATTTTAAAGACGTTTTAAAAAGTTAATTTAATTTACAATGGTATTGGCAAACTATTTAAAGGATGTTTATGATTAAGTAAATTTATTATATATTACAAAAATATATGCATGGATCCTCGGTATGTTTTCCAAATAAAGTTTCAATCATATAGTTTATCTTAAACTTAAAAGTATTAAGGAACGAATGTAACGACATATGTGACGTCCATAAGGGGGCGTTACACAAAGATATATAGATGGCCCACTACTTGTGAACCATCGGATCTGTTTCCCTTTGTGGGGCACGTTCGTGCGGAAGGGTGCAGA